>JBAPLH010000059.1:5027500-5520000 GCA_037897445.1 Ceriops zippeliana
GTCAACTCTGCTGCCACTCCACTTCTTCTTGATGGCCTGTTTCTTTTTGTATGCATAGGTTGAGTTTAGTCAAGGACCATGGTGATATCCTTGTTTTCCGTAGGAAATGTTGTTTCAATAGCTAGACAATATGAATTTCTGAGTTGCGGTATATGACTAGAGTCATCGTTTTGGTTGCTCTTTTTTCTTCCCTCTTTTTCATCTTTGCCCCATGCATCTAAAATAAGTTTTCCGCCCCCCCCCCCCCCCCCCCCAGTCAATGTCATTTATCATCCTTCACGGGTAATAGCTAGACACAAAATTTCAAAAGGAAGAATTTATCTGCAAAGAAACATTACCACGAAAGAACACTTTCAAATGCTGGCATGGCCGTTCAACTTCCGAATTTTGCATTGCTGATTTTGCCGTTGAGGTACATAGGCAGTCAATTTGAAATGTTCCATGTGCGAGTTCGTGCATCGTGTTATTATAATCATTAATTATATATTTTTCGTAATTTGATGCATGATTGATTATATTCAATGATCATGGTAATGTAACATAAACTTGCATTTGAAATGCATCGCATGTTGTGTAACGTGCACAAATGTCAGGCTAGGAGATCACAGCACTCTTGCTTGGCCAATTCAGTCAACCAATTGCTATTAAATAAAATAAATAACGACTAGACTATCGTGAAAAACAATAAATCTTTTCCTTCTCTCTTGCACAATACAAGAACGTTCTGCCATTTAAATACCGTAAGTTCTTTTTTTCTTTTTTTTTTTCTTTTTCATTTCCCACAGGGAAGAACTTTATTCTCCCATTTCCTTTTGTCCGAATTGGCATCCTTAGCTGTACTTAGTTGCTTTGGATGCGGGAGCAGCCCAGATCCCAGAAGATGTGAGTGGGGCCTCGCCAATAAAAGCAATTCATCCTACTAAACCACGAAACAAACTGGTTCTATTTATTAAATTACTAAAATCCTCTTCCTCCAACGGTCACAAGCCAAAAGCTTAATAGCCCCACCAACGTTTATACTCATTCGCTCTCTTTGTCCAGTACGTACACTAGCGGTCACTTTTCTTTGAGTTCTTTCTCCAACATCCTGCTCTCTAAGTTTCGAGGAAATTCTTTTTTTTTGGCAAACTCTCTCTAAATCCCGGCAATTGGCTTAATATTTGGGAATTCAACGGTTTTTTTTTTTTGGTTAAAAACCCTCTCTTTCTCTCTGTTTGCAGCTGCAATGGAACCAGCAAAAATAGACTGGAAGAGAATAGAATCTGTATTTGTAGAAGATAAATTATACGAGAATATAAATGCTCCAAAATGGGTTGATTTCTTGTCCCCAGAAGATGGTGAAGATTACGTTGATGATCATTTCTGGTTCTGCAGACCCGGTATGATTTGTTTGCTCTCGAAGCTTTTTCTTGATAGGGTTTTATCTCTTTTTTGTGTTTTCTTATTTTTTCTTCTGCACTCATTCTCTCACTCTCTCTCTCTCTCTCTTGCAGACTGTAATCATCCAAAGACAGCTGAGGATTTCATTACAACTACACCAACTTCAAAGGTTGTTCTTATTCTCAACTTTCTTTGTCACTCGGATAACCCAGTAATTGAGAATATAAGAGATGGGTCTGCTACTTACTATCAGATTTAGTTCGAATATTGTCAATACTGCTTGTCTTGATTGACTTTCCTGGTAAATTTAACCTGGTGCAGCTTTCAATCTTGGTTGATAAAGCCAAAACCCCTCTTGGCCAAAGGAATCAGAGGTACTAAAAAAGAATGCCGATTATAGTAGTGTTTTCAGTTAAAAGATTTATGTTCAGTCTCTCATAGAAGTGTCAAGAATGGTTCTTGATTCTGAAAGATTACGATCAGCATGTGAAGTAAGGTTAGCTTCTTTTTCTTTGTTTTGGATATAGGGATGCAAAATTGAAGAGAAGGGGGCAAATTCAGTCTTCAGTTGGATCAGGCGATAAATCCCATTTCCATGAAGACGGGGAAAATCGGAACCCAAATTTGGTAACCCCACCAAATCATCAAGCTAAGTTAATGAAAGCAATGATGAAGTCGAGCACTGCAAAGAAGAAGCCGGTCGATGATTTATCGCCAACCAATGAGGCTCCAAGGCTGAAAAGCAAGCTATCGGCGAGCAATTTGTTTGCAGGGAAGGATATATTGGGTCATATTGCAGAGTTTTGCAATGAGCTGAAGAAGATGGCAACAAGGGCAAAGGAGAGAGAGATTGATGAGAAGATGATGATAAAGCAAGAAAGTCAACTGGGAGAGAAAAAAATTGGGGTGACTTTGAATGAAGACTCTCAAAATATTTTGAGAGAGGTGAATGTTGAGGGGAAAGACAGGAAACCTTTTCTCGAAATGGATAGGGAGAAAAATGACGGAATGGATAAGGGAAGTATGAAGGAAAACATAAGGAGGAACAAGTAAGTCAAAAGACTCCTTTTTCTTTGAGAAGAATTGGTAATACAAAGGACTTTACAGTCTCTTTGCTAAGGATGTAAAGCTATGGAATAGACTATTTTACTTTTCAAATGAGGTGATAAATTTATGAGTGAGTGACTTAAGTTTTATTTAACTGAATTGTGCAGAAGAGTTGATGATATGGAGAACATCCCTGTCTCTCTGAATTTGGCAAATGTGAAGAACAAAGGCGAGGGACGCTTGCTCCAAATTCAGACCAATCCTCCTTCTCCTCAATGCTTTTCTGCCACTCGCACAGCTACAGAAGCCAACCCTTCAAGGGCTTTGAAATCCAGACCCATTGTAAGCTAGTTGCACAACTTTTCTCTCGTGACATTTTTATCTTCTGCTAGAAGAGGAATTCATGGTGAGCCGGTAATAAGAATGACAGTCAACATGGGAAAGCATCTAATTTTACCCCTAATTAAAACACTAGATATGATAAGCTTTCATTTAGATTTGGACAGGCACCAAAGAAAAATAAAAGGAATTAGAAAGTTGAATTTAAGCTTTCATCCAAGAGGTGGAAGCTGCCTTGACCAACATGTATCTTGTACAAGGGAAACATTCTATGTGGCAGATGAAAACCTTTGAGGCCAATCAAGAACTTGAATATGAACCATAAGTGAAGGGAGGAGCACATCATAGATTCTACATATATTAGATTGCACCAATGAAACGTTTAGATCAGAGTGTGTCAACTCCCTGATAACTACAAAGAAGTTGTTAAGCTAAATTCTAGTACCAGAACCATTCAGTTGTCCAAGCTATCCTTTTTTTGGCTTGGCAAGTTAGACTAAACCAACTTTTGTTGTCCTCAACAATGAGCTTCATTACAGTTGTTTCCCACCTTTACATCTTTCTCTGCTAACATGATCGTGATTTTCTGATGAGAAATAAAGCTCTGCGACTTATATTTTACAGCATATAGCAAAAGTGTCGCACCTGCTGGCCAAGCCCAATTAATTTTCTTTCTCTAAACATTCCCTTCGTGTTGCATTGATGCAATTATGAACTTTGCAGGAATCAGGAATTCTTCAAGAAGTGAATCAGAACAAGGAAATGTCCAAGGAAACTGAAGACAAAGGCCGAAGCTTTTCAATTGTGGATGGAAGAGAAGCAGGAGCTTTGGATATCTTCTGGTTTCTCAAGCCCTGTACTCAATCCAGCTAAGGTGGCGGAGTTGTAGCACAGTATCAAAATATATTCTTTCATTCTTTCTCCATTTAAAAACTTATTGTTTCTTTGCTTATCATTAAAATGCTTACCTTGAAATGCGTTGGTGCTAATAAGGAATATGTAACTAAGCACTCAATAGATACTTCATTTCAGCAAATAAAATGTTGCATGAGCAAAATATGGAAAGGATAGGATTACATCTCCTTTCCAGGAGTCTATTAGTTTCCAACATGTACATATCGTTTAGCTTGTTTCTACCCCTTTGCATATAGGCACAGGATGCATTTGATGCTTCATCCAATTAAAGGGAAAAACGCTCTTATCTACTCAATCCAACAATCAACCAACACGTGAAGAGAATTACACCTGTGCGCAAAGTGCTGTGTAGTTAGATATAACTCTTATTAAATCATAAGTTCTATGACACTTTATGCGGCACATGCTTTGCATAATTTACTCGTCATTACATTATTATGATAACTAAAATAAAAATCTTAATTTCAAATTTAATTGAGAAAATGTTATAAAAATATTTTATACGTCATTCTATTTTGTTATTTTATTATAAAGTAAGGTCGGAGTCAACTAGATATGGTCACCCTTTCATTTCAAGAATTGGTACATGTTTGACATATCCAAACTACGGTACACGCACGCTACTCTTTTAATTTATCTCCAACTTGTAACTGAAGTTTGACAATATGTTCAACTTTAATCAAGTGATTCGGGCTCAGGAAGCCAAAAGAAAAAACTTAATGCCAACTTGAATCAAGCCAATACCACTTCTGTTCTATGGAAATCTTCTTGTGAGAAAACAATCCACGAGCGAAGCAGTTGTTGAACTATTGGATAAGGAAGAAGTGCAGGTAAAATGCCAAACTCTGTTGCATACTTTTAGATATAATAAAAGAGAAGACGTAAGTCTTCAGTGCAAGTGAGACGCCTGCATTTGCCGTTGCATAATTGAAGAAGTCATAAAATTTGTTCCTCATGCTCTGTCCGACTTACCTTACAATGGGAATCCGATGCAATTCCCTTTGGTGAGAATATTGGTAAAAGGAGATGTGCGCATGATCCTATTTTTCCTTGACCAGAAGGCAGGAACCAGTATATCTCAAGTCTTATCCTTTTTGTCTTTTCTAAACATTTCCCTAAAAATGAATCCCTTTTATGAGAGTACAAATGTATCCACAAAGCTGAACATTGTTTCATTTCACTGGTTTTCTCTACTTCCAGAAAACTTATACGAACCAGCTTTTTCATATCTCATTCTGGTTTGTTTCCAAAGTTGATTCAGAGGGGTTTTTGTCGTTAATACAAGGAACTTGGAAATATATATATATATATATATAGATATCTTTGATGACAACCCTTTTCACTGGAGAAAGGAAGATTTCAATATGAAAATCAGGGCACTTTAAAACTGAAAACAATAATCAAATTTCCTAAAACCTGTCTCGCCCTTACATCCCAGATCTCAACTTGAAATCAGAGATTATGCACCCCACCCCCCCTCCAAAAAAAAAAGAAAAATAAAAAAGAAGATATGTTTCTTTATTCATCTGCCATTTTTACAAACTCATTAGATCCAAAGGGATGGATCTGTATATAATACAATCCCGCACTGATGAAAAAAAAAAAACAAAAGCAAAAAAAAAAGAAAAGAAAAAGAATGTACACAACACAGCAAGAAGAAGAGGATGGATGCTCCAAAAAGCCTAATTAGGGAAACCTGGAATTGCAAAGCATGATAATATCTAAGAGCCTAGACCAGATGATTCTCCCACGCGGATGGAGTCTTTCAGTGTAGACTCTGGACTCCCTGAAAATATTTTCCAAGGTCTCCACAAAAAGGTTGAAGCTTCTCATGGGCGGAACGTACAGGGTCAAGGGCACTGCAGAGAAAGCCACCGTGAAGAACAGCTGCAGCATTGTCTAAGCAATAAGCAACTGATTCAAATCAAACCCACCACCAGATACCAGAAGAAAATTGACGAGATGTCCTGAAATCCAGACAAGGACCATAAAAAAAAAAAAAAAGGGTTATCCGCGCGATTCAGAGTGAGAGAGTGAGAGGGGCCTTTGGTTTAGTAGTAGCAAACGATAAAATAAAGAGAGGATTTTGGAGAATTCAATGCGAGCGAGAAAAGAACGGAAGAACTGCAACCTACCAGAATAAATGAGACAAAGCAAATCGTCTGTTCACGCTGATGACTTGTAGACAAGTTTGGTATCGGCCAATCGCGGGGCAGGCTCATGATTACGTCCATGGAATTACGGTTGTCTTTTTTTCTTTAGCTAAAAGTTGTGTTATTTGCCTGTTTATTAAAATAGGCAGCGCCCATAGTTTTATTTTTTTTATTAAAAATAAAATCAATAACTTAAAGAGAAAGTTAATTACCACCGAACATCGGGATCTGTCTGTTATTATATTAAAGATTATAAATTTGATTTTTCATTCAAAAAATTAATAATATTAAACATATTTTTACAAAATTTATTTTTTCAATAAGTACAATTCTCTTAATAAAATTTTAAGCTATTACTCATATTTATTTATTTCTTGTCAAAAAAATAATTAGTATGTTAAAAAATTTAGTTAAACTCACCAAAAAAAAAAAGTTGTTCGTCAATAATATTTTTTTATTAATATAAAAAATATAACTAATATTTTTTTATAATTACCAATATACTCCAATATAATATGACTAAAGTGCACTTCCTAATTTTGTTTGGTCTTGAATCAGAGGTATATGGAAAATTGATTTCAACCTTTTATAAATGTTAATAATTAGATTCTGTACTTTATTTATTTTCATTTTAGTATCGTAGTCAATGGGTTAGAGCACCGCTTTGTCAAGACAAAAGCTGCGAATTCGATCTGGGTCATTTCTTAATCCAATAAAAAATACTTTAATCCATCTTCTTAGTTTCTATAAAATTACCTTCTTTTTTCTTTTTTGTAGTTTCCATGCAAGAATGACAAATAAGAAAATTTTATTTTAAATTTTTTAAAAATTATCGTATTAATACTGAATTTGTCTTTATCATTTTTTTTTCTTTTTATTTTCTAATAAGTCAATAGGATTAGATCATTAAAAAATAAAAAAAGTTTAGAACTTACACTTTTTCCCACCCCTTTTTTATTTCAGCTTCCATCATTTATTTAAGTTTATTGGTTTTGTTTGGAATCAATATAAGTGCAAAGGCCGGTAGATAATAGCACATGAAATGCAAAGTTTGATAGAATAAAAAATAATGTTGAAGAAGAATAATAAAAAAATATAAATCAAAATAAAGTAAAAAGTAAAAAAAAAAAAAGAAATTATCGTTTTACGCAATTTAAATTTATTTTAATTGATTATTTTTAACAAAGAATAATCAACATTTTTATAAATTGTAGATTTATCAAATATAAATTATTAACAATTTAATTTTTTATAAATTATTGATTTTGATGATGTGAGATAATGACAATAATTACTTAAATTAAAAAGTTTACTCATGGCTTTGATACAAAATGGGAAATTCGCTAGATTTAATAAAATATAAATATGTTATTTATAAAAAAGAAATTACTAACAAATTAAATTAATAGAAACAAAAAGGGGAACTAATCTTGAAGTAACTTTCTGGCAGACAATGTGCCGAAGAGGCGGAGATACTTTGAATATTAATTTTTTTTTTAATTGGTAACGAATTTTGAATTAATTTCGACTCTCTAAAGTGGACCGTTGACTTTTTATTTGCTGCGCTAGCCTACATGGACCATTTCCGTCATTTAAATAGCCGGCCATCGTTCCAAGGCTGAAGGTTCCATTTTTTATTTTTATTTTAATAAAATTTCAATAATCATGAAGGAGGAAGTAAATCATTTTAATTTTGTTAATCAAAAAGAAAAGGGCACATAACAGAACTAAGGTGCTCTTTTTGTTTGTCAAAGCTTCCATTTCTCCTGACCCCTTGGGAAAAGTAATTATAATATATTAATTTAAATTTTATCTTTCATATTACCGTTTACCTTGATAAAACATAATTAAGATTTTATGATATTAAAATTAAATTATAAAAAATTTATTTAAATTTAATAATAATTCACGACATACTCTGAGTAACGTTAATATGGTAAAAAATAAAAGTTATTAAATGGGGGAAGACTGCTTGTGGGTGGGTTGCCGCTGGTTTGCGGGGGAGGGGGTGGAAAAAAACCAAAAGACAAAGGAAAACAACGTGCTAACTCTTCAATATAAAGATCCCCCGAAGTCCCAAGTCCGAAGTCAGGGTTTATTCCTTTGGAATCTTCTTTCTTTTCTTCAAGGGCTCGTCGGTTTCGTGGAAGCGACTTTGATTCTGTGTTTTTTTTTGGGTACGTCTTTTTTTTTTTTCTCAATTAGGGTTTGTTTGTTGACGAGGAAATGTACAATCTTTTGCAACGATCAATCATTTTACACTGGGCTTTGGCTCCCAAAACCAATTGCCGTGTTTGCAATTCTTTCTTTGTTTTTTTTTTTTTCACTTTGTTTTTGGCTGTATGTTGTTATGGATCGCCTTTTATTTTTTTTGGTCGAAATTGTAACCGTCTAGATTCTTGATCATCTTCGTCTCTAACGCAGCCCCCAAGAACGCCTCTTTCTTGGAAATGAAAGTAAAAGGAAAGGGAAAGCCTAGTCAATCAGTCAATAGTGTGAACAAATGATTAAGGATTATATGAATGTCCTGAACTGGGTCTTATTTCCACATTTTTCTTGATCAAGATGAGGCACTTAGATACGGATAATAAGGCTTCCAGTAGACATGGTGCTAGGTAGTTATGCTTGTATTTGTACTAATTTTATTCTCGTCGGTGACTTTCTTATTTCAAGCAGTGGCCCGGTGACAAGAACGTGACCTTTTCTCCTTGGCAATGTTAAAGATGAATGGCGCAGCTGTGATCAGTGATAACTGCAGGTATGTAATTTTGGGGTTGGATTTTTGAACTCATTTAATATTCTCCTTTTTCAGTGAAGTAATTTACCTATGCAATTTTAACATTTGATTTCAGGAAATATTTGACATGTTGTCTTTTGATTGCTGCAATCTGAAATTTGGAGTCATATTTTATGCTGCCTAGCATTCATTTGGGGCTAGAATACCGGTAGTCTAGTCTTGTTGCCAAATGAACACATAAATTTCTATGTAAAAAAGTGACTTTATTGGCCGTGCATGCAAAGAACAATGCAGTTTGGATTTAGACAGGCCGTGTTTCTTTGCCTGTTCTATGCATTGTTCTTTGGCTGCATTTTGGCGGAGTCTCAAAGTGAAAGCTCGAAAAGGCTGCGGTCAGCTCCAGACAAGAACATAGGGAGAAACATTATAGGTGGCAGTCATGTAGAGAGTGCCTATGTTGAGGGCATAGGTAATGGGTTGGGTGAGAGGAAAGGCAGTTTCACTAGAGTTTCTGTGTCTACAGTTGCATTATTTACATTGGCCATGGCTGCTGCAACTGGTTTGGGAGCAGTCCCATTCTTTTTTGTTGAGTTAGATCCTCAGTGGGCTGGCCTATGCAATGGAATGGCTGCTGGTGTGATGCTGGCTGCCAGCTTTGACCTTGTACAGGAAGGGCAGAGCCACGATGCTGGGAGTTGGGTTGTGTTTGGAATTTTATCTGGTGGCGTTTTCATTTTGCTGTGTAAAAAGGTAATGGATCTGGATGTTCATGTTTGATTTATCTTGTTACCTATCTCGATAGCATCTGATTTGTCCTTCTAACTTATGTTGTGTTTTGATTTGAGACATTCATCTTTGTTTAGTAATATATTTTCATTAAGATAGCAGTGATGTCTTATTCTCTCCAATTTTTTTTGTTCAAAACAATAAAACATGAACTCAGTAGGTGCTTGATATGATCTTTTTTGACATGTGTGCATTTCTCTTTGTGTGATGAAAACATTTGTCATGTGTTCTTAAGGTATTAAACAGACAAGCTTTCTTTTGAATTTTCTTCCTGTTTGATAGAAAATTTATTGCAACTTAGTAGACACTTTGACTAAGTTTCTAGCTAGAATGAGAGAGTAATTTGTCCATGGAAAGATTGACAATGATATTCTTCAAACAATATAAGCATTGTGGAACTAATTGGGGCTAGACAGGGCCCTTGCCCAACCCACCATGATATTTTTTATCTATGTGTTTCTTGCCATACCGGTAACCCATTTGAGTTGAGCAAAATTTATGTTTTACCTTGAATGGGTTTTTACCCTAAAGTTGATACTATTATAGCTACATTTTGCAGCAAAGATTCACATCCTTGTATATTGTTCAGACTCAATGCATACTAAATTGCTCCTGGGTCTTGAACCTTCCTAAATTATTATTTTCTTGTCAATTTTTTGAGGTCTATCTGGAAATAAAGCACTTTAGAGATTAATATTAGCCAGAGTTCTAAATTTTAATTTCTTTTTACTTTGTAAAAGTGTTACATTTGGACTATATTTAACTTAGTGAACATAATCTTTTTATTTTTAATTGTCAAAGGTCTTATGCTTGCTCGTGTGTTCCCCATTCATGTGAGCATTTTGCAGCTTAGTTGGGTTGATATGTGGATGTCCTCTTACAATGATCATTATTCTTGGTTTCAGTTTCTTGAACAATATGGGGAAGTAAGTATGCTGGACATAAAAGGTGCTGATGCAACTAAAGTTGTCCTTATCATTGGAATTATGACTCTCCATTCATTTGGGGAGGGCTCAGGGGTCGGAGTTTCTTTTGCTGGATCAAAAGGTTTTACTCAAGGGCTTCTAGTAACTTTGGCAATTGCTGTCCACAATATCCCAGAAGGATTAGCCGTGAGTATGGTGCTGGCATCAAGAGGTGTTTCTCCACAGAATGCAATGTTGTGGAGTGTAATCACATCCTTGCCTCAGGTAACACATTGTGCTTTCCGATAGATTGTGTGTAGCTCAGCTTTCGTAGTATGACCTATACACAGAGCACATCTATGTGGTTTGTGAATAAATATGATACAGTTTGTGCCAGACATATGTTTTAATTGTCATAGTATTGCCAATTGGAAGGAATCTGGGTGACTGCCATTTATTCCATATATATTTTTTTTGGCAGTGCTCTTCATTTTTTCTCCCAATAGATTAGGTTTTTAGCCTAATACTGTGACATTTAAATCACATATCTAAATTTGCAGTGAACCAGAATGGTTGAAAATAATGAATGATTGGTGGGGCAAAAAGTTAATTTCATAAAGATTTTTTCTTTTTTTTTTTTTTTTGCAGCCCATTGTAGCAGTTCCTTCATTCATATGTGCTGATGCGTTCAACAAATTCCTGCCTTTCTGCACGGGATTTGCTGCTGGGTGTATGATCTGGATGGTTATTGCTGAGGTTCTACCTGATGCTTTCAAGGTATATTTTCTTACTGGATTTCTTGACAATTGGATAGGTTCACAATGGATTTAAAGACATGGTTTTTGCAGCAGATTGCCCCATAGGTGTTTAGATGTGTTGAAATGAGACACCTGATAAATGCTTGTGCATACCTTGAAAGGGAGAGAAACTATAGTGGTAGGATTTGGAAAGAGTGGGCTTAAGAAACTGTCGAGGAAGATTATGGTAGGATAGTCTCTGTATTGCTACTTTCTGTTTTTTGTAAGGGTTAGGAGATGGAGAGACTCTGAAATCCCTGCATAAGAATAGCATTCAGATTGTACATGATTATGAGCCTACATTTGGATTGTGAGATAGCTTGGTGCTAAGTTTTCACTGGCCTTTTTCACTCTAGGAAGCTTCACCTTCTCAAGTGGCATCAGCAGCTACCATCTCTGTGGCATTTATGGAGGCATTGAACACTCTATTTGAGAAGTTCAGCCACAATTACAAGTGAGCAGCAACCAAACTTTTCGTCTTACCATCGAGTGAGAAGTAACAACATGGTTTCATATTGGATTTTTGTTGTCACTTTTTATCATCAAAATGGTCAGACCTACACTAGATTTGGCCATGGTTATCAAACCCAGCCCAGTGGCCCATTTGGACCAGAAATTCAGCAACCCGGACCCAACACCAGGCCAGATTGATTAGTTGGTTCGGTTTGCAATTGACTTGATCATAAACCTGCCAAGCCTGGTGGGTTTTGAGTGACCCGGTGACCTGGATGGGTTGATGCGCAATCTTTTATTTTAAAAAATTTTAATTTTTTTCCCCCAAAAGGGGCTAATAAATGTTTGTCATATTAATAGTTTACATTTTATTGAGCATATTGTTATCTCATTTTTATGTTTATGAACTTTTATGTTTAAATAAAATTATTGAGTAATTTTTTTTTAAAATTTTGTTAATTATAAATATATTTTTCATTTCAAAGTCGGTGCTTGAACCAGTAACTCACTAGTGAACTTGTGACCTGACCTTCCTTCTGGATCAATGACTGCCGGGTCTAATAAAAATGGTTTTGTCTGCCTTGAAGTCCATAATGGCATAACACACGAATTTTGCAATTGCTGACTAAAAATAATTTCTCTGCGGTTTGTGCATTCTTGTATGGGTTTCTGCACTGGAGCATAGAGATGATGATCAGTTTTGCTTCTTAGCGTTTGATTACTAGCAATCTTTGTTGTGACTAAAAATAACCTTATATATGATTGCCTTTTTTTTTTTTTGCTACCTAGGAAAGTCTAAGTCGTTATGATCTCCTTAACTGCATGAAAGTTTTCAAATGAATTGTTTGGAAATTATCACATCTGTTCACATGCCTCGTCTTGAGATTTAGGTTGTTTGGGACTCCCAAGTCATTATGATATCCTGCATTGGTGGCAATGGTCCCACCAACAGTCCTTTCCCTTTCTTTTGCATTTAGAATACTTGTAATGCCAAGAGTTGATACTGTAGGTAAATCATAATTGCAACCCTGTGATCCAAATTTTCTTTTGGTTATCATCTGTTTGGTTTCTACAAGGAACTAAATTTCCAGTGTTCTCACATTGCAGCTCAGACGATGCTTCAGGATTCTTTGTTTCATTGCTTTTTGGTCTTGGGCCAATGCTCGGTGGCACGTTTCTTGTTGCACTTGCTTTGGCATTTCATCTTCAACATGCCCTTCTTATGGGTGCAGCTGGCGGCATTGCCTTTGTTCTTGGTGCCTGGCGGCCAATGCAGCTGCTTCTCTCTCTGAAGATTGGACTTTTTACTCTTCTTCTGCTGTTTATATCAGGGGCAGCATTCGTCCATCTTTCAAGCTCCAGTATTTTAAGTCTTGCACAACGCAAGAAAGCATCCGCAAATAATTTGCTGACAGTGACTGACTTTCCAGTGAGCGTCCACACCCTTCAGTCATTCCTGTCATGTGGGGTGGTTGCATTTCATGCATTGGCCGAGGGGCTTGCACTAGGAGTGGCTGCACCAAAAGCGTATGGACTTGGTCAACACATGGTCCTTCCCGTTTCTCTGCATGGACTTCCCCGGGGTGCAGCTGTTGCTAGCTGCATCTTTGGGGCCACTGACAGCTGGCATAGTGCTGTAACAGCTGCCGCCTTGATTGGCTTTGCGGGCCCAGTATCTGCTATTGGAGCAATACTTGCGGGCATCGACTACAGTGGATTAGATCACATAATGGTTTTTGCATGTGGGGGATTGCTTCCAACGTTTGGAAGGATAATTAAGAGAGCCTTGAGATTAGATAAACGGAAAAGCAGTTTTGGGCTGGCACTGGGATTGGGTTTTGCTGCACTTTGCCTAATGTGCACGAAATTGGTTTGCTTGCACACACCTTATTGCAATTCTGCTCCAGAGGCCGTCAGATGAGGCTTATCCCGTACGTCTTTCGCCTTTCTTCAATGTAAACTTTGTTTCAGTCGTGGTGTGGTGGTGTAGGCAGTATGCTCGTACAGATTTTAGACTAGACTCTGAAGCAGAGAGGATAGTACGAAGGAAAAGCTCAGCTGGAGGAGGATGTTTACGCATATGCGTTGTACACTATTATTGCTGTTCATATTTTTCCATTATTAAAAAGAAATTAAAACGATTCTTCCTTGGAGAATGGGAGGAAAGAAGATTGTTTTAGGTTCTTAGAGGCCTGAAAACTGTAATGAAGACATTCAAAAAAAAAAAAAAGAACAAAGTCAGCTGTTTATTGCCTTTTTTCTTTATTTGTTTATTTTTCTTTTTTGATCATATGGGGGAATTTGTGCAACATTTCTTACTTAAAATGTTATGTTAACTCTTGCAGTTGGCTTTTTTTCGGGTGTGTTTCTGTTCTCAAGCGCCCATTATGAAGTTCATTATGATTGATGGATTAATCTTCATCTAAGGAGGAAACTGCTATTTACACTAAAAAAAAAAAAAGTTATATACATTTTGTTCTCTCGAAGTTCTATTAGGCAAATTTTTTTATGTAATTTTAATTCGCGGTATAAGAAATGCAATTTTTATTTAATTTTATTTTGACATTTGAAATTTTATATTAGTTAACCGGCCAAATTTACTTAAAATGACGTAATTTCAAGTGTTCAAAGTTTTTTATTTTGACTAAAATTATGCAATTACATCATCATTATTTTTACTAAAAAATTAAATATATTAAAAATGAGTCTTTTAACGAAAATTTGTAATAAAATTTTAATTATCAAAATAAAAAATTATAAGAGTCTTAAAAGGCTAAATAAAAACTATAACAAAGTGAATTACAAAAGGTACAAACCATAGGTTTTTTACATTTAAAAAAAAAAATCCACGGTTTTTTCCACCTAAATACGTATATAAAATAAAACCAGTTGTTCTTGAGAGTGTTAAATTTAAAGGAGCTCTCTCTTTCTTGTTGCCGTAATTCTATTCTCTATGCCTATGCCAGCGGGAGGAGGAGGACGCTTGTACGCCGTGCACCCCTGCGGGACATTCAAGTTTCCTAAATGGACCGTCATTAGTCGGTGCCACCACCGCCGCCACAAAAGCCACCCCTTCAAGCGGCACCAAGGAGTTGAACCGGCTACCCCCTCCATAATAATAGCAAAATCATATCCAGATGCTCATTGTCTTTGATTTTTGATTTTTTGAGGCTCGACTAAAGATTCTCCTATACCCTACATGTTGATTCTTTGATTGTTACATTGACAATCCTGCAGGTCTGTTCGATTGCACAGCCAGTCAGGGACGCTTCTGGATTGCTCATGGAATGGAATGAAGACTAGGCAAGCTGGGTTTTATCTAAAATGCTCTGCATTTGCAAATTTTCGATCAAAATCGTATCTTGAATATAATTGAAAAAAAATTCATCTACTTGTGGATGTACTTTTTGGTAGTGATAATAAAATTTATCTGAATATGCTAGCTGCCAAGTTATCACTGAAAAGTGATGTCTGTTCCCTTTAAATGACGAACTTTGTAGTAGTGGGTGTTCCTCTTTTATTCTAACTTCAATGTAGCTATGCCAAGTTTCAAGGTGCTTTGCTGGGACCTTTTCAACTCGGAATTTCACTGGCAAAGCATTTCTATGCCTTCTTAGCAACATGAAAAGTGGCTTGTGCTGCTTTCTCCTAACCCACTGCTTTTTCATTTTTCACTGTTTTGCTGTTGTTTCTTGGCTGATTATTAGGCACATGGCTATGCTCGTAAAGGGGACATTATGTTCTATGTATGCTTGTTGTTACTTCTGTCTAGTAATTCTGCTGATAGAAGGAGTAGAATGGCTTGATCTAGTTGCTATGTTTTGCTGAGGTCATAATTTTCAGCTTGTGGAATAGGTTGGAAGAGCACGTCATCTGATGTATAATGCAATCAGCTCACCTTCCTCATTTCCTCTTTAAAACAAAAAATCAAGTACTAAATCCCTGAAGGTATGTAATGTATGTTTTGATTTTTTGGCGTCTCCCTTATTATCCAACTACTTTAAGAAAGCAGTCTTTCCTTCAGCTGTTTCTTTTTTGGAGCAGACCTGTTGCTGTTGCGAATAGAGTATTTTCTTTCCATTCTTCTTGTGGCATCTGGAATACCGTATAACTTTTGATGTCATGATTTTTTTCCTTATCTGGGGCTGTAATAATAAAAGCAACATAGATTTCCATCTATGCAGTTTTTTGGTAAATGACTCACAAGCTAATGACGTATTGAGTTGGAGACAGTTGATATTGAAACAAATTCAACGAAAAAAGACAAAGGATTGGCTTGTGCAGGATCTGAAAATGTTTATAATAGTCCAATGGACCAAAAGCATGATGCAGGTTCCACAGAATATCAAGTAGATGAAAAACATTTAGACCTTAAGTATAGCAGTGAATTCTGTACAATGGGGTGTCATTGGCTATTTGCTCCCTGTCTGTATTGTGTTCATTTAGTCACATGAGAAAAATATACGTGCCTTGAGGCATCACGGTACAAGGCCCTGTGGACCCCACTTGTCTTGAATCTAGTCATACGGAAGGTGTGTAACTGATGAAATTAATTATAAAGAGAGAAAGAAGAGTACGAGGAAAGCTTTGTTGCTCGCTGATGAGGCTGGCAGCGGACAACTGTTTTATTAGGCTTATGTGTTTGATTGAAGGAAAGGAAACCGAGGTTGTTTTATGTTCTTTGCCTCCTTGCAGTTTAGATGTTTTCTTTGCTGAGATTACTGGTCTAACCATTATTTGTGTTCTGTCACCATTGTTCTGCAGGTGATTGATTGGCCAAACTACTGTGTAAAGTTCGTGGAAACATTCTTCAATATGGTTTTTTTTTCACAACTTCAATTTTTGTAAATGGAATGGGAGACTTTCTCCCGCATTCTATGTTTAGCTTATGACTATTTGATTCGGGCTGTCATGCTCTGGCATGAATTTGTGATGGGTGAGGATTTGGGTGTGAAGATGGTTGGGAATTTCGACATATTTATTTGTGCTGTTTTTGCATTAGTTGTTGGTTCCCTGTCCATTTTTGTGAAAACTCTTACGTTGTTGGCTCTGTGAGATATGCTTGGGTTTTCCAACATGGACATGATCTGTATGCTCTGTTGATAGCTTTCATTACTGCAGAGCATGGATGTAGAAGTCTGTTAATGAGCATATATGCCTTTTGCAAATGTGGATCCCGTTTTATTGCTGTGATGAGAGCCTGTTAAATGGGATTTTGATTATTACTGATGTTTCAAGCTTGAGACACCACAATGTGCAATAACTGCAAGCTACTTTTATAATGTGGTGGGCAATCTGTAGGATTTTATGTTTCCAAGCTTTTGCCCATTGAATGTTAGGAGCAAATTTAGGCAGCTAGGCTTATATAACAGCTATAACCTTTGTTCTCATACTTGGAAAAAATTAGTAAAACTAATGAGATGAAACAGCAGCATTTTTATCAATGAAGTTGCTTAAACAGAACTTCTATCAATGAATTGGTCTACTTGCATTAGGATATTCGCCCATTATGGTATCTTTGTCACTTTGGTAAAGAAGGAAAAAAATGCATCTTAATACACGAGAATTCCCACACCATAGGAAAGAAGTGGCAGAAAAATGATCGAGATTTGGTTGCTTCATTTGTTGTATCTTTGCCTTCTATATTCTTGACGAAAAATTGTGCCTTTAATGGTCATTAATCTTTATGGTCCTCTTTGTGGGGTGTTTCAGTTCCAATATAGTCGTCATGTCAACAACTTTCCTTCGCAAGGGCAAGTCCTTGAAATTGAGGATGAAGATGGAGTAACTCAAGTGAAGTTGCCCACTGTTCTATTACCTACTTTCAATTCGTCAATTTGGATTGAGTCCATGGTTGCTTTTGATCAGGGATTGATCCCTGTGTTGAATTGCAGATTCATTCTCTCTTTTTGATAAGTCGAACGGCAGGTTCTTTCTTGTTCATCAGGTGTGCGGCAGTAGTAACTGAGTTTGTCAATCAAAGGTTTGATTCAGCAGCATTAAAATTTATCTCTAGGACTTGTCTCGAGTTCAAGTCTTAGTCCAAAATCACTTGACGCCAAAAAAAAAAAAGGGTGATTGGGAAATAGTAATTATAAACCTAGTTCTCATTCGAATATGTTAGAACATGGCAGGTCTATGCAATGGTGGTTCCCTAGATGGGAGCCTTATGAACAATTCATCATCAAACACTTTTTGCAGCAGTGCAAGGTAGTGTCTTCGGAGCAGTTCATTCATTAGGCACTCTTTCAGCGGCATCATCAAACCTATACCTTGAACTGATTCAACTCATCGACAAAAATTGCAATTCTCCTAGCTCAATCGGCCACTCAAAGAGAGCCCAAGGCTCCCTTTGGAACAGGAAAAATCCTCCAATTATAGGACGTCGCCATCTAAGCTTTAATTTGAGTGAAAAGAGGATTCGAATGGATGGGGTGCACCAAAGGGCATGGCCCCACGCCAGCTCGAATAGGTTATTTGGCTTTGTTTCAAAATGTACAGACCACTTTGGCTTCACCATCATCGATTGATGAACAAAGAAAAGGGTCAGACACCAAAAGGCATCGCTTTCCGCATATCATGTCAAACGCCGCCGGGCCTCGAATCGACGGCTTGCAAGACGAACAAACTGCTGAGAGCCACGGGGGATCCTTGGCATTAACCGTTCTTCGGCTAATTTGATTCGATAGAGAGAGAAAGAGAGAGAGAGTAGATAATGCATAATGAGTTCGGGAGGTTTTACCTCAGAGGATGGGGGCCCTTGCCATGGAAATATTTTTGATAATAGATTTTTCCTCCTTTTTTTTTTTTTTTTCCTTTGAGGTCTCGTTTTAGAAAATTCAAAGAAACCCTTTAATGTCTTTTACGGAGTATTCAAATAATAAAAAATTTAGATTTATATCTTTAAAATAATATAAAAAATTTTAAAATAATCTTAAATGAGTCCTTTAATGAAAAAAAATTGCACACAAACTAAACGGCCAACGGTATCTTGCCAAATAAAATAATAATTTTTTAAAATTATCATAATTTTATGTAATATTCAAAAATATTTTTATTTTATTAATTTTTAAGAATTTTAAATAAATTTTAAATTATCTGTTAATTAATATGTGAGTGATTATATTTAATATAAATTAAATTTAATTAATAAAATCAATATATTCAATAAATTTTTAAAATAAAATAAATATTATTATTAAATTTCTTAAGATATTAAATAAAATTAAAATTTTTACTAAAATTAATTGGTATAATTCTAGTGGTTCAGAACAGAAAATTAAGCGGAACCGGGGGTCGGACCAAAATTATTGAGTGCAACGTGTCAGAGGGAAAGATAAGTAGCACGGAAAAAGAACGCAACTACGAGTGCCCCAAAGATCACATCTACCCTAGTGTGCTCTCTTCCCCTCATCTTCCTTTTTACTCTTCAGCATTCCAAAGAGAAAAAAAAAAAAAACAAAAACGCAGAGAGAAGATTCCAAGAAACAAAGTGAGGTTGCGAGAAATGGCAGCTGCTGGGCGAATCAGATCAGGCCTCCCTCTGCTCAGTAGACTTCTCAAGTCCGATTCTCTTTCAACTCAGCGATCGGTCATTCACCGCGCCGTTCTTTGCCCTGTTTCTACCGCATCTGAGGTAACTGTATCGCATCGGAAACCGTAAAATTCAATAAACGTTCCGCCATCGACTTGTTTGCCCTCAAAAAAAAAAACCCCTAAAAATTGTACATTGACGTGTACGAATGATCAATGTTGATGAGTTTATTCAAATTTGAATGACGTGTTGGGCGTTTTTTTTTTCTTTTCTTTTTCTTTTGTTATTCATTTAGGTCTCAAGAAATTACTCCATTGTATCTGGGAAGAAAGAGGATAAAATTAAGGTCAGTGATGTGGGCTGAATATTTTGATTTTGTATTATCATGTACATATTGAAAGTATGCATTATTTATTATTTTTGTTTTCTTATTATGCCCATCTCATGTTCTTTTCTTCAGTGATTTCTTCAAAGGGAAAGAAAAATTGTTTGGCAGCGGTGTTGTCAAAAGTTTTTTTTTTTTTTTTCTGGTGGCCAACCGTCTTATTATATTGTCTGTTCATGGCCTTTTTTTCGCGTGTATTTGGATAAGACGTTAAGTGCGTAAAGATTTTTTTTTTTTCTTTTGGCCCCAATTTTTCTGTGGCATGTCAATGTATGAGTACTTGTGGCAATTAACTTTAAAGGCTTCTTGTCCCATAAATGTGAATTGGCTAATATAAATCATTAAATATGTTAATTGGTGAAATTTAGTTCATGCCTATGTATCTATTGCTGGAAAATGCTACTTGAAGCTTTAGACTTATTTTCAGGCACACATGGTGCCACTAGCGGCCAGAAATCAATTTTATTTACCTTCTTTTTTATCGGTTGGAAATTATCCTTGAGATTTAGGTGCCTCTTGCTTTGTTCGGGGGATCTGGAAATTATGCCTCTGCCTTGTTCCTTGCGGCTAAAAAGGCTAATGCATTGGAGAGGGTTGAGTCTGAGATTCTTGCCCTTGTTGAGTCTATGAAGAAAAGTCCTACATTTTATCAGTTCACAAAGGATTTGTCTTTGCCTGCTGTTACCAGAATTGAGGCTGTCAAGGATATTTGTACCCAAGCTAAATTTTCAGATACGACAAAGAATTTCTTGCGTAAGATATGACTCCCTAGAATTTATTTTGATCTGTGGAAACCTGATGCTTTGTTTATGATTTCCATTTTCCTTTTTTCTTTTTCTTTAGCCTTGACAAAAATTGGAATTCTTCTTTAAGTTCAAATTTGATTAATGGATAGTCCAACATAAGTTGAAGTGATGGTACTTTGAGCACAACCAATATATAAATTTTGAGTAAGTGTCTGTGCCTGCACATACATTCTCCTATCATATGTGATGTGTGTGTGTGTATTCCTAGTTATATGCATAGTCACACTTTATCATGTGCACCATACTTTAATAAAATGGTGTTTGGTAGGATGTAATGTAATGCAATACAATGAGGAACAAGGAATAAGGAATAAGATGTGACAATTATTCTATAGCTTTGTTTGGTAGAGTAATTGTAATGGTGATTAAATTTATGACTATGATATTACAACCCAAAAAATTTCTAAATTTTGTCATAACATTAACTTATGTTTTGTTTATTTATTTCATAGTGAAAGAAATAGCCATTGTTTTAATTTTTAAAATGAATATATAGTTAAATACTACTTTTAAAAACTCATGGTTTGATCAATGGTCAAGTGAGGGACTTGATCACCTGATCTCAGTTTAATAAAAAATAGAGACAGGCTAATGAATATGTTATTGTAAAAATGACCAGATGGATAGATAGGAGAACATGTTGTATGGGAATTAGTTACATATTATGAGCGTGATAATACAGATTTTGGAGGAAATAGTGATGAAATCATTACATTACAACTTTCTGTGTGATCAAAATGCCATTGGTTACATCCTACCAAACATCGGACTTCTATGATACTTCTATTCAGTTAAATATGTTTCATTGTTTTGATCATGGTGCACTTGCTTGCAACACTGAGCTTGATATACCATGATCAGTCATGGCCAATCCTGCTCCAGTTTGCTATTCACGTTAAGTAGTTTGCCATCTCATACTGAAATTTATATCAATATTCAGTAGCCAGCATCTCAGTGTATCACATGCTGCTTAGCTTTTATTTTCAGTTGAGTTTGGTGACTATTGTCTTCTTTCATCAGTCTTACATTTTTAATCTATACTGATTATACACTGAGTATTTCTATGCTGCCTTTGTACTAGTTTTGTTGGCTGACAATGGTAGGTTAAGACACATAGATCACATAGCATCAAGATTCGTGGAGCTGACCATGGCAGACAGGGGAGAAGTGAAAGCTATTGTCACAACAGTCATTGTAAGTTTTTATAGAAAATTGCAGATATCTCACAATCATAGATGATATGGATTCAATAGTTTTTCCTTTTCCCTTTGGTCTAGTTGAGGCTTTTCACTAAATATATCATGGTGTTGGCCTTTCTTGCTATATTTCTTTCTTTTTTGTCAGTTTTTACCCTACTCACATGCATAGTCTGTCTGTACACTACCAAATCGAGCATAGCCATTTCATAGTTAGTTAATATTGGCCACAAGAAAGCAGACCAGGTTATTTGTGGTCTGTGGGAATTCTTTTTCATGGCTCTGCCTTTGCCTCAACCTGCTAGTAGTTTTTCTTGTGATTTAGAAAATTCATCGTTTATGCTTTCATGCCAGCCCCTGCCCCCAGAAGAGGAGAAAGAATTGAAGGAAACTCTCCAGGATATAATTGGGCAAGGGAAGAAGGTTCGACTTGAACAAAAGGTAGGCACTTGCAGACATGTCTGTTGTACTAGGCTTAAAGTTATCTTGCACCGTGTGAATTTAATGCTGTTCAATTTATTCCAGATTGATCCCAGTATTCTTGGGGGGCTCGTTGTAGAGTTTGAGCGGAAGGTGTTTGACATGTCCATTAAGACTAGGGCGAAGCAGATGGAGAGGTTCTTGCGTCAGCCTCTAGACTTCTAGATGGGATTATAATCACAGAACCTCCCAATGCAGGTCAAGAGGAAAAACCTTGGTTTTGTTCATTTGTACCATCCCCTTTTCTTGTGATGGGAATGCGTCCTCAAATAAAATTCATCCGGGGTAACCCCTGACGGATTGTTACTTTCTTGTTTGGCTTTTTTTGGTTACTTTCGAGTTTGATGCTTATTTCATCAAATAGATACTGATTTTGTGACACTGTTTGTTGTCTCCGATTTACCTTCACCGTCAAACCCAATCTCACAACAGGATAGTAGCTTAGGCACTTTGCAAAGAGTGTTACTTAGGATTCAACCATTGACCCTATCAATGTTCGCATGCTAAAACTCGAGTACTAAAGCAGCCATTAAACTACAGAGGGTACGAGATCAGGGTAATAATGCCGAAACCTTAAATGAGATACTTATACTATCCCTGTTTCGAATTTCGTCTTCTATTTTACCGTCGATACCCAAGGTTCTAATTGAAGAACATCGTTAAAGAAATGGCCCCAAAAAATATTGGCCTCTTGATTGGACTACCTGGCTAGGTATCTCTAAACCCATCGTCAAACATCTAACGGTAATGCCTTGCTTGTAAGATACTCGGACGCCAATGCGAATTGGTCAGAAAAAGTAGTAAGGAGATGTTCATTGAGCGTTACCATCTCGATGCTGTTTGAGCACACGATTACGCGCGCGCCATGCTGGTTGGAGCAGTCATTTACGCGAGTGGTCCACGACAGGTCAACGCATCTGTGGTTGTTGTATATGTTTAGTTACTTCAGGGAAACCAGGGTGATGTCCCGATTCCAATTACATATAGAAGTGTAAACGGAAAACAAAAGTAATGGGCATCTGTAATGAAACTAGAGGAGAAAACGAAAGAAAAAAAAAACCTTGCTTTGGGAAAATTTTGATGGCTAGGGACCATTCGATATGTTTATCTTTCTTCGTTTGAAATAATAATAATAATAATAATAATAATAATTGTGACTTGTGATCTTATTCAAAATGATTAGAATTTAGAAATAAACTTATTTTGCCAAAAGCAACAGAAGCTAATGGTACAACCAAACAATGCAATTGGCAGCTGATGTCTCTCTCTCTCTCCCTCCCTTTTTTTTTTTTTTTTCTTCCTGGGATAGATATGGAAGGAACTCTACATTTAATAGGTAAATTCTAGGTTCCGACAATGACTGGGAATAAGGCGAATCTGCAGTTGATAAGCTGAAAGAAAAATTATTTATAATCTTGGGGGAGGATGGAGGAGCTTTAATTACGTGTGTGCACTTCTGATTGGAATTTACAGGAAAAACTTTTCCTCATCTTGCATGGTTCTCATGGCCTCCTTATCACTTTTTAATTTGTAATTTTGGGATCGCGCTTTGGACATTGTCGGTCAGTTGGCCTTGTATCGACCGGCAGAAGAAGATGATGGGTTTTAGCTCTTGCTCTAACAAAAAGAAAAAAACAGCTCAATGGTTGAATCGTCTCAATATTGAACGTTTTAAATTTGATTTGAATTTGAATTAAATCATCTGTATATATATATAGGATATCAAGTAAACAATTAAGTGGTCTTTCATGTCTTGGTGACAATATATATATATATATATATACATTGGACAGCAAGTAAACAATTGGGCTACGTGGTCTTTCTTGTCGTTCTGACAAAGGAGACAGGGAGTGTTGCTTGGATAGAACATCGATATTTCCGGGGACAGCTGTAGACAGAGGGAGGAGAATGCTTTTGAAACATTTGAGTAACTTGAAGAGCTTCGCATTCGCCACTTTTCTTTTCTTCTTTTTTCCAGAAAATTTGGCAGTCCTTTTCACACCAACGATATAATGTGATATTATATCCATCAGTTAATTACATGTCGCAATGCCAATCTCATTTTGCTTTTCATGACATATTGGCCAGGACTCTGTTGTAAGACTTCTTCTGATTGGACTGACTTTGGGATTTGGTCATATAATATATATATGTGTGTGTGTGTGTGTGTGTGTATAAGGAATTCTTTATTTAGACGCCGGCCTCTTAGACATGTAGAGAGGGGATGGGAGGTTAGGTAAGGAAAGCGAGACGCTGAGTAGAATTAAAAGTATGACAGCACATAGAAAACGAAAGTTTTAATGGAGTGTGTTTTACCTCAGATAGCCATGATGTTGGTCTTCTAATTGTTTGTTATTTCTTGGTCCAGAAGTCTCAGTGCTAGTTTCAATTGTTGTTATCTCTTCGGAAAGTTTCATCTATACACATTAATTCTCTACTAACATTCCTTTCTTTTTATTTATTTATTTATTTATTTATGTCTTCCCAGAATGCTGTTATCTAGGTGTTTGATCATATATGAGATTTATTATAAAACAAATCTTGGCTTCTTCAAAACTGAAGTAACTATGGCTATTGTCTTTGCTGTTAGCATTCTGATGGGCTCGTTCATTCAGTGATCCTTGAGTTCTAAGGGTAATAGATGATGGTCTCTTATGCAGCTTTTATAATTCCAGATATTCGTTGAGTTTTCTTTTTTGAGGGATGTTTACTACGATATAATTTAATAATTTTTAGCAGGTTCTGTTTTGGATTTCGTAGCAATTTTTTTTTTTTTGGCTATTCGGATTATTAAAAAAAAAAAAAAAAGAGAAAGAACAAAGAGGTTGCTGTAGGTTGAGTTTTGTCCAAAATCTAATTAACTAACTTTCGTAACAATCTGTCAATCTCGGTTGCATCAGTCAGTGATTATATACTACTGGGAACCGCCTCTCTTAAATAAAATGTGAATCTTTAGTCCATGAAAATACAGAGAGAGAGAGAGAGAGAGAGAGAAGACATCACAATTTTCTTTTTGGTGTGTTATTTTCATTGTTTAGTTCGCAACTATGTAAAACACCGCAAACTTTATGCATGTCTTTTCTGGTGGTCGAGAGAGGATCGTTCTTATGGGTGTTTAAGCGATGGAACCCAAACTGAACAAAGAGTAGCAATAGACCAATATCATTCATGTTTGATTGATAGACCAATATATATATATATATATATATTATTTTATTTTATTTTTTTGTTTATCACTTGAATAATTAATATTACACGTAACATTTTAATTATATTATAATTGTTATCATGATATGTATAGATATGATGAATCTTATTATTTTCTTCAAGCATTTATTCGCTTTTTCTAAAGTGTAATAAACCCATTATCATGTGTTTTATAAAACTGAGATTTATTCAAATTTTGTTTAATCATATCACACTAAATTTTTATCTCTCTCACATTAATTATTAAATTATTAAAAAAAATTCTTAACAAGTTGGCTCACGCATTCTTAGAGATCTAATATTTATTTAAATTAGAATTTCAGTGTCTTTTTTTATTTTCCTTCTTTTTCCTCAAAAAAGAAAAAAAGAAAAAAGGTAAGATGCGTTACTGCCATTCACTCTTGTTAGGGAGAGTGTGTGGGGGCATTATGTGAAGTGGAAGCAAATTTGTTTGTCACATACATGATGATTACCTTGTGAGTGAAGAAAAATGCATACAAGTTAGACCAACCCTTCTCTCTCTCCCTCTATCTAACTCAGAGGTCCCCTTCCAATCCGTTTTCCACTCTACCCATCAACCAACAAAACCAACATAATCTTCCTCTCCCTTCCTCCCTCCTATATTCAATTCAATGCTCACATTCAAATTCTAAGCAAACCCCACAACCATCAACACCATCATCATCGTCATCATCACTTACCACCCTATGAGGCCTCTCTTTCCCTACATCCGTGTATGCGTTGCTACAAATACAAATAATGTCACTTACCTATATATCTTTCTCGTTTCTCCATCAAACCAGTCAAAAAGATCAAACAAAACGTCCCTCTAGATCAAATATATATTACCGGTCTGAAAATACCAAGTTTTTATAATACGTTAACGTTAACAACAATGAGAAAGCCAGATCTGGTTGAGGGCAGAGACAAAGCGAGCAGCAACAAGACAAAGCTTAGGAAAGGGTTATGGTCACCCGAGGAGGACGAGAAGCTCATCAAGTACATGCTCACCAATGGGCAAGGGTGCTGGAGTGACATTGCTCGGAATGCTGGATTGCAGAGGTGTGGCAAGAGCTGCCGTCTCCGTTGGATTAATTATCTGAGGCCAGACCTCAAGCGTGGTGCGTTTTCTCCTCAGGAAGAGGAGCTCATTGTTCATTTGCACTCCATTCTTGGCAACAGGTCTCCTCTACTTCTTTCTCAACTTTTACAATTCATTTCTAATATGAACTTAATTGTTATCGGCTACCGCTGACTGACATTCCTAACTTGCTACCTAGTGCTGTTGCTTGGGTAACTTGAATTAATATATTGCAAAGATAATGCCATTTTGTATGTATGCATGCTTACTTTCTTCTGCACATTATGCATGTGTACTATTATTTTTCCATCTAAACACAGATGGGGAAAGAATGAAAAGTGGGCAACCTATCTAATCGCAAGGAAAATCTACAAATTGTGTGCATTAAACGCACGACCTTAGGATCTCTCGGTCCTATACCTGTGATTAATTGGAAACATGGAGCAATGCAGCCTAACCCCAAAGCTCATTTCTCTTCCAAATCACTGGATTAATTAGCTGAACTCATTTAATGCATGCATCAATACAACAAAATTGCAGAGAGCTCTCTGCAATAGGGGGTGTATCAATATGTAATTTTGTTTCACAAACTTTTTTTTTTTTTTTTTGCTTCGGCATTAAGGAGACCAATTGAAGCCAATATTTATTTGGCCGCATAAGCTTGTTAGGGGCTATGGAGTAAGGATTAGATTGTCAAATTGCTTGCTTAAGTTGCCATAATAAATGCTAATTCAATGGAATTTTCTAATTTTATCCTTTTGGGGAGAGTTAATAACTCAATACCAAGTTAAGAAGCTATGCTCAAACACAGGGAGCGTACATAGCCAGAACCTATTAAAAACTCTCCTGTCATCTTGTGGTGGTATCTGATCTACCTTCTTCACCAGGTAGACAAGGTTTGAAACTCTTCAGCACATTTTGACTAAACCCTCTATATATCTCAAAGATCAATGAGAAAAGAAGCCAAAACTTAGAATGTTCTGCTATCTCGAGCAATTAGCTGCTCTACTAATACACACACACACACACTACATTGCTTCCTGAATCTCAAAACTATAAGTCAACTATGGGCTTTCTGTGTTCCTAGGTTTGTGGGATAAAACGGCATTGCTGGCACGCCCCGTCCAGCACAAACTACAAGCACTAGGTTATGCACTTATGATGAAATAGCTTGCTGTTACAGTGGTCTTAAATTTCCACTATATATGTTGAAAAGTCATCCATCCGTTGCGCATCTTTAAGTGTTACATGTGACTCATAGGCATTTGCATTTTCCTCAACTCAGGTGGTCTCAAATTGCTGCACGTCTTCCAGGCAGGACAGACAACGAAATAAAGAACTTCTGGAATTCTACACTAAAGAGAAGGTTGAAAATGAGTAATAATCCTTCTACAGTCTCATCAAACGATGGCCATTCATCAGAGCTTATAGACGTCGTGGGGAACATAACGCCCATGCATGATGACATTCATCACATCATGATGCCAATGTGCATGGACGCAGTTCCATCATCTTCCTCCTCATCCGTGTCCATGCAAGCTATTTTCACCAGCAACAACTGCAACCAATTCGATCCTTTTCCTATTCTGAGTAACCGCTATGGGATGACCCGTGCAACCAGTAGTTTACATCGCATGCCAACATGCTTGGCACAAGTGGGTATTGGAGAGGCGTTGTGTGAAGATTACGGGATCTTAGATCCTGCCAATAACAAAACGGGAATTGCAGAAGGTGACCTTACTCTTCCTCCACTTGAGATTAGTGCAAGTACTGATGAGAATAATGCTACGAAGAGCAACAGTGACAACCACAGCAATACGTGCTTCAATAACACTGAAAGCTTTAATGTAGAGGAGATGTTTGCGGTTGAAAATCATTGGCAAGGAGAAAGCTTTAGAATGGGAGAATGGGGTCTGGAAGCTTTGATCGAAAACATTTCTTCCTCTCCTTTCCTTGATTTCCAAGTCGAATAACTCTCCACCCTTAGACCCTCTCTCTCTCTCTCACTCACACACACACACACACACACACACACTCTTTCTTTCTCTCTCTCTCTCTCTCCGCCACCCAAATCCCCAACCTATTCCATGCATGCCGTGTCCTAGAGAAGTTTTAGGCATGCATTAAGGCTAAAAAATTTTCATTTTTCTCTTTTTTTTTTCAAAGAAAATTTGCTACATTCTTCTTGCTGTCTCTCTAGGCCATCTTAATTTCCCAACAGCCACTACTCTTGCTATAGTTTCCTTCAGCTGTAAGCCCCCTAGCCGAAAAAATAAAAATTGCAAAATGTGAGATTAGATTTACTAGAGATTCTTGTACTTAATTCAGTCTTCCGGTGAGGTCTTAGATGTTGGTCATTTCTTTGGAACCCCTAGGTGCAATAATCATTGTTCCTCGAGAGAAAATTGTGTATAGTGGTAAATTCGTATGATGGTAATCATTGTTCCTCTAGCTTCCCTTTCATGCACAAAGTCTGAATAATATGGTGGAAGTGGAGGATAGAGCCAGGGGCAGATGACAAGGACATGTGGCTCAAATACATTGAAAATAAACAAAAATAAAAGCTCTCACTTGCTGTTACTTTTCTCCTCATGTCTCAAAATTTTCCAATATGTAAAATTGTCTGGATACAAAATTATATCTTAGCTTTATGATATACTACTGTTCGATATTACTACACCACTCTTTTTGGCTCAGTCTGAAGAAAAATTTTCCATCGTGAATTTCTTATCCGATGCACAACTTCTACATTTGTTGTGGACCTTGGCTTTTATTTGTTAACGTTTACCAATAATTTCTCAACTATTGATCAAATTTTGGTGCATTTAACACAAGCACTTACGCATTTTCGAATTCCATCAGGTAACAATTTCTTTAGTTTTCAATTCATTTGCTTTGCTTAGAATAAAATGAAAACATAGAAATAACTGTGATTTGGGTCCAAGAGTTTGAGATTACCAAGGAAATAAGTTAACCCATCTATGCAAAGTGACTATCAATTTGCTAGCACATATTTCCCCTGGAACTGTCTGGCCGCTCTTTAATTTACTTATCACCAAAAATAAAAAATAAAAAGGCAACTTCGAATCCATGTGTAAGCTATCGAATGCAGTGTCAACTTAGAAAATGGAACAGAAAAGTAAAATTATTATAGGAAACCGCGACGCCTGAGAGATTCGAACTCTCGCGGGGAAACCCCATGTACTTAGCAGGCACACGCCTTAACCACTCGGCCAAAGCGTCGCTACAAGGCATCAGGATATTTATTTATATACATACAATAGTAAATTTCGAGGCAGTGACCTCGCATTCTTATGGACCACGACTCGAGACTCGTTCAATGGACCGAAGAAAAGGTTCCCAATCTTTGCTGCGATGTCCCGATCCCTCAAAATTTTCTAAAAAAGGTCCGGCCGAAAAAATGTACGTGTGTCCATGAACCGGGAGGACCCCGTAATCCATGGACGCAACTATATAAATACATACATATAATATATATATATATATATGTTGCCAGTGACAATGATGACGACAAGCAGTGCCATCCATAATGCTTGCCATTAAAGCGAAAGCTATTCCATTAGACTATTTGTTGCCAATGTTCTACCTATTACTTTTCATCATGACCCTCCGTGGACACCCTTGCGTTTCAATCCATCGTCTCTTCAAAAGTAAGAGAAATTCAATAACATTTCGCATCTTAAGTTTCCCCTCCCATTCTCTCTCTCTCTCTCTCTCTCTCCAATCGACTACTCTCTTTTTATTCTGCAGAGCAAAATTCTTGATCGCCAATGGCTCCCACTACTAATAGAAAGTCATGCGATATGGTTAATCGTATATCGGACAACTATTCATTCTTGAGAGAGCACTTATGTGCTCAAAATTCTATTTTAGAGGTTTACTTGCTATTTTGACTCATTCTTCAAAGTTACTTAAAATAATTCACTACCAACCAAAAAAAAAAAAAACAAACTAATTATCATTATTATATTTTTATTTTTTTATGTTGAGTTATTATAACCCCTTCTAAAAAGTGAGTCAAAATAGATAATTTTTTGATTAAAAAACAAAACCCATTTATTCTATCGAAAAACTTTAAATTTGTGAACGAAACCTATAGATGCCCTATTTCTTCAATATCTATCGGGTTCCATCCACGCAATTTCATTTAATTGAAACCATAGATATAGTATTTGCTCTCCTTGTTCAATAATTCACAAGTTATTTATAAGCTACATAACGGAGGTACATAAATTTTTGTTTGTTAACATGCCATATGTAGTTAACAGAAATGAGAGATATATATATATATATATATAAATTGTTGCTATTTAACACTAATTATATTCCATGTCTGTTTAACACTCGACATAGGGATCATGGAATATAAACTCTTTTGAAAATGAATGTTGTACGTCGGTTACACACTCACTCAGTTTGCCTTTGCCTCCAACTTAGATCATAGACATGCTCAGAAGATGTTTTTTTGATAGTGGGGGAGGAAAGGAGCGGAAGAGAGGAAGAAAAAGCAAAGGCAAGGCTGGTCAACTCACACCCTGTTGTCTTGGCCTTTCGTGGCACAGGAAAAAGCTTAAACAAAGTCTAAAAGAATGAAAAAGGAAACATTAGAGCGTGCTTACTCTGCCATCATTCTTATAAGATGTGATGGGTATATAGACAATTCGGTGCGAAAGCTAATTTAGCAATACCCTCGGAATGCTCGCGTGAAAATCTCCATCATTAGTTACCGAAAATTAGGGCTTAATTAATTAAGAACAGGAATATGATCGTTTGTATGGCAGTACACCCCCCCCCCCCCACTCTCTTTCAAGCAAGCACTAATAATCACTGTCATCATCGAACCCAAAATTCTTCAACAGGACGAATTTAAAATAAAATTACGTAATTCAAACACACAGTTTTATATTTAAATTTTAAATTATATTTTATATTTTAAGTGAAAGACAGAATTTAGATTTTGTTGAAGCTTTAATTTAAGGATTTTTGAAAAGAAATTTTTTGTTGTAAAAAAAAAAGAAGAAAAAGAAAAATTATAAGACTACAATTTAGACTTTTCCGGAGAAGAAAGAACCCACCATTAAAAAATAATAATAATAAAAAAAGTCTACAATTCAGTCTGGGCAACTTTTTCTGTCATGGGCATGGCACCATTTAAAAAGCCCTTCAAGCTTTTCCCCTTGTCAGAGTAAGCAACGCATCGCGCTGAGTCTCTACAGTCCAATGTCCGCTCGTATTCAAAGGATGGACAGCGAAGACCAAGAAACATTGTATCGCATTCAAAATCACCCGTGTGCATACTACGTCCAAAGCCCATCAACCATCTCCCATGCAAACAGCGCAGATATCAAAACCAACAACCTTGATTCCACATTCCACTCGCCAACAAGATCCGATGCCATTCTTCTCACCGAGATGAACCCCGAAATCTCGAGATTCAATCTCTCGCTACTCCTCCTCTCGTGGATCAAACAACTCTTTCCTGAATAACAAAAAGATTATTAGTGCCGGGGGCGAGAGTGGTGGTGTGAACCGTTTGGTTATTGTTGATGACCACCGTGGTTTAAGTGGTAATGGTGGATATGAGGAAGAGGACGAGGAGGAGGAGGAGGAGGAGGGCGGCCAGGGAGAGTACTACTATGAGAGGAAAGGAGGAGGATGTTGGTGGAAGTGCTGTTCTTTTGGGAGGAGCTCTTCTTCTGTTTGGGTCTCTTTGCAAATAATTTGGAGAGTGGTGGTGAGTTTGGGCATTGCTTTGCTTGTTTTCTACATCGCTACGAAACCCCCACCACCCAAGATGTCAATCAAGGTACATTCTTATCTTCCTCTACGTTGCTTTTGCTCTTCTTGTTGTACCTCTTTTTCCTTTCCTGATACATTAGGACTAAACCTCATGTTTTATGGTGATTTGAAGAATGTGAGTTTTGAACTCACAACCTCCCCTAAGAACATTGCTCTTTTAGACCAACGAAACTAGTTTGATTGGTTGGTGTGTGTGTTTTCCTTTGCACATGATTCATGCTTGATTTCTTCTCAAGACCAATTTTCTTTTTTCTTTTATCTTTTTTTTTTGGGGTAAAAGTTCATAAGACTTATTAATAAAACAGTTTTATTACATAGACATTAAATTTGGACATAAAATCAAATACAGGTACAAATCATAAATTTTTAATTTTTAATCATAATTGGCCTATCATTCATTAAAAAGCATGCTAATTGCAGCTAACGATGATTTGTTGAGTCTTTGTATTCAATTTTTTATGCCTAATCTCTTTGTGCTTTGAGCCCAATGCAAGCCCGCTCTTGTATCCTATGCCCAGAAAGCCTCCAACCTTCGGACCAAATAGGTGGTCTTTCATATGGCAATGGGTTGAGGCTGAGTTGTTATTTTTTTAAAAAAATAATTAATGATGTATGGGGGGTGAGATAAATATAAGTCCGTGATAGAAGAGAGCGTTAGCATAAGTCTAAAACTACGCAATGAAATTTGTTAGCTTAGCAATGTCTTTCTTTGTTTTAGCCGTCCGCAGTTTAATTGGGTATCCTGCTCACAGCTGACAACTCCTATTATTAAAAATACATAAAGTATCAGGAGCTTTTGTAGTGTCCATTATCAACTTCCAAAGGGGTTGTTGCTCATGATGTATAGTAAGTAAAGATAATCGATGCAGATGGCAAGAGTTGGGCGATTCGGACTGGGGGAAGGAGTGGACTATTATGGAGTCACGACCAAGATCCTCACCTGCAATTTTTCACTGCATCTGGTTATTGAAAACAGGTCTAAGCTATTTGGCCTTCACATTCGCCCTCCAATACTCGAAATGACTTTCGACCGCCTCCCTTTCGCCTTCTCACGTGTAAGCAATTCCATCTTATTAAAATTCACCTTGGTTAAGTTGTTGAAATTTCCCAGTTTCAAGCACTGTTTGCTTCCATTGATTGCTCTGATTATTGGCGAGAGCTCAAATTAAACTTATCTGTACTTGTAATCTTGTTCTCACATAATGCAGTAGCATGTCAACTTCTTGGTGATCTCTAACTTGGCAGGGTACAAAACTTTACGCTGAGAGCCACAGTTCAACGTTGTTCAAATTGTACGTGGGGACAAGGAACAAACCCATGTATGGTGCAGGAAGAAATATGCAAGACATGCTTAATTCAGGAACCGGGTTGCCACTAGAAATCCGTTTTAGCATCAGGTCAGATTTCAGAGTCGTTTGGAACCTTATCAAGCCGCATTTCCATCGCCAGGCTGACTGTAAGTTAGACCTCGGCAATTCGTACGATGCAGAACATCAAACCCAAGCATTCAACAGCACCTGCAACATCTCTTAGTCCTATTGGCTATTGGAACATCTTCAGAATATATATATATGCATGGGAAAATGAATATGTACTATCCAATAGGAAAGAAAATAAATCCATCATCCGTATGCAAGTTATTGGCATAGGGAATATTACAGGTAAGAGCTTAATACTTGAGAAATATGGAAAAACAATCATTGAAATTACTATTTAAGACGTTATGTTCCTGAATTCAGAATTGTTTTTAAAGAGAATCAAATTTTTATTCATTAGACAATAACTGAACTCTAATTGACAAGAACATTGAGGTCATCCTCTTCTCAAAATTTATTAGTAATTTTATTTTAAAATTTTAATAATTTATTCACTATCAAAAAATTTTATTCACAGACTTCACTAATATGACAAATTGTCAATCATATGGATTATATGATGAATCTTCAATCTCCAAAAATTGATTTGTATTAAAAGAATTTGGGTAGTGCTAAATCATGAGTCCATATCCTCTGGACTAGTTAAGGTTATTAGAATATTAATCTTGAAGATATCTTGATCATATATCAGCCGAGTGCCAATATTCCCAAAAAGTGACTTAGAGTTGATTTTTCAATCCACTACTTTTCAAGAATTCGATCAATAATGAGCCAGGCCTTACAAAAGTTTATGAAACACCCTGACAAAGTCGTCGTTTCAATCTAAATAGCAACGACAGCCTAAACAAGAATTCAATTTTTGACCCAACTCATGTAAATGAAGTGCATATGGACTTGGGTAAGCCCTCTCACATGCGATTCCCATTTTCCTGATGTGTATATGAAGTTTATAAGTTTAGCTGTTGCACCAATGGCTGTTTTCATTTTCTGTTTTTTATTTTTATTCTTTGGAACAAAGACAAATCAAAGCGCGCGCACCCAATACTCACTTGCTAACGACGGGCTTCATACATCATATATGTGCGCCTACATGCTTAGTTGGACACACCCGGACTGGCAAAGATGGTTTTGTATGGATCCAACTGGACTTTGACGCGTTTAACAAGGGGCATTAAATCAAAGGATAATTTGTGGAGGGAAATTACCTTTTATTATTATTATTATTAATTTCCTCATATTATTAACTAACTCAAAATTTTAATCCTCGAAATTAAGAGAAAAGGAGAACTGTCAACTGGTAGTACTTACAATGTCGTCTGAACTGTCAACTTTGGGCAGAACGGATTCTTCAATGATAGCCATGGCCAAACCCTAGTACTCAATCAGTCCGTGAAATCAGACAATAATTGTTGAACTTTGTATTATTTTTTTACTTTCATCTTTTGGGGGGGTGGGGGCGAGGGGGCTGGAGGGGCAGGGAATGAACCAGCTAAACAGCCATAGACGCCAACCAATCAGCCAGCTTATCACCTTTGCCTATACACAGATGCTGGATTCTAAGTTCCCTCAATCTCTTGCCAGAAAATCTCTGCACCCATCTATCAAAATTATCAAATTTGCTCGTGGGTGTGTGACCAGCGGCTGGCTTCCTTTCAGTGGAATCTGGAGCTGTTTTGGAATGTGCTTCCAACACGATTATTCTGTACCCTGCTTCACATGCATGATGCAATCCATTGTAGATGCCCCACGATTCCGCATCAAATGCCGTACCGTGCCCGACATTCTGGAAGACAACCCACCCAAGAACCCCTTAGCACTTCTTCCCGACACGTTCGTTTTCTTGTCCTTATGGTCAGTTTTGTAGGGCAGCCAAATCTCCTTCAACATCTATTATTGTGTGGCACCAATCCAGGTTTGTCCGGATCACACCATCACTTCGAGTGCTATAAGAATCCAGAAACCTGTCTAAATGCTCACAAATTTTTAAGAATTTGAAACTTCATTTCGTTTACAGTATCTTCAAACCTGCTTGTCCTTTTCTTGAACAGCTAACAAACTATACTGCTTTTCCCTTCTCTCTAACGATTAATAAATTAATTATTCATAACTTTTATGTGAAAATAAAATAAAATAAATAAATAAATATATATATATATATATATTATGTGGCAACCACCACGTGTACAGAAGCCTTGTTTAGCTATTTCCACGCGTCAGCTGACCTGGGGGATACGACACGTCCAATTGGTCATACAGGCACTAATTTGCCTTGCTGACACGGGATCGTTTGGATGCAGAGGACGGCGATTAAATCATGAGAAACATCATGTAACAGTGACACTGGAAGCTAAGGTACAGTCTCTTACAAGCAGCGTTGTCGGGTAAAAATGATTTCTAAGGAAACATTGACGCCTGGTTTCGGGAAGGGGCATGAGGATTATATATAGTTTGTGATCGTTTGTGATCTTAAAAGTTCAATTTGTTGCAATCTGTTATATTATTCACAGAATTTAGCATCATCCAAAGGAATTTTCAAATCTCTTCCTCTTGTTTTTTTTTTTTTTATTCTCAGCAGTTGATCCCGCACTGTTCGGCGTCGGGACCCGTTACCTGGATGGTAAAGGGATCAACCCGCACCCACAACAACGAGAAAATGGAGGCAAGGAGAACAGACCACACAACAACAATTGTAGGCGTCCGGTTCTGGCGACCCATCAGACCTTTGAGGAAAGGGTAAAGGTGAATGATGACCCAGAAAGCAAAGAAAAGCTTGCCAAAGAGCGGACCCCACGACTGATAACCACTGTTAATGGCATGCGATATCCCGCCAACGACACCCACAATGTTAATGATGAGCAGGGTTGTTGGCGGGATCAGAAGAGTTGTCCATTTGAACAAGTAAAGCTCTGCAAAATCACTCTCCTCGTCTGATGCCTTTGACGTGACCGTGAAGTTGGTGTCAATGCCAGCAAGCACCTTGAGCAGGCCTTGGAATACGGCAAAAAGGTGGGATGAAACACCACCAATAACCCAAAATTGTTCGTTCCTCCACCACTCGTCGATCCCAACACCACTCCACCTCATTTCCAGGATGCCCGTGGCAAAGATTGACAGAAACAGAGATATAAACCATATGCTTGCAATGTTACTAATCTGCAATCAAAATCAGTAAGCCAGAAATTCAGCGCAGCTATACGGTAAGCAGTTGAAGCACTTTAAGGTCAGATGATGGATGCATATAGAACACAACCCAAATGAAAACAGAAACAACAAAGAGGCCAGATGGAAAAGATCCTTCCAAAATACCTGTGGAATAATGAACTTGTTTGTAAGTAGACAGATGGCTGGTAGCGTGCAATACATCAGAAGAGGGATAGATGTGATGGGATAAATTGTAGTGTTGACGTACGCAAACCTCTCAAGCCATTTCAGTCTCCCGCCATAACCGTACCAAATGGGACAATGCCAACTAAACAGAATTTCGATGGAACCTAGAGCCCACCTGAGCACTTGGTTCAAACGATCAGAAAGATTAATAGGAGCAGACCCCTTGAAGGCTGGGCGCTTGGGCATGCAGTATATTGACCGCCAACCACGGGCATGCATTTTGAAGCCAGTAAGAATATCTTCTGTAACAGAACCGTAGATCCATCCTATCTGGCAAATTACATAAACAATGGATGCTTTTTAAGAAATAACCCAGAAGAAGCTAAAAAGATAGATAAAAAAGGAAAAAATAAGTCATAACTGATGAAATGGAAGAAAACGAAAACTAACAGGGATACAAGCAAGGACTGACTAAAGTTCATATGTAACAAATCCAAGTAACTTGATCTGAATATGAAGCTGTAAGGTTTTTCCGATTAAGAGGTATATAACCATGTAGACAAGGCATATAGATGAGCAGTTGGAACAATGAATACAGAGATAAGGCAAAACATTTTGCAGGCACGTTACAGCATTAAACAAAAGTAATGAAATATACCTCACTTCCCCAGTCTGTTTTGTCTTCATATCCACAGCTGATAACATGTATAGCCTCTTTGAGAAGAGTCTCTGGCGTTGCAGATTCAGGAACACCACCATTCTCCATTAGTGTTGAGGCAACAAATACAGAAGACTGGCCAAACCTTTTTTCCAGGCTCATTTGTGACATCAGTAATGATTTCTCATCATCAAATCCAGCACCTTGATTACAAATATAGATACACATCAGTACATAATCAAACTTAAAAACCAACTTCCATAAAATTATTCATGTAAGTTATTTGTGTGTGTCCATAAACATTGAGAGATAATGGCATTATGAGGTGGGTGCACTGAATTCAGATGTAATATGAAATTATAAATCAGAAATAGGCTTCAGAAAAAAGAAAAAAAAAAGGCATTTAACTGGCAAATTGAACAAGACAACTTATAAATTTGGACCTTCAACACCCTCTTCTATATCTTCTAGGCTGAAAACTGGCAATGTAGGATCTATGTGCTTTCCAGATTTCTTCTTGTCCAAGCCCTTCTTACTTGTTTTGGAACTTTCCTTTCTTGATCCACTACAAAGAGAAGATAGCAACCCTGGCTTCTTATGCTTGGGTTTGAGAGGAGGTTCATAGCCATACAAGGCTGTTCTATTGAAGACACATCCAGTACCCACATAAACAGGGCCTTGAATACCATCCAAGCCTCTCAGGTTTATCTGAATTTCAAAAAGTCAGATAATCCCAAACATCAATGTTCAGTTGTATCTTTGTGAGTGACATTAAATGCTAAGCATAGATATTGCAGATATAAGCTATTAGAAAACTCAACGACATCATAACACAAAGGAACATCATTACTCAACAAAAGGATGTGGAACTTACATCAAAGAAAACAGTATTGCGATTGGCATATCGATCATTCTTATCAATACTGTCAAATCTCTGTGGGAACTGAACGTAACAGACGTGTTTGCCAAGATTGGGATCCATCATGAAGCACATAGCTTCTCGCAATGCCTTGCTATTGTTTATGTAGTGATCACAATCAAGATTTAACAAGAATGGTCCATTAGTAAGGACAGCTGATACTCGAACCTGCAATATTTGCATGTCAATAGATTTGAAATGGCCTCAAACATAAATGTAAGCTATCTGACTGCTTTTATCAACTACTTACAAGTGCATTCATGGCACCAGCCTTTTTGTGGTGCTGGAAGCCTGGACGCTTTTCACGAGAAACATAAACCAACCGAGGCAGCTCATTACCCTCAGCATCAAGCCCTCCACTTTGGCCTAGGAAAACCTGAAAACATAAAATGGTCTTAAAAACAGAATTGCACTAGGGAAATATTGGAGTTGGCTTCTACTGACCCAGCAACAAATCACAGCCAAAATGTGCAAAAAAAATGGAAGCAGAACAAATTGCACAAAACTGAAGATACTATGTTAAGAAAGGGGGGACGAGGAAGAATAGATAAGGATGTCATGAAGCAAAACAAACCTAACATGTTCAGGATTCAACATGCATAACACCATCAGTATCTGTAACTTTTTAGACTAGTGGAGAAATGTTCAACACTACGAAAAATTCAAAAGTTTAGAGCAAATGTATCATAATTTATAACTCAAGAACTTAATCGAGGGGCCATAAGAACCTGAATCATTCCTGGATGGTCTCTGGTGTTATTTCCAGGCCAAGGGGTACCATCTTGCATAATCCATCCTTCTTCAGGAACTTTTTGTGCCTTTGCAACAAGCCCATTAACACAAACTTTGAATTCTTCATATTCTCTCTGCAGAGAGAAGTGGAAAGAATAACATAAGGAAACACCCTGTGCCGATATAATTAGTGCAGCCAAGTGAAACTGTAGGCAAGATTCACACCTTCATGGCTCTACGATCTTTTACAAAAGATGTTTGCACTTTATCCTTCAAATAGTCAATCTTCTGGGAGAAGTACCATTCTGGAGCCCGAGGCTCAATGCTGTATTTCTTGCAGAAAGGAACCCACTTCCTTGCAAACTCTGCAGTTTCAGCCAAAGCTTCAAAAGTCAACATCGCAGCACCATCATCAGAGACATAGCATGAGATCTTGTCAACTGGGTAGTCCACTGCAAGTATAGAAAGCACTGTGTTTGCTGTCACAAGAGGTGGCTCCTTCAGTGGGTCCACAGTACTGACAAAAATGTCGACAGCAGCTAATTGTGATGGTTCCCCTTCATGATCATATCTGTTAGTCATACAGAATATAATTAGAGTTGTTACTCATACAGAATATAATTAGAGCTGTAAACATGGAAATGCAATACAACTTCAAATGTTCAGCTACTTGAAACATGTCAGAAAAAAATGAATTACACAGGAAGACATAAAAGGAAAGTCAAAAATAAGGCATTCAACCTTAAAGCAAGCCTGTCCAGGTATGTCTCACGGTTTACAGGGAGCCACTTGGGGAACTGGTCCAATATCCAGGAGACAGCAAACCAAATCTCACATATCACAGACACTAACCACAGTGCATATGCATTATGAACAGGATTAGTTATCCGGTAGTGCAAGAAAATGAAGAGGATGATGAGCCGCAAAGCAATGACCATCCTGTATGGATTAATCCTAGATGATGGGATGGAAACCTTCCTTGAGAGAGGTTGTCGAGCTTCATCATTCCTTCCAAAGGCAAAGGCATAAGATTTTACATGGAAATAAGAAATAAAGAGAAATAGAAATCATATGCCAAAAAAGGCAGCATGGTGGAGTGTAGCTCTTAGCACTCTGTTAACTCTGAGTGTTAAGAACCAATGTTCCATGTATCAGAATATGCTTTAGGAATAATGAGAATAACAAGCATCTCCAGTCAGTCAAGGACATAATAAAAGAAAAGTAATATTAAAATTATAGAATTGAGTACTACAATTGACAACCAACTACACCCACAGAGCAGTAAAAGAACAATAAATTTTCTTCACACTGAATCTTACAGTAGAGAGTCATCCACAAGCACATCTGTGCTGGCATCAATATCTCCAGCACTTCTTTCAGAAGGAGCTTGGCCAGCACTCATTGCAACAACATTCTTGTCCTGCTTCACCTTCCATCCATCAACTCTCTCTTTCCACGCCACATTTCCCAATCCTGGGGAACTAAACTCCCTTGATACCCTTACATTAGCTACAAGAAGAACATATCCAAGATCTTAAAATTGAACCACATGCAACCACAAACACACAGACAGAATGCACATTAATGGAAAAGGGAAATATACAAGATTGATTGGCATCAATTGTGTAAGGAAGAGAATCTATGTGCTTTCCACCACCAATTCCAGGAGATGCCATAGAAATATGTGAGGGTGATGCAGCAGATAACTCCCCAGACACCTAAGATTAGGAGTAGCTTGATATTAATTTCATTTCAATTCCCATGCAGCAAATGACTGCAGCACATCAGATCCTAATGGACCTACCTCCTGTCCATTTGTAAGCAGAGGAATGTGGTTATGAGGAACCTCTTTATCATAATTTGGAGTTCCAGCATCCTGCCCTCGTCCATAATTCATTTGCCATCCCAACGAGTGGTCCACAAGCTTCTGTTTCTGGTTTTGATTTTCTGAAGAGTAATTGACATCACTTGCACCATCATCTGCATCACCATCCTCTTCTCGGTCACCTAGAATTGTGGGGCTACCTGGAATGAGAAAACAGTTGTATATTTATTCCAATTATATTATTCAAAGAAGTTGGATGAACAAAAGCTATGGTTTCCAGTTCATTACAGACAAGTTTGACATAGCTTATAAACAGCAGAAAACTAATATAAAATTATTAAATAAAGAAAATGAAATAAAGGTTAGTTACTAATATAATCTCCTCAGTTTCTAATTTCTGAGAAGGATGCAGCTAATGGCATTAATCAACATGCCTTTATGCCTTTTGTATCTGGTTTTGCATTGAGGGCAAGACTGATTTCCATCCTTCCTCTCATACTCATAACATGGCCTGCAAACAGGAAATGCACAAATATTGCATGCCACGAATGGATCACCATCCAGAGTCTTGCCAATATTGTCTCCACAGATCTGGCAGATTTGTCCACCCACACTCTTCAAGGGCTTTGCCTGAGCAACATAGAATACAATAAACAAGTATCAGAAACCTACAAAAGGAATCTTCATCAAACTAATTCTACCAATGAGCTATCAGACTAGGATCTTGGTTTTCTTAAATAAGAAACAACAGATTATAGAAATTGGAAAGCAAGCAAATTACAGAAGAAAGTAAAAGCTCAAGCATTAAAAGTTAGCCTCTTAGACAGCATAGAAAAGGAGCTGATACGGTATGTTCACTGTCTGAGACAACAACCATCTTCCATTGACTTAACTTGATGCATCATTAGTTTATCTGGGTTCCACCTCCTTCCCTTTACTTAATAATCCAGAGAAACAAAAATCAACAAAAAAAAAAAAAGAAAAGAAGTGATCAACCCATTTCTTTCCCCCAAACCCCGCTTTTTCCGAATAAGTTAAACAAGCCAATTGTCTGTATTACTTACCCCAGTTTTGCCTTCTGATTCCATTGACACTGTTTTTCCTTGGAGAGATTTGAATGACGGGTAGAAATAGAAAGGCCGTCTCAATAAGAACTGTGCATTAAACACGTATAAAAGAGTTGCAAAGAACTGTCCCTCTCATTCATCCACTTCAAAAGCAAAAGCAATCATATTCCACATCTGCAAAGGAAAGCCCGAATCAAATTGTATTCCTCGACAGGCTGCTATTTTCCATGTAGAGAAAGCTCTGACGAAGGAAAATGGTAGTCATATTGAATGCAGGATACAAAGAGAAACAAAGAAAATCATTGAATTGACTCAATTCAGCTTACTTATCCTCTGAATTCTCGACAACCGGTCAGACAACGCCTAGTGAAGTCCACCAGGAACAAGGTAGCTGAGCCTCAAGTCTAGTATAATTCTATCAAGAAAGTATTATGCCTTTCGGCAATTTAGTGATGTGGTTGCCAAAAATTGACACAAAACGACATCAAAATCGGTAGCCTTAACGCAACATATATGTTGAATTCCCAGTTGAAACACTCAAGGCTTTCTGGCTGCCAAAACAGAAGACTAATTCCAATTCCATAATCTCTTCTAAGTTCAATTCAAATAAAAAAAAAATGAAAAATAAAAACTAAACTCTGCCTTGAAACTCTAGACATTTTTTCCAATCATCCAACAATCAAATTGAATTGCTTCCAAAAAAGTTCCAATAATTCGATCAAGTCTCTATCAGATCCCACAAGAAACTATAGGAGAGAGTGAAAAGGATGAACACAAAAACAATATATATATATATATAAGAGTGCTGCCAGACCAGACGTGGTAAGCGAAGGAAGAAGAAGCAGAGAATACTGAGCAAAAAGAGAGATGGAATTGAACGCTACCAGTGGAGCATCGCAAATGCAAAGCAATAGCTTCGCTCTGAATTCTCTCCAAGAAGCCTTTTTTTTTTTTTTTGGTGCAAATATAGTAAAGTATGTAGCATACATATATATACTGCCAATGAAAAAGATTCCGCGTTGTACAGTAAAATTGACCCCACCCAAAATCTAAACACAACTGTCCACCACAACCAGATTATTATATCAATATATATTCTATAGCCGTAAATGAACACGCTATGACGTACACTCGAGGAGCATAGACTTCCCAGAAACGAAAGCGACCGAACAGCCAATGTTTTTAAATTAGACCGGACCGATCGGTTGGATTAATAAATAAAAAATTCAACCTTAGTTAAGTTCCATTTACCATAAAAACATATAAAAAAATTTAAAAAAATTAGTGACTACTATAAACCAAAAATTGAGAAACTAACAAATCTCAAATTCAAATAAAAAATATAAATGATAATTTTTTTATTATTAGACCAATAGTGATGACATGAAATATTTTTTATATTTTAATTTTCTTAAGAGTAAAAGTCCAATCATTTTATGATTTTTTTTGTTAAAAATAATGATAACTTTACAATATATTGAAGTTTTTAGATTCAGATTAGACTCATATAATAACATAATTTTCAGAATTATTAATCTAATTATTGGACTGAATGTTACTAAAAACTCACTCGATTCATTGATCCAACCAGGAAAGGATTTTTGTGTTTCACTGTTTTTTTCTGATTATTTAACCAAACCGAACTGAATTTATGGCCAGTTTACCGATTTTAGGTTCGACCGTCTATCAACATTAACTTAACGTATTGTTGGGTCGGACACGGACTGCAGTACAGGCTTACGGTTACGGATGTGCAAACTATCATCCTGGACACGGAGTCGAAAGCCCTACCTCACTTCAACTTCCAACCTTTCTGTCGTGCGCCGCCGCCAACGCCAAAGCCAAAATCCAAATATCGTCGTATCTCTGTCTACCATTGTCATATCCTCCTCGCAGGCAGCAGAGACTGTGGTTTTATACGCAGATTCAGATGCATCCCATTTGTTATCTGTCTCATTACTTCACTAAGCTGAAAGAAGTTGCGATCTTTTGTGTTTCTTTTGGTTGTCTTTTATTTTATACATTAAATTGAGAGGAAAAAGCTTTTTTTTTTTAAAAGAGAGAGAAAAGGCTGTAAATCCCGATGACGATGAGTTTAGTAATCCGAAATCATGTACATGAAACATTACGTGAACATATATTTATGGCGCTCCCTTCTTGCAGGGCACTATGTGATATATTTGCTTGCAGGGAGGTTTGAGGAACCATTCATCACTTACTGGTTTCATGCACGAAGGTGGATTTAGGCGAAAAGCCGAGGGATTTCCTTTTAAATTCATGTGATTTTTTTGTGTTGGTTTACATTACATGCACTTTCTATATTGTTTTTTTCCTAGACCTTTCCTTTTCTTGTTTAGTGGGGTGAGGGTTCAATTACAGCAATAGCATCTATATTGAATTGAATTGAATTGAACATATACAAATTCAGTGGAGCAAAAGAAAGTTGAAATTAGAGTTTTTTTTTTTTTTAATACATTATGGTGAGGGAGAGAATTGGGTGTTTTTGGTGCTGCTGCCATGGTGATTTTTGTTATTTATTATTATTATTATTTTAAATCCTTTCTTTGTGATCCTTAGTGTGCAAAGGTGATCCTTGGTGTAAGCCTTTCTTCCAAAGGATTTTTGGTTTGTTAATTGTGTTCTGTGAATCCATGAAGCAAAGATATGCCTATCGAACCATTCTGGGTAGCATTAGAAAAGGTCAAGGGGATCATTAAAACTGGTCTACTTGCCCAACCTGACCGAGGCAAAACAAAGCTTGAAGTTGGAAGAAATTTTAAAGGCATCTGTGACCTTGGACCTGGTCGGTTTGGCTCAGAAGCTATATCTGTCCCTCGCAAGCCTGTCATCACTTCTGAGGAAGATGCTGGCTACTTGATATTGCTTGTACATGATGAAAATACTGCGTAATTATCCTTCTTCGTGTAGCAATAACCTCTAGTTTTGCTACCATCTGCATATAGACAACAATCACTGATTTATGTTAAAATTTCAACTCAAATCTTCTTCGTTTTCTGTTGCAAGCCCTGGACTCAATCAGTGAGCTTCTGTTCCTGTTTCCCAAATACGTGTCCCGTGACAATTGCTAAAATTCTCAGTAATTGTAAATTCATGCATCATTACAGGGTCTGATATTCGTTATGGGTACTGGGTCATGCGTGAAACCATCCTTTGAAATTAACTCTGTATGTGATGTACGGGCGGTTCAGTTGCATAGCCAAAAGTAAACATTTCTTCTGCATTAAGCAATTTAATATGTCAAAATTACTAATGACAACATGCTGCATAGGCAAATGTTTCAGAGAGAGAGAGAGTGGGATTTTGTTGCTACATTAAGGGATATTAAAAGCATTGACACCTTGATCTAAAGAAAATTCCTTTTCAAAGTGCTAAAAACTAGGCACCGGATTCAAACTGTTATAGAAGCAAAGTGTATAGCACACAGCTCTATGCCTTTTCATCTTGGAGACGCACACCATGGATCATGCCGAAAATAAATGTGATGGAAAGAAGAAAGAGTACATATTTGTGCTAAAATCATGTTTGAAACAAGGAAGGGATGGTCCTATTGGAACTAAAACCGTTTTTATTATGCTATTTCTAAGTAAGTCAACATCCAACATGGTGATTACAAGACCCAAATTCAAAAGAAAACTTCTTCATATGGATATCCAAAGAACAATGGTCAGAGCATGTTTCCCTTTCTGTATACGTATCATATGAAACAACAGTCTTGTGGACACGAACATGTTCCTCGAACACAAACGTGCCGTTCCCCTCTCATATCATAATGAACAAAGAGTATTTGGGACATGAATCCACCGGTACACCACGATACTAGAATGAAGGTTAGGATTGACAAGAAGCCAAATTTTGTCTTTCGCATGCTTCCACCGGATAGAGTTTGAATGACTCTATGTCTAAAATTTCACTAGCAAGGGGATGTGTAAGATACTTGGTGAAAGCAAGCAGCAAATTCACGAGGGCATAAACATCAACGTACCATCAGTGGCATAATCAGGTACTGCGTTGACTCCATTTGAGGGTATGCAGAGAGCATAGCGCCACGGCACATAGACATGCAACAGATGCAAACAACATTAGCGATGTCTTTGATTTCCATTACAAAATTTCTGAATGCCTCAATGCAAATTGTGTTTCTGAACAAATCATCGGAATTTGGGCATACCCATCTCCATCAAACCCGCGTCAAATTGAAATTTGGAGAGTCTACCATGGATCATCCGACAATTATAAGTCAAACCCGCCCCCAACAACACTGGAAAATGTGGACGCAGCTAGAGAGCACATCCCAATGATATCCAGCCAGTGGGGAAAACTTTGGATTAGGACCTACTCTCACAAACTCACCATTCAAGCAATCCTACCAAAATCCAAAACCCATTTTAAAATTTAAAATTTCATGGTAATCCTGTTTCTCAATCTCTTTCACTATTCTAGTAACACAATATAAGCAACTAAAATTAGTCACAGGGAGGTAACGTTTGACAGGAGTCGTCCCACGAACCGGAGCGAAGTTACCGAAGAGAAAGGGGAGGGGCTGAGAGGAGCCGTTGCATCAATTGGACGATCGCCTTTTCCAACGAGTCAATAGGCGTCAAAGTCAGCCCTTTCTTCGGCGCCAGGTTTACCTCTACAAAATCGACGTCCTACCTGCTCCATTTCCATTGTCGTTGATCCTCTTTAAGTGCTATGCGCGCGTTTGCATCTTGCGGTACACTGTTGCTCTCTTTGTTAATTTTATTAACATTCCATTCTTGTCGGCATCTTTCTGCTTGACCGCAACAGCAGAAAACAAAACAGAAGCTTAATGAAGGGAAACCTCCTCCTGTCCACCAGAACGTGACACCTTCGGTCAATGGACCATTTTCCCTGTCGGAGAATACCGTGCCATCTGCTGTCGCGTATGGCGTCTAATTGTCCATCATTAGGCATATATTTACATTTAGAAAATTTGAAGCTGTTCTGTCTTTTCTTTTCTTTGGTTTTATAACCCTTCTGGATCTTGCAGCTTTTTTAAGTTCCTTATCTTGATTTTCATTCCCGGTCTTTGTTGATTATTTTGTTCAGGAGGTAGCCTGCAGTTCGAAAGAACCCTTCATCCCAACAAAAGCTTATGGAAGGAGGAGAAGCCTGAGATAACGATGGTAGTGTGGGTCTAATTAGCTACTAACAACGCCAACTCGAAAAAGAAATGGTGACAGTCACTAGCCTAATTCAGAATTGAAGAGAAACGGTATAGAAGTCGTCAAATAACTCTTTGAAAAGAGCATGATTACTTACTTTAACGTGGAGAAAAAATATTGGAGTGGCAGTGGTGTATCCTTCTTTATTTTCTTAAGTCCATTCTATACTCCTTTTCTCAAATTAAAACTTCAAATCTGTGAGTTAAAAATTTGATCCATTGAAATGCCCTCGAAGATGTACATCGTTCTTTGTTGATCTTCATTCGTTTGACCACTTTTTTAACCATTTGTCTTTTTCTTTTCTTTTCTTTTTTTCAGGCCAAGTAATATTCGCTTTTCTAACGAAATAAGCAGGTAACATTTACCCTACAAGTTACAAAAAGGCCATACAATGCATCACTTGAAGTTACATTCATATAATATGAACTAATTTCAGCATGTCTACTTGCACAACTGTTTTAAAATGGAATGGAAATGTTTCGTACAAACACATTCGAGAAAGAAATTATGAGTATGAAATAGGACAAAGCAGTAATGAATAACATAGCATATCTGATATAACCCCCACTGCAGCAGATGCCTGACAAACAGAAGGGTCTCTCTATCTTGAGCAATTAGAGTTTTCCCTGTTCCTCAAGTTGTTCCTGTTCAACATTTTATGACTTGTGATCAGAAGCAATGCCCTAAGGTAAACTACAAAACTAATTGATGCTACTCACCTCCGTTACAAAGAAGGCGTGAAACCCGTATGGAATCCTATAGGGTAGCTCAACAATTCCAACAGGATCAGCTGACATTGTCTTTGCATCAATTACGTGAGCCGACGATTTTCTGCATTTAAGGTGAATTTGAGAGCCTACTCTTTAACATGATTGAACCTCAAAAGACTACCCGGCAGACTGGGAAAACAACTCAGAAAGGTGATTTACCCGGTATTTTCATCATGTACAAATAAAATTAAGTAGCCATCATCTTCCTCGGAAGCAGTGCCTGGCTCACGAGGGACAAATATAGCCTCCGAACCAAACTGACCAGGTCCAAGGTCATAGATGCCTTTAACATTTCCTCCAACTTCAAGCTTCGATTTTCCTGTCTCAGGTTCGGCTTGTAGATCAAATTTAATAACCCCCGTGACCTTTGCAATGCTATCCAGAATGGTTCCATACACGTATCTCTGTTTCCTGGATTCACAGAAGAAAATTAGCAAATAAAAATGCATTAAAGACAATCAAGTCACTGAACAACACTCAGAAAAATATAAACTAAATAAACTCAAGGCAAAGAACATTGGCTTTGTTTCACTTTTCTGTCTGTTGTCCCCAGTTCAGACTCCCTCTAAATCCAGGCTACATGAATACCTGCCAGTGTAGCTCTCATTTACTCTGGGAAAATCAACAGCAGATGCTGACAGTTTCTTTTGCGAAGCACTACCAGTTTTCATGTTGAATCTCATCTCGTACCTGCTTGGATTAGTGATCATCAGCAACACATACAGAAGCAATTACAAGATCAGAAGACTGGGTCATATTTATCCTACAGCTCATTTGAAAAATTCTCAAGCTTCTCTTTGACAATTCCATTGACCATGTCCAAATCTGGATTTTGAAGGCGGCAAGTAATCAGTACAACCTCATCTTCCTCCTCCCAAGCATTGGCTAGCAGAACAAGTAATAAATAAAGAATCAGAATAGTACACCAATAATTATTTTTTTGTGTGCACAGGTTTGTTTTTTTCACGGATGATAAAGAATCTTCCTTTTTCCTACATGGCTTTCTTAAAATAACAATAAAAAATTCTTAATCTTAAATTAAATTAAGTTGGCTAATTTAGTCTTTTCTCGCTGTTCTGGTCTATATCATAAACTGCATTTAGTGTCAGTAGTAGTGTTCCAAATCCTTCCTAACCAAATATTTTTGAGTCATCTTAGGTCATACTCTCCCTCTCTTATCGCCTTCAATCTGAATTTGATTGTGCCTCTTACATGGAGTATTTATGGGTCTACGTTGGAAATGTCTAGACAAACTAAAATGTCATTCACTCAACTCATCTCTAATCAGGGCTACACTTACTTTACTAAGTATATGTACTAAGTATATCCTCAGTTCCAACTCAGTCCTTACTGGAGTGAACACAAATTAATCTAAGCATTCTCATCCCTGTTACACTTATTTTATGAACAAGTTGTATCTTGACAACCTAACACTCACTATGGTATAGCATCGCTGGTCCAATCATTTTTTGATGGAATTTACTCTTCAACTCAAAGGAGATTTTGTGGACGAACATCTCCATTTAAGTCATCCCACCCTCATCCTATAAATAACTCCTGCTCTATGTTTCCACCTCTTAATAAAAAACTCTTGGCCACATTGGGAGACCTCATTTGGTTTAAGTGTGCCTTGCTGCTCTTCTAACATTAGTAAAATTACAAAACATATGTTCTGCATCATTTAGTTTATGGTACCAATCCATGATTCTAATTTGTGCTTTTTCTTGCAAACTTTAAATTTAAATTTCATTTTGGGTGTTTTAGCAGTGTCATAATCATATAAATATAATATGCATGGCAATGGAAGCAAAAAAAAAAAAAAAAAATTAGAAGCGAAGACCACAAATAAAGCGAACTAGAGAACTATTAAAGTTTATTGTTGTACAAATTCCTACTAAATAGCCATGGAGTTTTGTATGAAGTATCATTTTCCCCCTTCCTCCTTCTAAGACCCTCAATGGATAACAAACACCAAGCATGGACTTTGTTTAATCAATCTTGTCAACATAAATATCTTTAAAGTTTTAGTTAGTCTAGTACTGTGTGTGTATTCATGACAGATAGACCCAGGCAATGCAACTAATCTCAAAAGACTTCTCCAAACATGACTAATTACCACACAAGCAAACCTGCGGAACAACAAGCACACAGCTAATCTCCCTAAATGCAACCAACCTTGATTAACATGCATGCAATATCACTTGTCTGAAGCCTCTCAATGAGCTAATTGGCACAACTTTTACTGGAACAATAATAGCAAACTAGTTTATGAGGCATGTTTATAAGGCAACCATTGACTTTCTAGCCAAACTGTTCTTGAGAATTTAACAATCAAGTGCTAGTTTGAGCTTATGATCATTCACGGATGTATAATCCCCATTTAACTGGTGTCAAATGTACACAAAAGTCATAAAAATGATATAATTAAATGAAACTTAAGGATGAGATCAACCAAACAAATGGAATTCTTTATCTTTTCTTTTTTTCCTTTGAACATATACACAATACAAGACAATATAGGTGTACCATTATGGAATATGAAGCAATTTGGAAGCTCAAACCATCTGATCAAACTGTCATTCTTTGCATATCGGGGAAGAACACCAAAACGAGCCTTCTTTGTTGCATCAAAAGTGAAAATAAACTTTTTTTCTTTCACCATTTCCTGAAACAAAAATTCACCAAAAATACTAAGGCATATTGCCTCCATTATACTTGCATTTAGTTCTATGAACATGGAAAGTCTCTAGCAGACTGACTTCCTAATGAATACAAAGTGCATGAACCTCACTTCATTGCATTTGAATTCACTTTTATTCAGGCTATCTAAGGCTCTGAAACCTAGTACCCTGTTCCACTTCATTAGAAGAAAGGCCAGTTCCGTCCGTCAAACTAGAGTTGACACCAAGTGGGGCTGGGAGGACATTTGTTCCATTTCCATACTGAGATAAATATGAATAAAACATTACACACGTTCAAAAGGCACCAAGTAGTTGTTTCCTCCTCTTTGTTTCCCTGGAGGGTGGAGGGTGAGGGCACACATATACTCTAGTTACCATCATAAGCAATCGTACCTTTGGTCTGAAGTACAGAGGTAGATCCATGAAAATTGCATAATTCTCGGTAATTGCAAAGTCATGCATCATTATGGGATCTGATATCATTATGGGCACTGGGTCATGCATGAAACCATCCTTTGAAATTACTCTGTATGTGATGTACGGTGGTTCACGTCCATAGCCAAAAGTAAACATTTCTCCTGCATGCAGCAATTTAACAAGTCAAGAGTTTTATCCCATAGCAGTACTTGACCAAGCTTCTTTTATGAGGATACATCTCACCAGTAAATGGATCAACCTTCGGATGAGCTGTAAATGAATGCTTCAGTCTCTTGTCGTAATCCAGCAAGCCAATAGTCTGTAGATCACCATCTTCGGTAACTTTTACAACATCTGCACGATATGATAGCCAAAATTTTTGGTTCCCAAATGAAGAAAGGTCAGATATGGTCTGGAAATGTTTTGATCTCATCTAAAATTAACTGCAGCAACTTACAGGGTTTATCTGCCTCACTGAGTGCTAAGAGTTTTCCATGGTGATAAGTAAGAGCTGTATTACCTGGAAGAGGGTTAGAGAAACTTATTAACACCTAATATACTTTCTCAGGAGAGCGACTAACAGTCAGAGCACCCAAGATAGACAACATGATACTAGCAGTAAAAGATCAGGCAAGATGGACATAAATTTGGCCAATAGAAGAAAAGAACAATAGAACCCCTGGGAGATTCTCGAGTTAAAGCACTAGTATATCCATAAAAAATACCTGTCCCAAGTCCATATGACATGTCTAATACTTTCAATTTTGCTCTCAGGATTTGCATGTTGACCATGAGCAATCCATATAGCCCATTAAGATCTCCAATCTGCAAATAACAGTTCACAGAACAGAAATAAAACCAAAAGAATGTCTGCTAAATGATATGGTTGGTGGATGGAAGCACAAGATATAAAAGGGCATGCTAGAGCACAAGGCTTCTAAGCTGTGGGGTCTTCGGAAGAGTCAAGTATATGCAACCTTACCCCCTGCTTTTACATGTTTCTGGAACTTGAATCTATGACCTTCAAGACAGCAGAATACATGCAATTGGAAATTGTTATCCACAAAACAAGCACTCATAATTTAAGTTAAACAGTCCTCTTCCATGTTTTAATTTGGCACTATCATGAATGATTCCTAATTACACAAAATTTTGTTCAAATGCTAAAGTGAAAATGAAAGAGTATTCATATGATGACATGATGCATAGGTAAGTGTTTCAACGAGAATGTAGGATTCTATTCATATTTATGTGATATCAAGCACATCAGCACCTTAATATAATAACAAGTGCAAAGTGCTAATCACCAGGCACAATTATTATTATGTTTTTTTATCCTTTTTCATGTTACAAAAAGAAAACAGTACAACATAGTGTCATACCTTCATAAATTTAGCACCTCCAAAAAACTCTTCTTGTTTAAGACGTGATGTCTTCACATAGCGAGAGACATATGTTGCCTTCCCAGCTTTGATGCGCATACCATGAATCATGCTGAAAATTCATTTGAAAGAATAAAATAGTATATGTGCATACCAAAGAATTCTTCTTGTATAAGACATGATGCCTTCAACAGACATATGTCACATTTCGATGTTAGAAGAGCATGCCGTGAAACATGCTGCAAATTAATGCGATGGAAAGAGGAAAGAGTACGTGATTATGCCAAATCAAGTTTGGAAAATGAATAGTTAGTCCTTGTGGAATTAAAACCAACTTGACTATGCTATTTCTAAATAAGTTAACGTCCACTTAAAAATTCAAAAGAAAACTTATTCACACGAATATGCCAAGCACAGCCATCAGAGTAGGTGTTAGAGCATGAATATATCTGTTTCCCTCAATGTATACATCTGATGACAAGGCAAAGTGTTCTGAGGATATGAATGTGTGATTCCCTGAGCATATATAGATCATGACTGGGCAAAGTGTTCCTAGAACATGAATGTGTCTGTTTCCCTCTGTGCACATACCACGTACAATAAGACACAACAGTGCTGCAGTTGAACTGTGTCATCCTCTCTGGGGATTTAGACAGTCCAACACACCAATACTAGAAAGAAGGTTAGGATTGATGAGGATTCATGTTTTGCATTTGGCATGCTTCTCATCAGATGGAGTTCATATGAGATGTTTGGAGAAAGTAAGAACCAACTTTTATTGAATGAATCATCAACATCTAAAATTTTTAGAGTTGAATCAAAGGCTCAAGCAAAAACCATGCAAATCTGTAGGCATTCCAAGTAAAACCAGACCAGCCATCATCACACTCAATTTCGTAACCAGTTACACTTGAGGGTAAGAAGAGCATTATGCCGCGGAAAAATAGATAAGCAATGCAAGTGAAAATATCAGGCGAAGAAAAAAAAAATAAATTGGCATTTAGTGTTTCCGAAAAAAAGCATCGGAAATTCACGTACCCATCTCCATCAAACCTGCATCAACAGCAGAAACGTCAGAGTTGAGAATGACTATTCTCGCGGTTACAAGTCTACAAACATCCTAAAGTGCGTGGACAAGGCTACAGCAGGCATACCAATGATATCCAGCCACTGGGGTAAACTTGGGATTAGGACCTACTCTCACAAACTCACCATTCAAGCAATCCTACCAAAATCCAAAACCCATGTTAAAATTATAATTCCATCAGTCCAGCACCACCAAAACGATCTTAAGGTATAAAATTGGAAATCGAATCAAATGAGAACAAAGAAAGAAGCGATATTCAATAATAATTAACTAAAATCATCACACAATCAATCGCTGACATTTTTGTGACTTCAATTTGACTGTACTGAAAAAAATTAATAATACGAGCAAATAAAAAGTGACTTACAGGTAGAAAACCTTTGACAGGGAGGTCTTTGACGGGTGGCGTCTCAGAAACCGGAGCGAAATTGCCGGAGAGATAGTGGAGTGGCTGAGATGAGTCGTACATCAACTTGACGATCAGCTTTTCCAACAAATCAACAAATTTCGAAGCCAGCCCTTTCTTCGGCTCAGGGCTCACCTCCACGATCGACGACCCTCCTGCTCCGCGGGCGTAAGCTTGCTGCTTATCTGCCTCCATTTCAGGTGTGCATGCGCCTGTGCTTGCTTTTTGTGTGAGCGCTAGTGCAGACAAGCTCGCAGAAATGTAGCTTAAGATGATAAATAATAATCTCGGCTTTGCGGATGCATGCAGTGCCACGCGTTTCGCAAAGGGCAGGCCCGAGACAATTTGATAAGAAAAAAGATATTTTTAATTAACAGATGAATAAAGAAATAAATGTGTAACTAATACAGGTAAATAAATTAATAAATTATCAAATGGTAAAAAGGAGAAAGATAACGGACTTATTCTTAATATCTTCTTCGTGTTATTTGCATTGAATTTTATTTTTAAAATTTTAAATTTCTCACTAAAAATAATTAAATATGCAATAATTTTTTTTAAATATACAATAAATCTTATTAGTTAAAAAATAAAATTTTATAATTTAATAAATTTAGAATGAATTAAAAAGGTTAAGAAAAATAATTTATAAGTAAAAAATTATAAATTTACTATTTTAAAATTTTAATTAAAATATAATATTAAATTTACAGATGTATTGTCCATACATATTTTAATAGTTGATGGTAAAACTTATTATTTATTCAAATTTTATTTAATTTTTTCGCTCTACTATAGAGTGTCACGTTCCCAACAATTAAAAAAATATATTTATTTTTTTAAATTACGTGATTATTGTTTTATAACATTACATTCGACTTAGCCATTCTGTAGCTTTCACGGCAGATGCAAAAGGCAGCGAGGCGATACTTACCAGTGCGGTGACGGAAAAGGATCATTCCCATTAACAACACTGAAATAGGGGACCGATGTTTTTAAAATTAAAAATTGGAGTAGAATAATCTAAAAAATGTGTATACTTGTAGGGCTAAATTTTGATTTTCGCCCACCCAAAAACAACTAGATCCTCAGTAGGGTAATTATGTAATAATAGGTCCAAAATTAAAAGAAATGGCTAATTTCATGGAAAATGTTGACCTTAGGATCAAAATAAAAAGTGCATTAAAATTTCAGGAACCTCATTATGAGCAATAAAAATGTAGGTACGAAATTGAAAACTCAAAAATTGAGTTAGGCTTTCGGGGTTGGAAAACGTGTGTCCTTCTCAAGCCGAATACTAAACATTGCTCCAAACAGATTTGAAACAACGTGGGCGGAATTTTCCAAGTTCAAAGACAATCAACAAAAACAAAAAAGGATTATTGAGTCTCCTAACCCCTTTGTGAGATTTAACGTAAATTCAAAGTTTCGCTTTTGGCAGGTATGTTTCAATTATGTCCATTTTAAATTGTCCAACCATTCTAAAAAGACAACTGTTACTACCACCTTGGGTGAATTATTTGGTACATGTGTTTGGTGTGATATCACATCTCATATGTTATTCCAGTTTCACGCTTATATGTGGAGAGATTTAGGTGGTTAAGTTTTATATACTTGTATGATTTATTTTATCAAAAAAAAATATTTTTTTTTATCATAAAAACTTTTTAGTTGAAAGAACATATAATTTAATATAAATTAAATTATAATGATAGTCAAGATTAAAGTAATTTTAATGTCATTTTATATTTGATAAATTTTATTTAAAAATATTTATTTGTTAAAAAGATAAAATTATAATAACAAAACTTGATATAATATGAATTGAACTTTTATATAATACTTTTAAATTTAATATAGATACAGAACGATTTTTTTTTTTTCTGTATCTTCATCTTATATAATTTATTTTATTACAAAAGTATTCTATAATATTTCCGTCATAATTATTTTTTATTATTATTTTTAGGCTCCCCAATTTTATTACCTCTTTTTTTTTTTTTTTTTTTTATCTCGCTCCTTTTCCACTAACTACGGGGCCGCAGAAAATATTTCTTAAAGTTTTGGCCATTCGTTTGGAAAACTTCTTTTTTATATGGTTCAAAGAGCAAGTCCCCTTAAAGTGGCAACATCTCAAAGTCACAAAATGCCCCCTTTCGCCAACCCTCCTTAAGGCAGGTCAGCCAATGATGCTATCTTTTCTCCCAAGGAACTTCTTTTATGTGCTTTCTTTCAACCCCCAAGAAAGCACATGCCCAAATCCTACTCTCTTACCTCAATTTACCTTCTATTTGACATGCGTCTGCCCGTTAATTCACCTAATCCAAATGGTGCTTACTTCCCCAACTTTTCTCTGCCAAACGCCCCATGTCTTTGACATCATATCCCTTGGTGATAGACCCACAATTGCATAAAATGAAAATGGCTATCAAACGCAAGAAGACATTCTATGAAACTAACGTCCTGGTAGTTAATTCTGTTTATTGGTCGTAGGATAAGTGGAATCACATCTTCCGTCGAAAAATTCCCAATGAAATCGAAATGTCAAAGTCGAAGTAAGCTTTTATCCACCCACAAGTCCCCGGCAGAGAAATGTGTGTAATGGTGCGCCCTTTTTTGAAAACATTCTCTCTATTTGACTTAATCCGTCATCGGATACAATATGACAATTTGATTCATATAATTCACAAACACAAGAATATCAACTTTCCGGGTCAACGAGAACTTTCCCATTAGTCGTCGGATGGTGGATATAAGCCTACAATTCAAATAGGGTCAACTGGTGAACGAACGCTCGAATTTTACCTAATGCTTCTTAAATTGTAATGAAAATTTTATTTTTCCTAGTTAAAGAAAACGATAGCCCCATATGTCAAAAACTTAAAATTTTTGGAGCCATTTAACATTCTTGATACTATAGACACCATTTTGATTTTCTTGATTAATAATGAAGCTAAAAGAGTTTATAAGTAATTATACATGTCTTTTTAAATTTTTATTCAATAAATCTATGAGTTATACATATATTTTTTATAATTATATGATTTAATATTAAAAAAAATAATAATAAGGCTCAATCACTGATATGCATCCTTGTATTGTTCATCCAAAATAAAAGATAGTTAAAAAAAAAAGAAGAAAATAATAATCTAATTATTTTTTATTGTACATTTATATGCTAAATAAACTAATAAAATCAATAATATTTAACATGTTTTTAAAATTATACATCTGAAATTTAAATTTTAATTAAAATTAATTAACAAATAAAAAACTAAGACAATAACTAATATAACAAGAATAATCTAATTATTTTTTTAAATCCCTAAGGAGTTTAGTTGGACTATAGACTACATATCAATTTGAAAGTTCAAATTTACTTTTCTGTCTGTTGCTTATAGTATATGCATATGTATACCCACCATGAATAGCTAAAATTTTCCTGATCTTGCCATTCTCAGTTACAAGTGCTACATTTTGGCAAAGTTGGGGCTGCAATCTTCACAATTGTGTTCAAACAGGGCCATTATACAATAAAGAAGTTTTCTCCATTCCTATAAATTTCATACTTCTTTTTCAAAATCAAGACTATAGATATAAATTTAAATTTTTAATTATTTGAGTATTCTTGGGACCTATATATATATATATATATATATAGATTTTTTTTTTATGACAAAGGCAGTTTTGCATACAGGAATGGTAGTACAAATACCACTATTTATATGCTTATGGTGTGCGTTTGCTGGAGAAATCTAAAGTATAACCGACTCACCACTTCTGATTTTTCTTGACTGAGAAATCTGAAACAAAAAGTAGGCTACCGGCCCAATAGTCATTCCGTCTCGGTCTCCATCTCACTCCATACCTGCCTCTCTCCCTGAGTCGTGAACAACATTCTTTGGGCATTACGCCATTGCCGACCTCTTTTTCTTCTTGGGATGGACTAAAAAAACAAAAAAAAAACGTACGGCACTTTGTCTCTCTCTCTCTCTCTATATATAGATGTATATGCTTGTACACATCTCGACAATCCAGATAGTTATATTGATCAGCTTTGGCAAACTCTAGCATCTCTCTTTGAACTGTCTGTTTCCTCTCTTTAGAAGGGAAAGATACAAAATGCATCCAACATTTCCACCAAGTCAATTGCTGCTTGTTTTCTTCATGCTGTTAACCCCTTTTGCCTCTTGTTTTAGCACTTACAATGAGAACCCAAAAACAAACCACATACATCATGATTACCATGGCCATGATGGCTACAATTCAGAAGCATATCACCCATATTTCAGAACCATTGACAGAAAGGCTGCTACTGCCTATAAGCCTCCATCTCCGATACTCCTCAATAGCACTGAGCCTAATAAGTTTCCTAAGAGGCTTCTGCGGGGAAGCAGTGGTACCTTGGGACGCTCACAAAGGATTTTGAATGTGGATGATTTTGGAGCCAGGGCAGATGGAACTGATGATAGCGAGGTACGGTTTTTGGTTAAAAATGCATTTGGCTCCTAACAAAATTGTGTGTGTGCACCTCAAAGTATTTTACATTTGGCACTTTATCAGGCATTTGGGAAAGCTTGGAAGGAGGCTTGTTCTTCTGAAGACAGTGCTGTCATCGTGGTTCCAAAGAACAAGATATACCATCTTAAGCCAATTACATTTTCGGGCCCTTGTAACACTGATCTTATTTTGAAGGTGAGAATACTATTAAGCTATAGGATTGAACCTCAATGTAAGGATTCAGGCAACTATTGACTCTAGACACTATTGTTAACATGGCTGCAGGTCCACGGAACAATTAAAGCCTCTGCGAAAAGAAGGGACTACGAAAAGGACAGGAGACATTGGATTATGTTCGATAATGTAACGAATTTCAGAGTTAGAGGCGGTGGCACGATCAATGGCAATGGCAGGATTTGGTGGCAAAACTCCTGCAAAATCAATAATAAACTTGTACTTCGCGGATTTTTCTATTTCATTACCGGAAATCAAATTTTCTGAACCTTAATTCTCTGTAATAATGGACTGACCATGGTTACTTCTTTTTCCATTCTTGTGCATGCAGCCTTGTATCGTTGCACCAACCGTAAGCTCGTGGTCCTTCTCATTTTTTAAATTATTCACTTGGCTTTAAAAATAATGCTCCTGTTGTTGTTTTGGCTTTATAAGTAACAGTTGAATCTGATAATTGTCGTTGTGCAGGCCGTAACGTTCTCTGGATGCAAAAACTTAATTGTAGCCAACCTGAGATTCAAAAATTCACAACAAATGCATCTTGCATTTCGGCAATCTATCAATGTTAGAGCTCTTAAACTTAGAGTAACTGCACCAGAGAAAAGCCCCAACACTGACGGCATTCATGTCACCGGCACCCAAAACATTCGCATTAAAAACTGTGTTATAAAGACAGGTGCATTAAATTATTACCCAAACTATAAGTTTTACTAAATTAATACCCAAACTAACATATACATATACATATATATATATATATATCTAATTCATCTTTGTTTATTTGGTGAAGGGGATGATTGTATCTCAATAGTAAGTGGGTCTAAAAATGTTTATGCGGCGGACATAACTTGTGGACCAGGTCATGGAATAAGGTCCATCTCCACTTTCAACTCCATCAAACTTTATTCAAACCTACAAATCACCGATTTCCGCAAAGTGGGTTTCTCACTAGTTTCAAACACTTAATATTTGCATGTTCTATTTGCAGTATTGGTAGTTTAGGAGCTGGTAATTCAGAAGCTGAAGTCTCAAATGTGATTGTCGATAGAGCAACTCTTTCTGGAACCACCAATGGCGTGAGGATTAAGACTTGGCAGGTGAGCCTCGTCTTTCAAATATCAATTTTTTGAGGGTTCAATTTGCAACTCGTAGGTGCACCAAAGGATTAACCGCACACATCATCTCTAAGTCTAGCGATCTTCAATCGGCTAAATTGCCACTTCTATTTATTTATTTATTTTAAATTTTTATGTGCGTGCGTACACGTGTTGACTAAAAGAAGGGGGCCATAACTGACCACTTGACTACTACTAGTGCTAAGCCAACCAATTTTCCTTTATCTAACTCATATTCCATTTTCTGAAGCTTCATAATCCTCCTTCATTACGTTAAAATCAATACCATTTCTATTAAAACTATTTTAAGTTAAGACCTTAGACAATTAGAATACGCGCATGATGGATTTTGTGCTTATATTTTTCAATGTAAATAAAATTGTATAACCCGCAGGGATGTACTTTTTACCGTGTTAAGCCAAAAGAAGAAAATGACAACAAGAACTAACAGTTCCCTGTTCCTTTGATGTGTAGGGAGGCGCCGGATATGCCAAAAATATTGTATTCCAAATGTGGTGGTAAAAAATGTGACAAATCCCATAATTATAAACCAGAACTATTGTGACCAAGATGAACCCTGCCCCGAACAGGTAAAACCTTTTTTGATTGTGTGCATAGCCTTCAGTTAGTATCAAACAGCTCCCGCGAGAACTTAGTTATAAATTGGTCTAAAATTGGAAATGGCAGCCTAAAGCCGTGCAAATAAGCGATGTTTTGTACAAAAACATCAGAGGAACCAGTGCTTCAAAAGCGGCCGTGAACTTTGACTGCAGCAAGACCTTCCCTTGTCAAGGAATTTCACTGCAAGACGTTAGCATGGCAAGCATGGAAGAACAAGAAAGTGCCCAAGCTTCATGCTCGAATGTTAAATTGACCTATAGTGGCAAAGTTTCTCCACGGTGCTCGTGAAAACAAAAAAAAAAAAAAAAAAGAAGGAGAGGAACAACACTCGTATATCTTCAATTCTTTCTAGTGGTCCATAAAATTTTTAATTTATAGATTTCTTTATTAGCCAGCTTTCTTGGACTTCATTCACATTTGTAATGCTTCATGCATTCTTAGACTGAATAGGTTTAGATCGTAAATCTAGTACAGTCCAATTACAGAAGAAATTGAACATTTATTGATATTGTAAGTGGATTATGCGTCTATTTCTGCCACATTTCATTTATATACAATTGTATTTCTCTTTAGAACTACCCCTTCCCTTTCTTTTTTTTTTTTTTTTCTTTTTCATTTTGTTTTTGGCACTCATCTCATAAACCCTCAGTTCAGTTTTATTGGAGAGGCAAACAAAGAACTTGAATCCTCCACTATTTTTGGCAGCAGCATAATAAATGGCTCTACAGAATTACTAAATACACTCCGGCAGTCGCATCACCTTCCACTTTGCAAGCCATATCTGTCACATTGTAACAGTCCATATCTAGTGAAACGTGGCCATTAGTTGAAGAACCCGTAGTAGCTTCACAATCTTCCACTGAAATTAAGTTACCTACTTCGCCGACTTGAGAACCATCCTTGACACTATCCGGCATACATTGAATCAAATTGAACCATACAAATTTTTAGCATTTGAAACAAGCTTTCAAAGCCCCGAGCAGTAGAACTAACAATGTGCGGAGTTCAAGCCCAATTCTCTTCCGTTCGCAAGCCCAAAAGTCAGCTAATTGCAAAGTATCATATCGGTTGCTAAAATGACTCATATGTAATAATTAGTGAGTTTTTACTCTCAAATTTTAGATTTAATCACTACTAAATTATACCCAATAGTTAGAAGTTTAGTGATTGTTAAACTATATCTAATAGTTAAAATGATAATTATTATTTAGCGGGCAAATTATGTTTTTGGACTTAACATAAAGGTCCAGATCCCGAAGGTCTAGTTTTAGGCCCAGCTCCTGACAACCAACTGTCAATGAAATGAGTGGTGGATATTGGGACTGGATATATAACGGACGAACTGCCAACCAAGTTCATGATCAGCTCTTTTGCTTCACTCAGCAGCTTCCATGGCAGTTCTTGGCTTCAACACCACTAGAATTCCTCACAACCCCGTCTCCAAAATAGCCTCTTTCTCAAAACCACCCACCAACATTCCGTTCACAAGCTCTCTTAAACCATTCAAGCACCACCAGAAACCACACCGTCGCGGACCAAGCATCCTACCCAAACTCCCCGTTTCAACACAACAAGAAGTTGAGATTGAGGATGGCTATGAAGAGGATGACCCAACTGCAGAATTGAGCTATCTTGACCCGGAAACTGATCCAGAGAGCATTGTGGACTGGGAGTTGGATTTTTGCTCCAGGCCTATACTTGATGATAGAGGCAAGAAAGTGTGGGAGCTTGTTGTGTGTGATCGGTCACTGTCACTGCAGTATACCAAGTATTTTCCAAATAATGTTATAAATAGTATCACTTTGAAGGATGCGGTTGTCTCTATTTCTGAAAATCTCGGTGTCCCTTTGCCAGAGAGGATCCGCTTCTTCAGGTAATTCACCCAATTTGTGGCCTGCTTATCCATTTTCCGTTTTGATATAGAGTTTGTTACAAGTGTATGCATGTTACTAGTAATATTTTAGCTGTCAGTTGTTCTATGATGAGAATTGTTGGGGCTGATTGACTTGTTTCTGGATACTAGGTCACAGATGCAGACGATTATAACCAAAGCATGCAAAGAGCTGGGCATAAAGCCTATTCCTAGTAAGCGGGTCTGTATACTTTCTTTATGGATTGTTTTCCCTGCTCTTCTCTAATGGTGTCAACTTTCAAGTGTTATCCAATGTTATCACTGGTGGGGAGCCATTGAAGTTTGGGATATGGATGGTATATAATTGAATTTCAATGTTTTTTTATTAACTGTTATAACTTCGGTTTGTTGGTTCGTTGATCAATAAGCATGATTAGCATTGTTCATTTGAGATTCTTTATCAGGCCTAAAACAGTATTTGGTCTTCTCAAATTCATCAATAATTTGTCTATCCTGTGAAAATTTTCCTTTTCCTTATAGGCCCTGTATTAACCAGTTACTCTAGCTGATGTATCGATTGCATCCAAGCATTCTGATTTGCATAATACCCCAAAATCAAAATAATTGCAAAGAATCGATCACTTCCTTGTACCTCTGTAACATATGGAGGATTCTTTAGTTTCTTTGGTATTTTGATTTGCAGTGTGCCTTCAGTTTTAAATTTTCTAAGTTCTATTTCCATTGATTTTAGTAACCTCACTTTCTCTCGGTGGTTTATCTGGCAGTGTCTATCACTACTTCTATGGCTTGAAGAACGCTATGAGACTGTATATAAACGCCATCCTGGCTTTCAAAAGGGATCTAAACCACTTCTGGTTTCAGATCCTTTCCCTATGGAACTTCCGGAGAATCTATTTGGGGAGAAATGGGCATTTGTCCAGTTACCTTTCTCAGGTACATGAAACCAGCTGTTATTCTTAATAATTTATCAGATACTGTAATGTTCTTCTTACTAGGTGGACCTGAAAATGTAACTCCACTTGTAGATTTAATTACAGTAAGGTTAAGAAATCAAAAGGAAGCTCCTATTTATATTAATGCAATCTTCCATACTCAGCTGTTCGAGAAGAAGTCTTATCGCTGGAGACAAAATTTGTATTTGGTGCTGGTTTAGATTTGGATTTATTGGGAATTGAGATCAGTGACAGGACATTGATTCCTGGACTTGCTGTTGCGTCTTCTCGTGCCAAACCATTAGCAGGTGTGTCCTCTGGTAATTTTTTGGCAGTCTGATTGCAACAATGTTGAGGCATGATCTGAAGTTGTGGGATATTTGTGAGAAGCATGATTGAATTTTCGTGGTTCGTAATGTGCATGTGTCTCTGCTTATGTTATAGTTGTTGCACTAGATCTTGGTTGTTTAAAAATGGAAAAATGCTCATTGCGTTAGAAATTTGGATAATGGTTTTGTTGTTGTCATCATTCTGGCAAAATTCAATTTCTATCAGATTCCATTTTTATTCCATGGACCCATAAGCGCTTGATTTTGCAGCATTAAAAATTGTAATTGCCATTGCTCAAAATCTCTACTGCTGTAAATTGTTTCAACTTTCACGTTTTGCTCTGGGTACATACTTTCACATATTTCTTTGCTGCAAAATTTGTCTATCATGCTTCATAAGAACCTTGGAATAGTTTTGGTTTTTGGTTAGACACTAAAAGCAGCTTCTGGGACTTGACTGTGAAACACTAATTTAAACCTTTCCATACAGCCTGGATGAATGGACTGGAAGTATGTTCAGTTGAAGCTGACGCTGGTCGTGCTTGCTTGATTCTATCGGTTGGAATCTCTACATGCTACACTTATGCTACCTACGTGAAAACACCTGTAACAACAGCCGAGGCTGAAGCATGGGAAGCAGCAAAGAAGGCATGCGGAGGCCTACATTTCCTTGCTATCCAAGAGGACTTAGATTCAGAGGATTGTGTTGGCTTTTGGCTTCTACTAGGCTTACCACCTCCACGTGTCTGATTCTACAAAATGAATCATAATTACACATATTGAGTCGTTCCCTTTCCTTCTCAGTTTTTTATCTGGTAGAAGAAAAATACAACGGGAAGGCTAGGCAATCATGCAAGTGTGGTAAAGACGCAAGTGTTACATTCAAACAAAGTCTGGTGACAGCTCCAATTGGCATCGCCCATCCAAGACAAGCAACTCCCACACTTACGTCTGATTCTAGGCTAGTTTCTTTTCGTTGCTACTTGCCATCTGAAAGATCTGGGTGCAATTACTAGTTAGAGAAGCTCACATAACATCATTTTATTTCAAACTGTCGGAAATACAGTAAGTGCATAAATTTCAGAGATCTGGACTGGACCCTGTCCAAGCTCAACTATAACTAACAGTGAAATCAATGCACTTCCTCTGAATATTCACCAATTAATACAAGATTGCAAACATTACAAAAGAAAACTGGCATTCCTAAATCAATCATGTAACAAATAAAATTTAAAAAAAATGGAGACGGCCACTTAAGCAATAATATTTGGTTGCACAGGACAGAAACATCTCGTCAGGGTGACTGAACAGCCGTTGTGAAAATGATTCCATGAAAAATCAGCAGCTGTCCAAGCATGGAACTACAACCTGAATTTCCTTGCCCCAAGAAATGAAGGCCATCTCTTCACTTCCATTGTTGAAAATGTCCCCAGAAGTGATGATCAACAATACAAAACCCAATGCATTCATGTTTTTGATCTCTTTTTCATTTGAGGAACAGAGCGGATTGCCTGCTTCCCAAGTACTAAGGTTTTCTTTCTGCGATCATCTAGAGCAATAAATAGAATCGACGTCCCTTCGGCAATCTTGGAGGCTACACTCTTATGCCTGGATTATAAGGTCAGCATCAACAACAGAAAAGAGATATCGATCAACACTATATCCAAATATGCCGAGCTATAGAAACACAAATCTATTTCCCGTAATCATCGAAATGATTAAACAGAAAAAAAAGATGATGCCAAACACAAGGATGCACAAAGGGGTAAGGGCCTATTGGCAACAGTAGCAGAAAAAGGTGTTGGACAACTGAGGAATCATCCTTCCCCCACCCCCCGGGGCGTAAATTAAATGCAAGAGATTTTTGAAAATAAAAATAAAAATAAAAACAAAGGAAATTACATCCACCATGTTAATTACAACAACGATGCCATGTTAGTTATAACAAAAAATATAAAAAATGGCCAATAGATCAAGAGGATTATATTGAATCACGTATCTAGACTAGGCCAACTTGCATGATTTCTGTCCATTTTAATCAACTGAATTCTACAACTAATTTGTTCTGACCTACAATTGGTATCCTCTTAATGTTGACAATCTCACCTGTAAGTCATTTACATGATAGAGAACTCATCATCTACACCATCCAATTCTCCTTTGAGGCTATGTTGTTGGATGACCAAGACAGAGGTTTTGAGGGAGCCATCAGACCCTGAAAGTACATCCCCTACCTGACCTAATTCTGGACATTGCTGCCAGTCATTCATTCCAACCGTCAATATTGAGTTAACTCTGCCACCTCGGCCCGCGATAATTAGCATGTACTGCCCTTGCAATGATCTTAAGGTGGAATATGTCTCTGCTGAATTAGCGAGATGCTTCTCCATATATGCAACGTAACCCCCTGCAACATGCCTCTCATAGAACTGAGCAAAACATTCGTCATCAAGCTTCATCTCTTCTTCCTGCTCAGCAGCATTTATCCTGAAGTTGCCTTCTCTCCTTGAGATGTTTTCTGCACTTTCGTCCAGCAGAAATCTTATTACCGTGAGTTTTACTCCTGGATGTGGAGCAACACGACCTGCATAGGCTAGTGCTTCTCTGTCATCTTTGCCACCGATGAAGATGACTGCTACTTGAAAGGATCGCACCATTTTTGATATGTTGTTTGCCAATCCGAAACCACGGTCAACAAGAATTCCCACAGAACATGGGGCACTTTTGAGCATCTGTTTGATACCAGAACAAGCATTGATCACAACAATTGCCACTACAATATAATTATCTTGTCTTGCTTCTGGTAAAACCATATATCAAGAATACTCAGGTTCTTTAACAGCCAATATTCGTATATTTACTTAGATAAGGAGGGAATAACAGATAGTTTTAACTACACTACTCATATTCCAAATCCTAGCTGCAGAAGAGAGTTGATTGGTGGGTCATTGCTGACAGCCAAGCAAATAATTTCCTGCCTCTTGATCTTTTCCAAATGTGCTAAATTTGTTAAACTTGCAAGTTTCTGTTACCTTACGGTTCACATAGCGGAAACCAGGGTGGCCATTATCCAATGCCCCATCAGGACGTTGGTTCTTGTGAAATGGCAATATGACAAGGGAAATCATCAGGTCTTCTGCTAAAGCGCAGACATCCTGGGCCATGCCATTGAATGTTGAGAGAGCAAGCATTCTCCATAGCGTGATGCCATCCCCATTTTCTTCCATATAGGCATGGACTCTTCTGGTGATTTGATCTCTCATTTCAGTCACTTCCTTGTCTGTTACAGTCACGGTGTCCATTCCCTCTCTCTGCACCAATGTGGCGGCTATTTGATCAGTGAGTTCAACCATGTCTGTAACATAAACCAGAATTCCGGGGTCTTCTGTTCCCCGAGAAATTTCCATGAAATTGATGGCTGAGGGCACATTATGCTGCCCATGTACACAAAGCAAAACCCGAAGCTCATTTGAGGAATCGAGCACCTCTAGCGCCCTTAGGCGAATGGGCGCACGTTTCCTTGCTCGTTTGATGATTTGTGACACGACAGAGGGGCTGTGCACAACCGTGAGGAATGTCACAAGGATGACAATTATGCTCGTTGAAGTTGATATGATGTTATGCTGTGTATTCAGTAGAACAGCATGCAAAACAAAAGGTGGATTAGCAATCTAATAGTCAAACTTTATTTTCTCCTCTTTTACCTGAATCTAGCTTGATGAATATATCCCTCCCTCTCTCTCTCTTGCTCGTTCTCTCTTTTTCCTCAGGACAGGTTGTTCAATTACCAAATATTTTCAAGCTTCAGGTCTCACGATTAGTGCCGGATACGTAATTTTATATGCAATTGACATCGTGACATAAAAGAACAGATACCAAGAATAGAAACTAATGGAACTTACAATGCTGGCAACGATGGCCAAAAAGATATGGAAATGGCCCTTTGCAGTCAAGAGGAATCCAAGCTCAGCAGATTCACGCCAATGAAAACCTAACATTGCTCCACAGAGTATTGTTCCAACCACTTTCCCAAGGATTGCTATTGCTGTCAGGAGAAGGAACCTTCCCCATGTCCCCCACTGCTCAGGTTCAAATTTGCCAAAGTTAGCGTGATACCCCATCCAAAAGAAGAAAATTGGGTAGAAAATGGTAGTCAGCAGGTAGTTGATTTTGCCAACTGCCCATTTTGATACCCTTCCCTCACTTGGTAAGAAGGTTCCAGCCATAAATGCACTGAGAATGGGACTGTATCCATAAATCGGTGAGGCACTGCAAATCAGTACCACGAAAGCAATGGCAAGCACCAAGTGTGAACCTTTCATTGGTTTCCCTTCTGGGTTCTCATTGTTAACCCAGTACAGAAAGACTGGGGATATTTTGGCCGCAAAAAGTGTTTGAAGCATCAATCCAGCACCCATAGTTAAGGCATTTGTAATGCTCGCCGAAGTATCAACAAAATTCACTCCTGGTGGGAAAAAAATGTACCCAATGCTGATAAGGAGCATGGATATCATATCAGAATGCACCCCCGCTGCAATGACAAGCTTTCCTATATCTGATTTACCTATTTTCAGATTGGTTATGATGCGAGTTAATATGTGGGAGCTACTTCCAGATAAGGTGATGGAGAGGGAAAGGGTGAATCCTATATCTGGTTGCCTAGAATATTGCAGAAATGGGGTTATGCCACAAGCTAAAATGAAAGTGGACAAAATTCCAGCATAGGCTACCATAGCATCTCGAGTTGGCGGTCTGAAGATGACATACGGATCCATTTCCAATCCCAACACGAACACATAGCATATCATGCCAAACTCCGCCACAAAATCCATTGTCGTGATGAATTTGTCGTCGAAAGAATTGCGTATCCATGGTATGTTGCCAATCACCAGCCCCACCTGAATGTCACAGAGATCAGACAGAGTTATGAAAGACCCTTTGTCGAGTGCGAGGAAAACGGCAGATATGTTTGATGAGACTCAGATTATATGAGACTTACAGCAATATCAGAGGCTATGCGTGGTTGAGATAGAGGCTTTAAAAGATGGTGCAGAACGTAGCTTAATACATAAGCCAAGGCAAGGCCGATGATCTTTCCAGGTCCGTTCTGAACGGTTTGCGCAAAGAAATTTTTGCAATGTCCATTCGCCGTACTGTTGCCGGTATTGGTCTTGTTGGCAACGATACTATTATCCATTCTCTCTTTTTGTTTGCCTTGTCCCTTTCTTTCCGGATCAACTGCAGGAACCTTTAGTTTTATGTTCTTGATTCAATGGTGTAAATGGATGGTCAATGCCATCATTGTCTTCTCCTCAGGGATCTTCGACGCGAGGTGAGTCGAGCGGTTGTAATTAGTTGCTTAGCATGTGGAGGAAATCAAGGAGTAAGCTGAGGAGATTAAGCCATGCAAATATGAATATATATAAACTTTTGAAGGGAAAAAAAAAATGTTAGAAGGACTTCATGATTATTAGTTATATATCTATAAATTTTATTATTAATTTTAATTATATGCTAAAAAAAATAAAAATGCGTAATTAATAGTTATAATAGTAAAATAGATAAATTATATTTGTGGTAAGTGCATTTACTCAATTGTGTAACATTTTTGCATTTAAAAAGATACTTTAGAACAATTAAGAAACAAAATTAGGAAAAACAACTAGATAATTTATTTGTATGCGTATGTCCATATGATATATTTGTAAGGCTTATGTTCATCAAAAGTTTTGATTTTATTGCTAATTAAACTAATCTAGTTGATTTTTTTATTATTTTTTTAAAAAGAAAATCCCTTTGTTTATTTTGGTCCATTAGACATCAATAACATTTTTATGATAACCACCAATTATATTGCACAATGACTTGATGAGCTTTTCTATTGCTAGTATTTTTGGTACTTTTTTTTAATAATCGTCATAATTATTATTAATTAAATATTTTGCATGTATAAAATTGCTTCGAATTTTTTTTTTTTTTGTTTTATGTATCATGAGTTTCATTAAATTGTAAGTTATAAGTTATATAATGATAATGATAATTATTTTTATTATAAATAATAACTTAAATTTTTAAATACTAAAGTATTTTTTAAAAGATAAAAGACTCGAAAAGTTACATGCAAGTTAAATCACTGAAGGAAATACTTTTGTTTTGTAAGAATTTTATATAAAGAAAGTGGTCTGGGCCCACAATTGAAGTAAAACTTTGGAATTTGGGCCAGCCCCGGGGGATATCTGCCTGCCAGCTAAATATAGCCGTTAAGAATTTTTCGAAACATTAAAACGGAAGCAAAGGAAATACAATGGTTAAAGCACACAACACAACAAACCAAACAACCCATCGCGAAAGCGCATAAATAGATAGAAAAGACACGCGCGCACCTTCGCCATTCAGATCTTCTCTCTCACAGATGCATTACAAGGAGAGGGAGGGAGGGAGAGAGAGAGAGAGAGAGAGAGAGAGAGAGGGCGAACCCATAATTTACGAGTACTGTCTCCGCAAACCCACCGGCAATCAATTTCCTTCCATCGTTTTCTGTTTTCTTGAAGGAGATTCTTGTTTTTTAGGAAGGAATTGGTGGGGCGGTGTATGGAAACTTAATTTGTGTTTTTTTTTTTTGTTGTTCTTGTTGAAGGAGTGAAGGGAAAGGGATCAATTGATAGAGTGGTATCATTATTATTATTATTATTATTATTATTATTATGATGATGATGGGCGTGGTTTCAAGAAAAGTGTTTCCTGCGTGTGAGAGCTTGTGCTTTTTCTGTCCATCATTGCGCACAAGATCCAGGCACCCAATCAAGCGATACAAGAAATTGCTCGCCGATATCTTCCCCAGATCTCCGGTCAGTCCTTTTCCTCTTTTTTTTTTTTTTTTTTTTTTGCAAGGCATTATGTTCATGTTTTGTTTGTTTGGATTTATCGTTTGCGTAGCTTAACTGTGGTTCGCTTAGGGTCCCTTTTGTTGTTGGCGTAGTGTATGTATATACATAATTATGATTAAGGGTTGAGAATTTGGTTTTTTCTGCTAATTGGATAGGTAATTACTTCATACTAACGTTGGTGACTGGTAGAGCAAGTGAGCAGTCACGTGTAACTCTAGTCAATTATTACAGTTGTTCAAATTTTATCTTTTTAAGTTGTTTTTGGCTGCTTACACACACCGGAACACCTTCTGTACCATTTTGGAGGGCCTTGCCTCCGTAGAATCGGAATTGGAAAAGAAAGTGGAAGTAGTGGATGATGAAAAAGGGGAAAAAATCTCCATTTGAGTGGTTGCAGACTTTTGGTTTGGTATTTGCTATTTACTTTGTGGTCATTCCTTGAGGCTATGTAGTTATTATGTATGTAAAACAGCATGCCTAGCTTGTGATTCCTTTTCTTATTACAGCAATACGGTGCCCCATGGGAGGCCCAGTGTTTTTTTTTTATGGCAACTTTTTTAAATAATTAGCAACTTTATTTTGGACCCTCGTGTTGATTTTGACAGGATGAACAACCAAATGACAGAAAGATTGGTAAACTGTGTGAATATGCTTCTAAAACCCCCTTCGTATTCCAAAGGTATTCTTTTCTTTTTCCAGACTGTCAGGTCTTACTGATTTTCCTCTTTTGAGTGATAACTCCATGGGATTAAAAAGTGAAGAAAACAGCTCGGAGTATTTGTTGAAGAAAAATTTTTGATTCATTATTCCTTGTTATTAATTGAGCTAATACTGCACACAATTGATCCTAGTTAATCCTTCTTATTCAAAGAGCTGTTATATTACTCTACCAAAAGAAAGGGAAAAAAAAAAAAGACAAAATGGAAGAAGGTGATTTTGGCATAAGGGCAACAATTGCAGAAGTGTCACTAGACATGCTATATTACCTTCCATTAATTCACAACCTTTAGCAAGTCATGCATTCTGTTTCACTTGCTTGGTGCTAGAAAATACCCAAGTGCAAATTTAAATCAGAATAATTTCAGTGTACTTTTCTATGAAGAAATAAAATCAATGGATATGGAAGAAATTATTGTCTTTATAAGCAAGATAAATAAGATATTGAAGAAATTAAGGAACAGCCTAGCGGCTATGTGAAGTTGTACTTATGACCCAATGCAGAGAAAACTAACTGGAAGCAAAACAAAACAATAATAAGTGATTTATGAATGATGAACTCTTTACTTCCAAATTGAAGGAATTCAATTTCAGTTTTGTTTGTTCCCAAGTTTTGGTTGCTAAATAATTGTTAAAACTGCTAGCCTAACTATCAAATTGTTATGTTCATCCTGTTTTCATTTTATTTTCGTTCATTTGATATTCACTTCAAAACCAAGCAGATCAGCAGTTACCTCGAGCAAAGGTGTTACAAGGATTTGAGAAGCGAGCAGTTCCAATCTGTAAAAGTTGTTATGTGTATCTACAGGAAGTTGATGATTTCTTGCAGGGAGCAAATGTGAGTGTTATTCAACCATATTAGTGTGAGTATGTATGGAGGTCCAAGATTAGGGCATTTTCCTTTTATTCATTTTCTTGTAATTTTCATAAAGGATAGGTATACTGGTAATATGATGATTTCTATGACACTTCACACATGATCCTATAGACATGAACAAACTATCTCTTAACATTTTACATATGCAAGTCTTGACTAGTTGCAATATGTGGCAGGCCATTGTTTGCAAGCAGCTTGCTTAGCATCATACATATTCTATTTGATCAAACACGCCATGATGACATAAGGATATTAGGATGCCATGCTCTTTTTGACTTTGTGAATAATCAGGTCAGTGCTGTTGGCTGCCTTTTGATTTGTATATTTATATATGTTTTGCTCAACAACTACCTTACAATGCATTGCTCGTCTCCAAATGGAGCTATCAGTAGAATGCTGGAAGCTGATTGACATCTTTGATTGTGCAGAAAGATGGCACATACTTATTCAATTTAGATGGCTTGGTTCCAAAACTTTGTCACTTGGCTCAAGAAATGGGGGAGGAAGAAAGGGTACAACATTTGCGCTCTGCTGGGCTTCAGGCCCTCTCATCAATGGTAATTCATCATCGTGATTTTGGTTCCAGCAATGGCCTTTTGTCCAAATTCTCCTTTTTTTTTTTTTGATCTTATTTATCCTGCTTAATTGTATAATTGTTTGTGTTATTCTGTGCTTTGCTAAGTAGCTTTCATGCAGGTCTGGTTCATGGGTGAATTCTCTCACATGTCAGCCGAATTCGATGAAGTAAGTTAAGCTGAAAAAATTTTAGTTAACATTCACAGCATTTCAACATTTGTATTTTTTGGATTATTTTCTAGACTTCAAGATTTATCAGTTTGACAATATTTTCTGACACATATTGACCATGCATAGTTTGCGCTTATTCTCTGGTTAGAAGATAGACAGTCTTCTTCATTTTAGAACTGCATCTAATGAATTAGTCAGCAGTAAAAAAATTTTTTGCTAACCATTTATTCCCCGCATGAGAATTTGCTGCCGTACATTAGCCATTGTCATATCTGTGTCATCTCTGTGCATCATTTGAAATTTTCTCAAATGTGCCAATTTTTCCAGATTGTCAAGCTAATACATTTCCCTTGAAATAACTCTTCCCTGCCCCCCTTCATTTGTCTTGTTTCACCTAACAATTTGCTTTGTCTCTCCAAATATTAGGTTGCTTTGGCTGTCTTGGAAAATTATGGAGGTCATAAGATTACTTCAAGTAGCTCTTTCCATGATAACGAAAATTTCCAGGTTTCTAGTGCTGAAGAGGATTCACTTTTACCAGATGCCATGATAAGAGTTCCTTCTTGGAGGGAGATCGTTAGTGAGAAAGGAGAACTTAATATGTCTCTGTAATTTCTCTCACTGTTTAATGTTTTTTTGGATTAGTCAGCTTGTTGCTAGTGATCATGTCAGCACTGATATCTTTGTAATCTCTCTTATTTGTTTGATTGTTCTGTTTTTACTTTTTAACAATTCAGAGTGGATTCGAAGAATCCCACATTTTGGTCAAAGGTTTGCCTGCATAACATGGCACGTCTAGCTAAGGAAGCCACAACAGTGCGACGTGTTCTTGAATCTTTGTTCCGCTATTTTGATAACAGTGATATGTGGTCTCCTAAACATGGTCTTGCTCTGTCTATCTTGCTGGATATGCAGTTATTGACAGAGAAATCTGGTATTTAACTTGTACACTGCTTTCAAATTGCTGCTTTTGGGAGTTTAATCAACTTTTCTTCGCATTGAAGTTGTTAGGAACTTTTTTGCATGATTTAATTGATTTGCAGGACAAAACACACACTTTGTATTGTCCATTTTGATTAAGCACCTTGATCACAAGAATGTCCTCGAGAAGCCCAAAATGCAGCTAGACATTGTTCATGTTGCAACCTATCTTGCTCAAAAAGCTAAGGTTCAACTGTCTGTCGCCATAATTGGTGCACTAAGTGATATGATAAGACATTTGCGTAAAAGTATACACTGCTCTCTTGATGATTCAAATCTTGGGGTTGAAGTAATTGAGTGGAACCACAAAATTTACACAGCAGTTGATGGGTGCCTTGTGCAGTTGTCATCCAAGGTACATTACATTTTTGGTCCTAATGGGTGCTAAAGCTATGACTATCCCCCCCCCCCCCCCAACCTTTTTTTTTGTATTAGTAACTGACACAAATTTTACAACGGGGATTAGTAGTATTGTGAGGTATACTTTTTGCTGCAGGGAAATAATGTCAAGTAAATATCTTTCTCTGAAGCATTGAGTAATTATTAGAAGCATATCTAAAGCTGAAAGGTATCCAATTTGCAGGTTGGAGATGCAGATCCTATTCTTGATACCATGGCTGTGATGCTGGAGAACATGCCTCACATTACAGTTATGGCAAGAACCTTGATTTCTGCTGTTTATCGTACTGCTCAAATTGTGGCATCTATCCCTAATTTGTCCTATCAGCACAAGGTACGAGTGTGCCTCTGACTGTTTTTTGATACGCTAGTTATTAACATTGTTGTGCTATTTTCATCATTGTAGTTTCTAGTTGCCCAATCTTTTCTGTTGTTTCTTTTTTCTTTTTTCTTTTTTCTCTTTCTGCAGGCATTTCCTGAGGCATTATTTCATCAATTGCTTTTGGCTATGGTATTTGACGATCATGAAACCAGGGTGGGTGCACATCGTATACTCTCCACCATTCTGGTCCCATGTTCTGTTTATCCCCGTCCTTGTTCTGCTGCGTCCATCTCAAATAAGGCCCCAGAGATTCAAAGGACACTCTCAAGAAGTGTATCTGTGTTTTCTTCTTCAGCTGCACTCTTTAAGAAGATGAAGAACAATGAATATTCCTCCCAGGTGAACATGCCCAAAGACAAAATGGACCAAAATCTAGATCACAGGGATGTAAAGATCACAAATTCTTCCATGATGAATAGATTGAAATCAACTTACAGCCGTGGAAGTAGCACACAATGGTACCAATCATCAAGTGTCGCAGATGAGATGAGGGGGAGGAACTTGGCTGAAGAACATGTATGTATAATTGTTATGAAGTTTGTTTTCAGATCGACTTGCAGTCTTTCTGTTTTGGTTCCATTTAAATGTCTGTTTATCTGATGAAAACATCTTCAGATGATATCACTTCGGTTGAGCAGTCGTCAGATTACCCTTCTACTTTCATCCATTTGGGCACAGTCACTCTCGCCTTCAAATATGCCTGAAAACTACGAAGCAATTGCTCATACTTACAGTCTTGTGATGCTTTTTGCACCAAGGTATTGCTGTCACTTTCTTGTTGATTTGTTATTAATTGATTATATGTCTATTTTTTTGGGCCTTCATTTGTGTTTTTTCTTTTGTGAGTATAAGATAGAGTTATCCCATTTTGCTGTTCTTTTAAAAGATTAGGTCACAAGCACTTTGCATTTAGCTCTTTTCTGTCTCCATGTAGTTTATAATGTTTCTTGTATCTTGCAGAACTCTAGCAATGAGACTATGATTCAAAGTTTTCAACTAGCATTTTCCTTAAGGACCTTTGCTCTTAGTGGAGGTAGACCCCTCAAATCTGAAATCATTTTCAGTGATCATTCCATATCTGCAATTCATGTAAATTCTAATTAGGCAACACACACAGCCATGTTGAAATTTGCCTTAAGCGCTTATAATCTAGTTTCTTGAAAAAAAAAAAAGAGATCAAAATTAAATTTTGAGTTGAGTTGGAGTCACATAAATGATGGTTTTGTAACATAAGGCATGGCCATAACATTGGAGTTGAAGCTGCAGCAGCCTGCCCTCCAGTTACACACTACTCGATGGACTCCAGTAAGCAGAGTCGGCAGTAGAAATCAGGAGATATATCGTCGGTAGGAGTTGAAAGTAAATGAAGTTTGAGAATCTTAGTATAGATGAAGATGTCTAAATTTCATTTTTTTAACCAAGCTGCAGTACTAGTTGTGACATTGTGATGCAAGTGACCAAGTAGCTTGGCATGCTCTTTGGCGACCTATAAGATGATAGTGTCAAAGCTTTCTGAGAGTTTAGTTCCATCCAAATTTGTTATGAAAGATTCTTAAGTAATGGAACTATGGACCTTACAATTATATCTATTTCATTTTTAGGTATGGCTCCATGAGATCTTACCATGTCACCCTCGGAGCATAAAACATCATAATTTAATAAGCAATTAGGCTTTAGCCTGGTGGCCACCTCAAATCTCTTAACGGGATATGGTGCGAGAGGTTGGGTTGCTCAAATTGCCATCTCTCATAAAAAACAAACAATCATAGTTTGGCAAGCTTGATTCATGGCCTTGAAGGTGGGCTGGTTTCTAGGAGATTCTCTTGGTATGAAAATGAGATCAATCAATTAAACGTGTTACAATGTCTTTTCAGTTTTTCCATTTTTTTGACCTTCTTTGACATCATAAGTAATCTATTGTGACTACAATAACAATTTTAGTTTCCTTTTCGTAATCAACATTAAAAAATTATTCTGACCTTGTTTGCACAGTATCACTTCTCTGGCACTTTACAAATTGTCAGTTTGGTTTTTCTGTTGTGCTAACCCATCATTTGAGCTATTGAATCTTTCTCACTTTTGCAGCCTCTCTGCGGCCATCCCGTCGCCAGTCCCTCTTTACCTTGGCAACATCTATGATTATCTTCACATCAACAGCATACAATATTGCCCCTCTTATTCCCTGTGCTAAAGCTGCAATCACGGACAAAACAGTAGGTTTAATGGTTTTTAGTTGCTATCCATTTTTCAAGTGCGCAAGCTGCCTTCTTCCCAACTTTAGCGAGCAGCATGGAAGGATAACAATTAGGCCTTTATAGCCTTCATTTTCATTTTTGCTGAAGTAAATCAGATGCATGTGGAAGTTAATTATACTATCATAACTCAATCCTGATTATTACTGACATCTATACTCTATACTCATGTGACTCTTATCAGGTTGACCCATTCCTACATTTGGTTGATGATTGCAAGTTACAGGCTGTTAATATCAGACAGGATTCACCACGAAAAGTTTACGGATCCAAAGAACATGATGAAGATGCTGTGAAGGCACTTTCTGCAATAGATATGACAGAGAGTCAATCAAAAGAAGTATTGGCTTCCATAATAGTGAAATTTTTGGGAATAACATCACATGTAATTAACTCTTTGATGCCTTAAACAATTAGTGACTTGACATTTGTGCAATGACGCTTCTGACATTCTCTTATCACACAGCAAGAGGCAAGTGTAACAGCACAGTTGCTAAAAGATTTTAAACCGGATGATGCATGCCCACTTGGATGTAATTTATCCTTGGAGATGCCAGATCATCACACTTGTGAATTAGGATCAGCAGACAATGACCAGTCTGCCAAAGTAACTGCCTCGTTCAATTCTTGTCCATACTTTTCCTCTATTGAACTCAGGATTACATTGTGGCCTACATTTGCAGGTTGAGCCTCCACTCTTTTTACAGGAGGAAGATGTTTTTCCTAGAAAACTTGATAGTCAAACAGATTCTGATATCCCACTGGCCTTGGATCATCCTAGCCTTCTGAGCGTTGGTGAACTTTTGAATGCAGTAAGTTCTATCCCATTCAGTTCTTGCACTGAATATGTGCAATTAGATGTGCATATAAGTATGAAAGCAGACATACGTGCTTGCATATGCACGTGTGAAGACACGCGTGAGGGCATTCAAAGAATGCATATTCTAGATCATGGCACTTTGTTGCATATTTTTGAAAATGTTTAATGCAAACCATGTTAGTTAAGATGACAAGTTGTGCACAGCTATCTGACACTACCCGCCCTGTTGGACGATGTTCAATCTCAATGCCACCTGACATGCCTTATGTTGAAATGGCTAGCCACTGTGAGGCCCTATCTTCAGGAAAGCAGCAAAAGATGTCTGTTTTGTCCACTCATCAGGAACATGAAAGTTCAATTAGAAACTCTGCTTATGAACATAACCAGGCAAAGCAGATGCCATCTGATTTTCGAGTTGACCAGGTTTTACTTCTGCATTCCCCTACCGCACATGCTCAGCAGAAGAGTTTCACTTATAAAGTTTTGATTTTGTGATTTTCTGAAATTGCAGAATGGAAATGCGTTGCAGGACCAAAATTTGTGTCCTAATTTGCACAATTCGTCTGGTACACCTTGTCCAATTCCTTGTGCAACTGCATACCAATATCACCACTACTTTCAGTTACCGGCATCAAGTCCATACGATCACTTCCTCAAGGCAGCTGGTTGTTGATGCCACAAAGAATAGCTCTTACCGGACTCGCATTTTCCTGTGGGGTACACGTAAAAAGGATTGGTCCCTTGCTTGTACTATTTTTGAAAGCTTAGCTGTTAGGCACTGGCGAGTATTGGGAGATCCGCAACATGCAGGCTTTGGCATTGGTTAAGCTGCGGGAATTAAGCTTCAGTTTTAAATTGGAGGTTGAGGGTTAGCGTTACCATGTTTATGACACCATTAGACATCAGATAGGAGCATAATTTGGTGCAAACAGGTGCACTCACAAGCTCGCTCTTTGTGTGGGGCTCAATCAAGTGACTGTGTAATGCACCCTTGAAAACGACTTCAGTGTTATTGAGTTAAAAATGTATTAGCACCTCTTAACTTCTATGATACCCCCTAGCTTTTATACCCGTGTTTGCTATAAATGCATTTGAGTGTGAGTGGAATACAGACTTTTGTTATTTTGCCAACTCTCAAACACATAGTGATGCCAGGCAAAGATAGAGGAAGAGTGCTAAAGATTTTTTTTAAGGTTAGCTTAAACCAACGAACTAAAAGGATTTCTGAAGAAAAAGAAAGCCAAGAGCATATTATAACTATTGGGTAAATTTAATGTAATGCCTTTTATTATGCTCACCACAAGTCGAACCGAAAGAAACATCTTCTTTGCTGCAATTTGTCGTGTTTTCTTTTATTATTACTATTATTATTTTAGAATCTTCTTTTGAAACAATTCTTCCGTATGAAGCAAAAGAATTGATTTTATTTCTGTGTGTTTTTGAGTTGACAATTTAGAAATGTCTAATCGACCGGAATCACTGCCTCCGCCTGAGATGCATTCTAAGATAACACCAAGGCCCGTAAGCACACTTCCTTGTCTCGTGTCATCCAAATTCAGGTATTTCCTACCTCTCTCACTCCCTCTCTCGATCTTAATGTTTTTTTTTTCTTTTTTACACAAATTTAAAACAACTTATACTGTTTAGTATTCAACTACTGCTTTAAAGTTTGGTGCAATTGAGCTCACGAAGGATGTTAAAAGAAAAAAGAACACACAGTTTCGCGTCTAGAGAAAAAAAAAAAAAAAAAAAACTGAAAAATGATTCCACGGTGTTACATATACATGTCTGATTCATTTCATTCTTCTAAACTTGTGTGTGTATTTAATTAAATTCGTAATAGGCGATAATGGGGTTCCCAGACTAGTCATTGAAGTTGGTATTTTTGCTTTTTAATTTACAAACAGGACCACATTATACGTAATTAAGTTGTTGGTAAAATGCAACCGAGAATGCAAAACACCAAAATTTAAGATTATTTTTATTTAAACATTAGTTAATATATAATTTTCAAAATTTTATTTAAAATTTTAACGTAAATACTGTTAAACAATATTACCCTTTTAATTATACCTTAATCGCCTATTACTCACAAATTGTGTTTTTTGTTAGTTTATAAAATTATATATATATATATATATTGAAATAAGTTATCGCACTTACAAATTATCGTACTTATAGACCGAATTTACGCAATAACTGCGCAAACGTTGAAGTGGTTGGTCTGTCCGCTGTGAAAATGGTCTGTACGTGAAAAAGAGTCAGCTTTACTTAAACTAAACACGGCCGACTGCACTCTTCTGGAACATTCTTCCATCGATCAAATAAGAATTAGTCAATTGGGAGTCGGGCAGATCAGGGTTAAAAAAGAAAAAGAGAAGATGAGCGGAGAAAATTCAACGGCTTCGTCAATATCTCCTTCAGGTGCCTTAAGACTAACTGATTTGGTCAATCTCCCTTTCATTTCATTCCTTGCTTTGTTGCGTTTCAAAATTTGTCTTCATACGATGGGTTTTTTTTTTTTTTTTGCTAATTTTCTGCTTGATTTATTTTGTTTGTCCAGTTTGTGTTGTTTGGCCGTGAAATCTCGAGTAATTTCTCTTCTTTAGTTGTTTTTTGTTTTTGTTGATGGGTTTGTCATTATTTGGCAAAATTAATGGCCTTAGGCTCGGAAAAAGGTTCCTCAGTTCTTGTTGCGAGAGTACCAATTGATTAGCACATGGAAGAGAACATAGAAGAAAGGAAGAGAAAACCAATGTAGAAAGAGGGAGATCAGAAATCGTATTAATCTTCATACGTGAATGGTTGCAGCCAGTAGTTGCTATTGCCAATGATGCAAAAATTAATGAGGGAGTCACTTAACAGCTGACTAATCAACTTTTCAATCGCTTAGATACACAACTGTTCACTATTCTTCAGCTTATTCTTGCTCGTTTCAATGGACACCTTCTTATTGCATCAATTACAATTCTTTGTGGTTACTCGTGGAGTCAAATAAAAATTTAGGTGTGTTATTCTTATTTTTTTTTTATTTTTTGTTGGCCTGGGGGAAGGTTGAATGGTCTCATAGAGAATTCTTTGGCAGAATAATCAAAATCTGAAGCCAAATTACAATTTTATCTGATTTATGCCAATTTTGAACTTTTCTGTTGTCTTTGTCCACATGTTCTTTTTTTTTTTTTTTTGTTGAGATATGGTTATTAACAATAACAGCATCTTTCATTGAGAGTAATCTGCATATTTAATCAGCTAGCATCGTACTTCTTTGTTTTTTGCCATCTAATGGGGAAGAAGAACAATTCTGCTTTGGCTCTGTAAGTCCCTTTCATTGTCAAAGAAACTTAAGACAATCTGGTAGTTGTTCAAATGCTTTACTTTCCCCAGGACAAGATGAAGAAAATGAGATTGTTACGGAAAATGCTGCATTTGTGCATGGTGACCTCTCTCAAGATGGCAGTCCTCCAAAAGTTGATTCGGATGTGGAAGTCCTTCATGAGAAAGTTACCAAGCAAATCATTAAGGAAGGTCATGGTCAGAAGCCATCCAAGTACTCAACCTGCTTCTGTAAGTATCTGCAATCTTAATGCTTCTGAGCACTAATTTATACCGTATGCCATGTCCATTTTTGTCCCTGGAAAATGGGGACTTGTCATATCCCTAGTAATTAATGGCTAATATAATAGTACCATAGAAATGTATGACTAAATCTTTCAACTTCTTTCTCAAGTGGTATCATATGCATTTTTTCACTGAAAGTGTTTCAAGCCACATTCCTTAGACATTGTCAGCAAATAGAGGTTGAGGCCTATCAATGGAGTCAGAGCAGCAATTTAGACATCTAAGATTTGAACCTTTCTGTGTGATTCCACTTTGCTCTGCATGATAAAACTGTATTGTTATGGCCAATCCTTACTGTCTGTCCTGTATAAGCACTTGCATGTTTTTTGGGAAAAATTGAAAATGTGGGAAGATGCTAATGTCTGGTGCAATGGGAAGCTTCTTGCAACAACAAAGTGGCAAAGATTTATGTTAGAATAGCTCTTTCATGCAAAAATGCTGAAGGATAGGTCTCTTTCCAAATTATCCTTGTGTGAGAACCCTTCAACTAGTATGACTAAGTTGTGTGATGGTTTGTTCCAATTATTGACTCTTTTTGTATTATGGAACCAAAAAATATGAGCAAACTGCATGTATATGGCAGTGCACTATAGGGCATGGACTGAAAGCACTCAACACAAGTTTGATGATACATGGCATGAACAACGACCATTTGAAATGGTATTAGGAAAAGGTAAGTGCTTGTTAGAATCCTGCATGCAAGATTTTCTTTCTGTTAATATTCTTTTTTTGTCTTCTTCTCCGAACGAACTGTAACATTTTGTTCTGGGTATTTATTTTGCTCCCACTCCCACACTCCTCACAAAAAAAGTAGCTATTGGTACTGTTGATATCGAAGTGAATGCTTAACTTGCCAAAAATTCATATGGAGGAGCCTTTGCGTGCTACACTTCTATATTTTGTGGAGCTCTCATTGACCATGTGCATAATGACTTGAAACTGACACCTTAAACTAGGGATTTCATCTTTGTTTGTATATTGACAAAAACTCTTGAAGGCTTCTCCAATACATCGATAATGATGCAATGTATAATTGAAGAGCATTGATATATCATCGTCGTTGCCCCAGATATATTATGCATTTATTTGAAGCTTCTTACTTCTGTTGTCACATTGTTGTTTGGCTGCTTTTGGGCATATCACTAAGCCTTGATGAGTTCTGTGGCAGAGAAGAAAGAAATGTCTGGTTTGTCTATTGGTGTGGCCAGTATGAAGGCTGGTGAACGTGCACTCTTATATGTGGGTTGGGAATTAGGTTATGGGAAAGAAGGAAGCTTTTCCTTCCCAAATGTTCCCCCCATGGCAAATGTAGTATATGAAGTTGAGCTCATTGGATTTGATGAAACCAAAGAAGTAAGTTTACAAGTAAATGATGTCGCAAGTATATAATTTTGATTGTATAGAAATTTCACTTCAAGTTGTATTCCTTTATCTGTTGTCAACAATTATGTGCTTGATGCATTTCCAGGGGAAAGCTTGTGGTGACATGACCGTGAAGAAAGGATTGGAGCTGCAGATCGAAGAAAAATGGATGGAAATGCTTTATTCAAGGAGGAGAAACTTGAGGAGGCCATGCAACAGTATGAAATGGTCTCACCCTTATATTTCTTGGATGAAACTTTGGCTTTGGCAGATTATCCTTGTTTTCTTTATTTATTTACTTGACAAATTGTTGCCCCCTTTTGATATAGGCCATTGCATATTTGGGTGATGAATTCATGTTTCAACTGTTTGGAAAATTTCGGGACATGGCGTTGGCTGTTAAAAATCCATGCCATCTTAACATGGCCGCATGTCTGATAAAGCTTAAGCGCAGTGAAGAAGCTGTTGTCCAATGTAGTATTGTAAGTTTATTTGAATGATTCTTCTTTGAAAAAAAAAATATATATACATATAAATATCGAGGTTTACACTTCTCTCAAACTTCTTAGATCTCTGCATGCTCTCTGGTTGAAGCATTAAGGGGTTGGGAATTTGAAGAGAACATAATTGATGCAATGAAAGCTCATTGATCGGGTTACTTTCTTAAGCTCATTCATGCAATTATTTATACTATGCATGCATATTCCTGAAACTTAAAGGCAAGTTGCTGCTTCCACAAGATTGACATGAGAACTTTTGTTATCAGTGGCAATTTGAATTGTAATGCCATGAGTGGAAACCATAATCTATTTCAGAGACAATTTTGATTTCTTAGGTGAGATTGTTCATAAAAAAAGAAAGATAACTGGAATGTGACTTGCAGTTCGGGAAGGTTTACCATTTAACCAACTTGATATTTGATTCAGGTATTGGCAGAGGATGAGAACAATGCCAAAGCACTGTTCAGAAGGGGGAAGGCCAGAGCAGAACTTGGACAAACAGATGCTGCTCGAGAAGACTTTCTCAAGGCACGCAAATATGCACCAGAAGATAAAGCGATTGCAAGGGAATTGCGCTTGCTTGCGGAGCATGACAAGGCCGTATATCAGAAGCAAAAAGAGATCTATAAAGGAATTTTCGGGCCTACCCCAGAGCCGAAGCCTAGGTCAGCTAATTTACTGATCAGAATTTATCAGTGGCTGATCCTCGTCGGGCAATGGCTCTTATCACTGTTTGGTCGCCTCCTTAAGCACGAGACACAGAAAACAGACTAGATAAAGAGTCCAGACGGATAATTGAAGTCAATTTATGATGGCAGGTGTACCAAAGAATATTGGATATTTAAATGCCGCAGATGTCAGTAAAAGAGGAACCTATGGTGTTCACGTTCTACTGAATTAATGTTCCTGTGTATCTTAATAAAATGCGATACCCATGAGCCAATTTGATCCAGTGGCAGGATTTAAGAGGATAAACCTTCTTAACAGACTGATCAGAATCTTTTGGAATGGTATAATTCCATGCACCCTTAAGAATCTTTGCTTTCATCTGGTAGCCAATGAGCCATTGAAAACCAAGCTGCCCCATTGCATCCAAATTTGTTTGTTTCGATTGATTTTTTTTTTTTCTCCTCCTTTTACAGGTGCAAAGATTGAACCCAGTGGGAAATACCCAATGGGCAAGCAAATTGACCTGCTCACGTTTTCAAGTCAAGCATGACGAGCAAAATCCACAAATTGCATTAATACAGGCGCTAGTATTCCAAATGGAAAGAGGGAGAAAAAAAGCGTTAGAAACAGAAAACATTTTCAGCAGGCGTCAACGCATAACAGCGACGAACGGGTAAAAGTCTACCAAGATTGCTTGAACGTGGACATCCAGGCACAATAAGCACAAACAATCTGTTGAGAAATATATACATAAACAGCAAACGAAACAGCCATCAAAGCCACATCCTTCCAGTCACCCTTGTTCTTGGGGCTTAAATTATCCTTAATTTCCTTCCCAAACTTCTCTACTCCGCCAAACAGTTGCCTTACCTGCTGGGTATCTCTTTTTCTTTTGGTCTGTTTTCTCGCTTTTGAGCCAGAGGTACCCAGTGGCTCGCCAGCATGGCAGGATACAACCACCAGAATTCTTGGCCAGCTTCTGGTTTTCAGCTCTTGAATGACCTTTTTATGGCTGTGGAGAGATCGGCCTATTGAGAGAGCAGCTGCCATTGAAGAATCACAAGCTTGATGGAAAATAATGATGATGTTAAGTTTCCTGGAAAGGTTGGAATAAAGAAAAATTATATAAACAGTCATTATCATCGGAACGACATGGTAGTTTAATTAATAATTCAGTGGGTTATTCTCCTACGAGAATGTCCCACAGCGAATGCTTTCCTGCCTTAGATTTTTGGCGTAGCCAATGGCAATAAAAGTGGATAAGATTACGACGTTATTACTAATTTGTGTAGGCCAGGCAACATGACAGTTCTGACTGCAATAAACAAAAAAGTAACCCCCCCTCCTTTTTTTTTTTACCCTTTTGTTATAAACATTATTTGGATTTCCGTGCTTAATAATTTATTATTAAAAAAAAAGCATAACAGACATCTATTTTCTGAAAAATCCCAGATTCAAATTTGGAGGAAAAAAAAAAACAGAGAGAGTAATCCATCATAGGCCAAAAAAGAAAAAAAAAATAATAGATGAATAAAAGTGGGTAAATTCTAATCTTTTATAATGAAATTTGTTCATTTCATTTACTTTTTGGGTTTTAATTATGGATTAGCGTTAAAAATTTTAATTTCCTTAAGAATTCTCCAGCTTTGGCAACTTACTTTTAAGTTTTGAGCGCCGATGCAAATACCATCCGATCACAAAATCCATAAAAAGATCAATTAAGCAAACTTTAAAAGAAAAAAATTGAAGAAAAAAAAATGATAATTACGATATTTCTCACATTTGCTTTTTTTTAAAGAGTAATAAATATCAAATTTCATATATATCTTATAAATATAAATTTCACTTAATTTTTCACAGTCAAATTTTATTGATTTTTTTTCTTAAAATCACTTCTTACATTTATTAGTTGACACACCAAAATATAAATTTGATTTTAAATTTAAATTTTTATTTTTAAATTTTAAATTTTAATCCAGTCAAATAAAAAAATTAGAGAGAGATGATATGGGAATTATTTTAAGAGAAGAAAGACTTGTTAATAAAAAGAAAAAAAAAGAAAAATCGGATTGGAAAAAGGCTTTAAAAGTTTGGGTCAAACCCGTCTCTCTTGTATTTATTCAACGCCAAAGACCAATTGGTGATTGAAAAGTAAGAGCAGACTATGGGGTAAAGTAAAAGAGGGGAACCGACCGAATTGTCGTTTTCCTTTGTCTACTTTAGTTCGCCTAACCTAACACATCTCTCTCCCTCTCTCTCTTTGCCGCCGGCCAGAATCGTCGATGACTATGTATTGCCGGTTGCCTTATCCTTTTACTGAGTCTCCTTTGCTCTTCCTCTAAGTAGAATCGGCTGCCTTTTTTTTTTTTTTATGCGGTGGAGTCGACTGCGGTGTTCCCGTCAACAAATTGCCCTCTAGTTCTTGACAAATTTACAGGTTTGCCACTTTTTTTTTTTTGGGTTAATGTCATTTTTTCTTTGAGATTTTGCTTCTATGGTCCTTGTTCGGACAAGAAAATTGGGCTTTTGCTTTTATTATAATGTTTTGTTTTGTAATATTTATTGTTGTTGTTGCTGTAAGGAAATTAGGGAAATGAAGAGATTTAGATCGAGCGATGATCTTGAGTCCTGTAAGGAGAAAGGTTCACTTAAGGAATCGAATCCTAGCCGATCTTCTCGGAGCTTCTACTACAAGTCAGACAATGCACGCAAGGGATTGATGTCCATCTCTTCTCCATCCAGCCGCTATGATCGCGATCGATCTGCTGACGACGATGGTCGAGAGCTTTCCAGGATGGTCCGGAAGCGATCAGGTCACGATTTCGAAGGCTTTGATCGGAGAAAAGGCTTTGGGTCTGGGTTCGACAGGTACAGTAGCAGAGAAGGCTTTACTGGCGGTGGTAGTGAGAGGGTTGCTCACAGTTCAGATAGCTTTTGTGGGTCCCGGAGGGAGTTTCCAAAGGGGTTTAGGTCAGAGAGGGATAGGTCAAGAAGAGAAGGGAGTGTTTCGTCGTGGAGGAGATTTGGTAATGGAAGTAAAGATGTCGAAGATGGTAATAGAGTTAGTAGAGTTGGAAATGAAGAAAGAATGGTAGCAGGTCTTCTCCTAGGGGGTTGAGAGAGTACGTTAAATCACCCACCTGGTCGAGGGATTCAGGGAGTGAGCAGACTAGGATGGTGAGAGGAGTGTGGAGAGATGAGGGGAAGACCAAGTCATCAAATTCAAAGTCAAAGTCATCACCAACACATTCCAAGGACTCGGGGAGTGAGCAATCCAAGAGCGTTGAAGTGGGGAAGAAGAGTGAAGTTGAGGTAAAACGTATTGGAATTGAAAGGAAGAGTGTTGAGAGTGGAAGCAGTAGCGAAATGGAAGAAGGAGAGCTTGAACCAGAGCCTGCATCAGTGCCTCAAGTTGCTGAGCAAGAAGTTGTTGAGGAAGGTGATATTATCAAAGAAAAGAATGGGGAAGAGAATGACAAGTTGATCCCTCGTCAAACAGATATTATGAGTGACACCCAGGGTAATAATCAGGTAAATGATGAAGAAAATGAGCCCCATAAAGAGAGTGTTTCTGGTGGGAAAGATGTGGCCAAGGAAGTTGATGGGATACCTAACTGTGGCAAGAACTTGAATTGTAACACCAGTATTAATGATGGTGAAGTTATGAATGTTGGAAGTGAGGATGGAGTTCAGGAAGCGGAGAGATTGAAGGAAAAAGTTCAGGGTAAAGAGGAGGGCAGTGAGGATATGCTTGCTGAGCAGCCATTGTATCTGGAAAGGGGGATTAGAAAAGAGAGGGCGATTGATCTTGATGTAAAGGTAGGGGTAATTGAAGCACAAGAGTCAAGTAAAGAGGTCAAAGAAGAGTTTGCAAGGGCCGAAGTCAATGCAGATATGGAAACAGATAATTTGGGTCACAATTTGAAGGATAAAGGCAAAGGTGTCGCCATTTCACCAATGCATGATACTGATTCTGCACAAAACAGTCTATGGTTGGAAAAAGAATCCAAAGATATTGGAAGTCACAGGGATGGGGATGATGACATGGAAAGTCAAAGTACTAGGGCGTTTGAGTTGTTCAGTAGCTCTCCTGTTCTAAAAGTTGAGAAAGTGGAGCAATCTCGTGATGCAAAGCAAAAAGATGAAAAGCTAGTGTTGGAACCTCTTGATCTTACTCTTAGCTTACCTAATGTTCTGTTACCTATTGGCGCTACTAGAGATACAATCCAGGATCCTGGTTCACCTAGCCAAGGCAGAAGTGTTCAATCTTTTAGCACATTTTGCAATTCTGATGGTTTTACTGCATCTTTTTCTGGTTCTCAGTCATTTTTTCACAATCCAAGCTGTTCTCTAACGCAGAATTCAATTGACATGGACAACTATGAACAATCTGTTCACAGTCGCCCAATATTTCAAGCGGTTGATCAAGGATGTTGGCAGGGCCAGGCTCAAAATGATTCTAAGCCGAAAGATATTCCAGTGTACCAACGAAGTGTGGCAAATGGAAATGGTTCTCTTCATCGGTCTCGAGGATTGCATGGTACATCAAACAATCAAGCTTTGCAAGGAAGTTCTAAAATGTCCAATGGATTTGAAAGGCAGTTAAGCTTTCATAAACTATTGTCAGGGGGACAGACAAGAAACCCTGATGACACTCGATCCCCTTCTTGGAGTGGTGGGTCTCATGATGCTAGTTCCAATTATAGTATAGAGAAGAAGCAAGCAATGAGAGATAAACATGGCAGTAGCGTATATAGGAGTAATAGCCAGAGGGAGCAAGAACAGTTTCTTGTAGGTGGGGCTGATTTTCTTGAGACTATCATCAGCAGAATAGTTGCTGATCCCATTCATGTAATGGCGAGGAGATTCCATGAAATGACAGCACAGTCTGCTTCATGTTTAAAGGAGAGCATTCTTGAGATAATGTTAAAAGGTGACAGGCAAGGCCAGTTATGTGCATTGCAAAGTGCATTGCAGAACAGGTCTGACTTAACCTTGGACGTGCTACTGAAGTCCCATCGAACCCAATTGGAAATCTTGGTTGCTCTAAAAACTGGTCTATCTGAGTACCTACAGGTAGACAACAGTATTTCATCTTCTGACTTGGCTGAGGTTTTCTTGAACTTAAGATGCAGAAATCTTACTTGTCGAACTCCTTTGCCTGTGGATGAATGTGATTGCAAAGTGTGTGTCAAGAAGAATGGATTTTGCAGTACTTGTATGTGTCTTGTGTGTTCAAAGTTCGACATGGCAACAAATACATGTAGTTGGATTGGTTGTGACATTTGTCTTCATTGGTGCCATGCGGATTGTGCATTACGAGAATCTTATATCAAAAATGGGAGTAGTGCGATTGGGGCTCAAGGAAATACTGAGATGCAGTTCCATTGTGTTGCCTGTGATCACCCCTCTGAGATGTTTGGCTTTGTGAAGGAGGTTTTCTTAAACTTTGCAAAGGAATGGACAGCAGAAACATTTTGCAAGGAACTTCAGTATGTCAAGAGAATTTTCAGTGCCAGCAAGGATGTGAGAGGGAGGCTGCTTCATGAAATGGCTGATCACATGTTGAAAAAATTGGCAACAAAGTCTAATCTTCCTGAGGTCTATAGCCATATCAAGGACTTCCTAGCTGGTAAGTTTACCCTTTTTCTTTAGGAAAAAGAGTAATTTAATAACTGTTATACCTTTTAGAAATACAAAATTGTCTTATTGTAATTTTATTGTGGTGAACTCAAATGCCATTTCTCCGTTTTGTATGGTAAAATGTTGGTGATATCAGCGAGTCAGCACGATACTGTATTTTCTATCTTTCAAATATCTTTTTATAGAAATGTAAGTATTTTATGGCGAGAGAAAAAAGTTCCAAGTCATTAAATATTTTCTAGCATAGAATTGGTGAAGCTCTAGTCCTGAATGAGTCTCACTAATTGCTGAATGGGTTGGACTTCAGAGTGGTCTTCTGAATTGGGGTTTTCTACTGGGATTTTTCAATTGTTTCAAGTGCAATTCTGTGGTTTCTCTTCAAGTATAAAGGCTCCATTTACATTCCTTTTTATTTAGACCTGAAGCAAATTGCAATAATTCAATCTACACAAAATACTTACAAGGCATGTGAGCTTCAAGTTCTGGAACTTGATTTTTTTGCCTGTTGGGCTCGATGATTACATGATTTACAAATTGATGAATGAAGGGCATTGAAACAGTAGTCACGTTTGATTGCTTGAGTAAGGAATAATTGCTTGAGTAAGGAATAATCATAGTCTATGTTCTTCACATTTGGAATTCTTTGATGCCAAATGACGCCTATGCATTGATTTGTGTTATCTGGACTGTATTTTTCCTGTTATTTGAATATGGACTTCTTGACAACTTCCTCCTCTTTTCTGGTTGCAGAGAGTGATACTTCCCAGTTTGGCAATACTTCTATTTTGTGTGGGAAGGAACAGGGAAAAGGAATCAAGGGAGAGGCCGCTGGAACTAGCCAGGATACCTTATGGCGAAAATCTATTTGTACAGACAAAGCTCCACAATTGGAAATATCAGCCAGTCTACTTCCTAGCTTGCATTCTGATTTGAATGAGAAACATGCTACAGATACCAGGCTGCAGATGAGTGCCCAGGATGAACTGCATTTTGATGAACTGGAGAGTGTTGTGAGAATAAAACAGGCTGAAGCGAAAATGTTTCAAGCACATGCTGATGATGCAAGAAGAGATGCTGAGAGCCTGAAACGAATTGCAAATGCAAAGAATGAAAAAATTGAAGAAGAATATACCCGTCGAATTGCAAAGTTGCGCTTGGTTGAAGCCGAGGAAATGCGCAAACAAAAATATGAAGAATTTCAGGCTCTTGAAAGATCTCATCGAAAATACTTTGGTATGAAGATGAGGATGGAAGCAGACATTAAAGATCTGTTGTTGAAGGTAGAAGCAACAAAACGAAACCTTGCCATGTGATTGGTTTATAAACAGGGCTTTTGTAAAACTGTTGTCATCACATCAGAAAATGTAACATTTTAGGCTGTTGTGGCTCCTGAAAAATACAGGTGTAGCTCTTGATGCAACTTCTTTTTTTTTTTTTTTTTTTTTTTTAATCTCCTTTAACGCTAACCTGGATTTGTACTTAGACTGAACCTTGGTCTGTGATTAGGTGTTCTTATTTAACTAAATATGAAGGGTGTAATTAGATCAAATTTCCCCTCCATTTTTTGAGGGATCTGACTTCCAAGTTCAGGATATAACGACACTATGAGTAAAGGCAGAGGTCATGAAGTGTGATTTATTTTGCGCAATTCATTCGCAATATCAAAATGTTTAACTCTTGAATTACTTTTGATACTTGTTCATTTTCGGGCACAAAATGTTTATATTATGGGATCCAGAGCAATATCAAATGTATGTTGTTTTGTCTTTTTTTTTTTTTTTTTTTAATTATTAGAGGCTATTCCTGTGCATGCTAATGCTAATTCTATCATTTTCCAAATGGAATTTTTTGCGTGCCAAAGGAGTTCGTGGTACATTTTTTAAGCTTTGTTGAGAATGTTTCTTAGTTAAACCTGCAAACTTAATGAAGTCAAATTAGCTGTATTTGATCAAGAAACTTTATTCATTCTTATTTAGCTCCGAAACGGAAATATTAATTAGATTCCTGATTAACAAAACAACAAAAAACTTACTGCATATGAAGCAGTAAGTTGATGAGGCAATTGAAGCACAAAACGTCCAAGTGATCAAACCACTAAATTATCATGCGATCCCCTTCTCGTTAAAACTGATAAAATTTTAGCATGAAATGTGATACGGTAGCATTCTGTGCCTATTTGGAACATAATATTAGCAATTAGTAAATATTTAATTGAACGAGGGAACAGCCAGCTAAATGTAACAAAAGAACAACTGGTTAAAGTGGGAAATGAGGTGCATTTTTCCCATCTGTAATTGAAGTCTCCTTCCTGAGGAAAATAACAAGCTACTTAATCATCTTCTTCATCAAAGTCAGAATCATCTGAATCCTCAGCAGCCTTGCTACTGTCAGAGTCACTTAACACATAGGTTTTCTTCCGGTTGGCCCTTTGTGGTCTAGCTCTGGATGGCAGCTCAAGGTGTTCTTGCGTGTTATCAGAAGTAGAAGTAGAACCAGACATTTCTTCAGTATCAGTTCCACCCAAGATGGAACTGCTCTTCTTGTTGAATGGAGATGCTCTCATTCTTCTTACTTTCTTCTCTGGTGATATTCCTGAAGCTTCAGCGGGCTTCAACATTTCAGTTAGTAGCGTCTGACCTGAAACCTGAGACTGCTTGCTGTTCGGCACTCTCTTCTTTGTTGCTGCGGGGAGCTTGGATGCCTTGGATGTTGCAGCCATTTTTCTTCCACCCTTCTTTGCTTCTGGGGCCCCTAGTGCCTCTACTTCGAAGTCATTGTCATCATCATCAGAAGCCAATGCCAGAGGAGGCTTCTTCCGGGCAGCAGCTCTTTTAGTAGGTTCTTTCTTCTTTGGAACTGCTGCTTGGGGCACATCAGTTTCCATGTCTGTGAAGGTATGACAAACCAGTAAACCAACTTTGGTGTCAAAAATCATATGGACGTACTGAAGTCTTGAACATCAAATGCCATGTTCCAAAAAAGAAAATTTCCACACTGGATCCCATTGTTTGTAGAGGTTCATTTTTCCTTTTGTAGAGGCATCAAACTTCTTAGGAGATATGAAAAAACATTCAAAAAGAATGTCTATATTTTCTTTCAAAAGCATGTGCTGCAAGGATCCTGACAGTTTCATGATCTAAAACAAAATCCCCTCAAACATAAATCAACATTTCATGGAAAAAGACAAGCTTACCAGCCAATTGATCAGGTGAAGATTCAAGTCTGTATGATTTAAGCCGTTCCTCCAATGATTTGACTTCATCGTCATCAATGTCATCTGCAACTGGAGTGGGCTTTTCCTGCTGAATAGAGGATTTCAAAATCAAGAGTACTGGGAGAGCTCAACAAGAGAAGAATATGGCACATAGAAACATTCCTTAGGATTGATACCTTAGCAGGAGCATTCCTTGAACCTCCTCTTCCTTTTGGTTTTGCTACCTTAGGATTGATCTCTGATGAAGTATCCAATATATTAACAAACATCGCTTGTGTGTCAAAACTTAAATAATTCAATCAATAAAAGTTATTCCATCAGGCTGCTCACCCATTTCCAGTGCAGAGTTTGATTCCTCAGCTGCCCCTGCATTTGTGGCTCTCTTATTTTGATTCCTTGGAATTTTCCGTGCTTGTTTAGAAACCTTATGACCTCCTTCACCAGCCAGCTCACATAGTAATTTCATTCTTTCCTCATCTGCTTTGGCATCTTCCATTTTCTCTAGCACCTGAATCCAAGCTTAAGTGTCAGAATATAAACAGCAAAAACTATTCAAGTAATGCAAATATGAACATTATTTTGTGGCATGACTAACTACTATTGGAAGCATTGCTTTCTTGTTCATACATCAAGTTCCTTCTCGAGAGCATCTAGATCTTGCAGCCACATATCCTTTGGCATTGTTCCCCTCACACGATCAAACTCCTCCTTGGCTTTATCCCTATCAGCACATAGCTGCTGAGCCTTCTCTAGGGTCAAGGTTCCAATGGCCATGGAGAGTAAATAGTCATAGTCACTAGAATGTATGTCATCAGAACTAGTAATCTGAGAGTTATCTTCTGTTTCTTCTGTATCATCATCAGTCGCCTCAGTAACTGCTTCTACAACTTTAGGTTTCTTTGGAAAAGGGGTGAACCCTTTCTGTTGAAGTTCCATGAGCAGATCATTTCTTCTTCTGTTATTGACAATGAGTTCACCATCCACAACTGCACGAATAAACCTGACCTTATTTTCAAGTATCACCAATTCTACTTTGAGACCTTCCAATAGAACTCGCTGTGTACAGAGAAAAATAGCATCAATCGAAGGGGAAAGAAGACAAGGCTCAGTTTCTGAAAAATTTATGCCCTTAAAGGTGAACTCACCTTTCTCTTCTCATAATATTCAAGCCTCAAGTGAAAAAATTCCTCGAGAACTGCAAAAGGGAAGCCATAAAGTACTGAAAATGTAGAATGGAATGCAGAATGAAAGATGATTATAATAGAATTCAATTCATACTTTGATCTGGCGTATCATATTTCTTAAGCTTGCCATTGGCATCAAAGAGGTGCATGTTGCCCGTGCTAACTGTTGTGGTTAGTTTGAATTTCTTCAACAAACCCTCTTGCTTAGCTTTTGTCATGCTTTCTTCGGATAATGAAACTTCAAAAAGAATGCTATGTTCTTCAGGGTACTTTCTGAAGCTCTGCAGTCAGAACATTGCATATAAGCAACTAGAAGAAACCTAGAACAACACTTGGCAGAAATCAGCATTTACCTTAATGATATAATCGTTGGGCTTTCCTTTGTCATCTTTGCTACCTTCTGTAATAGAATTCAAGAACTCAGTATAAGGTTCTGTCCACATGCGGATTGGCAACTCAGTAATCCAGAGAGTTGTGTCGCTGACTTCCTCAATAATGCCACTGACTGAGTAACTAACACCAGCTCCCCTTTCTGAAGCTTTCTCTATAGCTCCATTGAATCTTCTATACCAGGGATGCATAGGTTTAATCATCTCACCATTCAGAAGACGCCTCAAGTTTGCGACAATATCTCTTGGGTTGTAATTAGGAATGGAAGTACTCCAACCTGTGCCTATTCCTTCACAGCCATTCACGAGGACCATTGGTATAATTGGAATATACCTGTACAAGATGTTAGCAATCTTTCTTTGGTACTTTTTTTCATTTTTTTCCTGAAATCCCTGTACTTGCAATTATATGTTAAAATGAAAGTTTTACCAAGAAGGTTCAATGGGTAAGTCGTCGTCTTTCAAGTAGTTGAGAAGACCATCATCATGTTTTGAGAATAGGATCCTTGTAATGGGACAGAGGCAGGTAAATATGTACCTAGCACTTGCAGCATCTTTGCCTCCCTGTCAATGAGTTCCAATACACAGTAAAAAGATGAAAACACTACTTAATTAGTAAGCTTGAAAGAAGGGAGACATGTCTTACCAGATGTCGTGTGCCAAACATTCCTTTTGGGTATAAAAGATTAATGTTGTTGCTGCCAACAAAGTCTTGTGCCATGCCAATGATTGTTCCAGCAATATTCTGCTCACCATGATGATAAGCAGATTTCTCTCCTACATAGCCAACAAACTGAGCAACTTTCATTTCCTTGACCAAATTCCTCTTGAAAGCAGAGAAGAGGACCTTTCTTTGACCCGGCTTGAAGCCATCGACCATAGAAGGGATAGATCTTTGTAGATCGGCCATAGAAAACAATATTAGCTCCTTGTTAATGAAGTCACTGTACTTTATAGCCCTCTCCTTGGTATCAAGATAAGTACCAGGCTGCAAAAGTTCAGATCAGGGCAAGATTCTTAAAAAGTGAGTCCTCAGAAAAGACATTTTGTCTTTATTTCTATTGGTTTGGGCATGGGGTTTCTAAATGCAAAGTGAAGTTCGTTAATATGTCAAATTGCCAACCTCATATTGCCGGAGCCAATTCTTTCTTGCTTCAATCTTCTTCTTGCTAAATGCAAGCTCAATGGCATCTCCATCTTTGCTCGTCTGCCCAAATAAAATCTTTCTTGTGATTCTCAATGTTTTTGAAGTACTCTTTCCCTTCCTTACCTTGATTTGTTCCTAACCCCTATAAGGACAGCAAACAAATAGCTACTAACAGAGTGACAATGGAGAATCATTGTTAGCAGATAGCACAAAGAAGCTGATTGCTCTTTTTTTTAATGTAAAAACCTTATAATACTTGATTATCCAGCCCTTTGCATTGCCCCTCAAAGTTTCCCTCCAGGCCTCATATTCAGGAATGGAGAAAAAGGATATACATTCATTGTTACGTGTTGCCTGCACAAAAAATTTTTTTTGGAAGTTACAGACTCTTTCGTCTGGTACAAATGTACTACACAGCATGTATGGATTACGTAATTATATGTACTAACCTTCACGATAGGGGTAATAAACTCAACTAAGAATGATGGTGCTCTTAGCAATGATGGCCAGAATTTGTGAATGAAATTGATCAACAGCCCTTTGATGTGTGAACCATCGTGATCCTGTAAAGCAAAAAAATATTCAAAACTTGCAGCAAACCTCTGTAGAAATAACTCTAGAAAATTAATTGACAACAAAAAGAGGCGCTAGATGCCTAGAGTCCTAAGACCTGATCCGTCATTATCATCAATCGGCCATATCTCAAAGACTTGATAGTGAGGCGATCGTACTCCTTTCCTTGCTGTAATCCAAGAATCTTCTTGATGTTCTGAATTTCCTTGCTGTCATTAATCTGCTTGGAGTTGGCCTCCCGCACGTTAAGAATTTTTCCTCTCAGAGGGAACACACCATACAAGTTTCGATCATTAATGGACAGTGCAGAAATACCAGCTACCTGTAAGTATCCACTACCGTTAAAATTTCCACATTCAAATAAAAAGTACCAACAATCACTTGACGAAAATCACAACTCACTGCAAGAGCCTTTGCCGAATCTCCTTCAGTCAAAATCAATGTACATTTATGAGAATTTTTCCCTCCAGCCTCATTAGCATCTTCTAGCTTAGGGATATTGACTCTCCCTTTCTTTGTTCCATCTGTTTTCTTAAGCTCTTTTTCCTCCTTGAATTGTGCCCAGGTGACCAGATGGTTTACGATCTCAGAATTTGCCACTACAACAAAGTAAGCATAGATATTAGAAAATTACTACTGCAATCCAATGGGCAAATGAACTGTCAGTTTGTACAAATTTTGGGATCTGACTTACCTTTCTTCAGAAGGTCCTCAGATAGCTCACATGTAGACCCAAAACTGCTCTGACGGAGAGTCAAAGTTTCCTTGGTTTGAGAATCAAAAGCAGGGTTGTCAATGAGAGCATTTACAAAGACCCACAAAAAATTTTTTGCATTATGGGCTTTGACATTGGCCTTCTTGTGCTTCTTATTTACAAAACCCACCAGATAGCTGGTGATCTGACTTGTTACATACTCAACATGAGTTCCACCCTTGATTGTTGCAATAGAATTGACGAAGCTGACCTGAAAAGACCAAAAATTTGCTCACACCAATGCTGCAGCAAAGAACCTGCAAAGCCATTCAAGAAAGAACATGGTTCAAATATTATTACCTGTTGGAACTGCCCCTCGGAAAGACTGACACAGACCTCCCACCTATCATTTACTTTCTGGTAGAAGCTGGTCAAAATAGGAAATATGTAAGAGCACATTCCTCACAGATAACAAGAAACGTAAAGACATTCACATGACAGTTCAAAACCTAACCTCTGAGGTTGCTCTGATTCAGGTTCCAAGGCAGATTTCAGGTACAGCTTAACATAGTCCTGAAATGAACGAACAGGGATTGACTTCCCGTTTAAATCAACCTTCACAGTCTTTCCAAGGCATCCAGCCAAGTCAACCACCCGCTTCTTCATCAGTGCAACCACATCATCTTCCAAATGAGTCATATTAAATTTTGCTAAATCGGGCTTAAATGAGACCTTGGTCCAATTCTCCTTGCACTTGGCTATAATAGGTTCAGATTTCTTGCTCATGTTATCAGAGAAAACCTTCATGCCAGAAAAAACAACTTAACGTTGAGACTACATACAATGGCAGACAAGAATGTTCCCCCTCCCTCCCCCACCCATTCTACAGAGACAACAATAACGTTTCTATTTTCACCCAAGAAACTCTCTCCCAAAATTACACACAAATCTGAAAGCTAATTTATATGCCACGGATTGAGTAAATAGAAACATACAACTCTAGCGGACCATATAATAAATATCCACACTTTAACTGATAATTCAATAAAATATCCCCAGTTGTCATGTACCTTGATCAAGTATATGCTCATAAACCTAATATAATAACAACAGCTCGTGACCTAATGTTCATTCTTCGGCAGCATCTAACTCCCAAAAAGATCGAGAATCGTAATAAGCGTAATCAACGAAAAAAGACTCCCTGATCAAGAAAAACTAAATCGAAACGAAGCCTATAAATTAGAAAAATAATAATGATAATAATAATAATTTTAGAAAAAAATACCTGCTTATACTTCTTCTGCCTCTTCCCATCAGCAGTCTCAATCACAAACTCGGTTGAGAAAATATTTGTAAGCTTGGCCCCATAACCATTCCTTCCTCCGGTGGTCTTCTTCACCGTATCATCGTAGTTACTACTCGTCAACAGGTGCCCAAAAATCAACTCCGGCACGTACACGCCCTCTTCCTTGTGCATCTCCACCGGAATCCCATCTCCATTGTTGTAAACACTAATCAAATTATTGTCCACGTCAATCACAACTTTGACGGAGTTCATGGACGGGTCTCTCTGCTTGTTGTCAGCCGCATTGACCAAGATCTCATCAAAGATCTTGTAGAGACCGGGAACGTACGAGACCGAGCGATGAACCATTTTATCGTTCTCGTAGACCCAAAGGTTCTGGGTGTGCTTCTCTATCGAACCGACATAGGTGTCAGGTCGAAGCAGAATGTGTTCAAGTTGGCTCTTTTTCTGGTAGATCTCCTCGATCGTCTTCCCAGGACCACCGGTTGCTCGATCTACGTTCGCGTTGTTGCTCGTTTGCAACGGCACGGCGCCGATCACCACCATCGTTGATTCTAGACGGTAGAAACAGAGAATCGGCTGTTGACTTTCAATTCAACTGATCCAGGCTGGGATCCGAAGCGAAACAAAAAAGTTATGCTTTCTTGCACAGATTGTTAGGGTTTTTTTATCTTTTAGTGACACAGAGATGGTGTCTAAATGTGAGTGAGAGAGAGAGAGAGGGTGAGAACGGCGAAATGAGGGCTAGAGCGAGAAATTTAATAATAGCCAAGAAAGAGGGGCGCTCACTAAAAAATAAATGAAAGAAAGATAGCTAACGGTAAAATGGAGTGTTCGAATTTTTGAATTTGAATTTGGGAGGGATTTTGGAAATTGACGGTTAGGATTGGGTTTTGACGATCGTACGGTGGTCATTCGTTTCAGTTCACGGGGAAAGGCCCCCGGATGATGAGATGGTTATCCGGTGTGTCATCTCCCATGAAACTTTAGCTTCCATTTTCTGATTGGTTTTTGGCTTTTTTTTTAGCTTTTAGATCTTGAAACATCTAATTCGGATGTTATAAGTTTGTTGTAAGTTTTTAACACTCTGATGTACACTTGCTATGCTCCTGATATATTTTCATTTTATTTTTTAAATTTTTTTTATGTTTTTTAATAGACGTGATTAGTAGAAAAAATAATACCATTCTTAAAATTAAACGAGCACTCTTGGAACAAGGAAGAGCAGCTCAATAGTAGAATGATCACTTCATAGTTATAAGTATTAAATTCAAATTCATTCAAAATTAATTTAAAAAATTAACAATATTCAGTATTCATTCTCATAGATAACGAAATTGACAAGATAATAAATAAAATAAAATAAAAGTGTTTTACTTTGTAAGTTTTAAGTTTATAATAAGATATGATGGATAATGAAATTTGTGGAAATTCATATTCGAGAATCAGACCTTATTCAACGCTTTCATTCCTCGCTGATAATCTCTCATTCAGCGGCTCCTGTGGTCTCCCAAGCACCGTTTATGGTTAAGGCAGCATAGATATTGATTCCGTTACTGGTAAAGAACCACCAGCATATTCTCGGTTTCGTCATGTGAAAGGATAATTTTAGACCAGCTTTCTAGAGATGTGAAAGTTAAGGCACATGCTTACCTAGGGTAAGATGGATTATGTTTATCTTGTCGGTTTAAGATACAACTTTATGCACTCGTACATTTAAAATAAAGGGTATCCTTCGCTTGGTTTACATATCCATGGCACTTGCAGCGATAATTCACACGAACAAAAAAAAAAAAAAGGAAAATGGATCTGAAGACACCATTATCATACATTGTAAAGAGGGGTAAGTAATTTCACTTAGATTTGTCTTTGAAATTCTAATTCATTGCATCAACTCCACTGAAACATATCACAGTATACAAGTATTAGAATGTGGTGCTGAACTACTCCAAAGCAAAAGTTGCAAGTTGCATGGTACCTTGTCATGATACTAGGCTTCTGCCAATATATGATGCAGGAATGACCAAGTCAATGGGCAAATAGATCCTTTGCAAAACACCCAAATCCAACGGCATCACTTGCTATCATCCAAAATACCCACAAGGCACTTCTCCAGCAAAAAATCAGCATTCACCCAAGCATGGTATTTGTCTGGCATATCATGTAAGGACTACATTTTGTGCACTAATTTCAACAGCTTTAAGAAAGGAAAATCTCATACACAAATTCAGAACTGATCTCTGTTTTTTCTTTTCTTTTCTTTTTCTCTTAGACTCTACTCATAAGCATGGTATTCACACATATACAACTACTTGGCAGTATTAAGTTTTCACTATCATAATTATTTCTTGAACCAGCAAAAAAATCACTTTTCCTTCAGCCATTTGACTTTAAATAGCTTGTGAGAAAGAACCTATTACCTCAAATAGTAATTGTCATGAGAAACACATTATCCATCTTTAGTTTCTACTGATTTTCAGTCCAACAAATAATTTTCAGGAAACTTGGATTTTCTTACCGCAGACCGGCAAGTTAAATGCAAGAAACATTCATAAGTAATGATCTGTATAAAAAAGCCAAAGAAAATTAAAGACAAAAAGGATACTGAATAGAGATGTACAGTCCTTTCCCACTGCCTTCCTCAGCATATCAACACCTGGAAAAATGGGTTCTTAAAACAACACACAGACTGGGCAATTGACAATAATGAATCTATGACCAAACTGACTTTTTCTCTTCTAGTTGTGATATGAACATATACTACTTTTGCATACATTCATTAATTTGTCACTCCAAGGTGAAGCAGCTGATGCTGCACTTTCATACCAAATAACTTTCTGGCTTTGGAAAAGTTCATAGCTAATGTCAACAACAAACATCTTTGACATCTAAAAGCTTCATACATTCAAGATGTAAATGACATGATGTGGACAGAGTATGACTTGATGAGTTAATTCAACAAAAACAACCTTCTAAGCAAAATTATCTAAATTACATTTTAAGGTTGAAGTAAATTAGTCTTCCTTCAGGGTTGAAGAGAATAATCTAATGATAAAATCAGACTATATATGAGGTGCAAAGCCCTCATGCTCCAGATTAGAGTTCAATGCATCTATACAGACGTAGTCAGGAAGACTATTTTCGAGATGCAAGCTCAAACAAAGGTTTCTAAGAAACCAATAAAGATGCTCTGGAGTTGCTCTGCACATATGAGTCCCAATGTTTTATAAGAAAGTCAACAGATGGAAACAAAATATGGGACATGCCAAGGAAAAGATGAGAATTTAAGACAAAAAAATAACTTGTGCCCCTGTTTGGGCCTCTGTATACAAGACTAACTCAAGTGCATCATACATGAAAAACTTAACCACTAAATGCGGACCGAAAAAGAATCAGACGTACAATTGTATTTGCCACTATATATCACATAACCTATGCACAAATGTTACTTCTACCTTCTCAATTTAAAGTTTGCTATTGAAAATATTGGATTCTGAAGGCCTAATATTTGGAAAATCATCAACATAATAGTATGTTCATACCTCCGGGATGAAACTTCATGTAAGGAGATAAATTGTACACACGACCTTTCAGAATGGTCCACATAGAACCTTCTGTTTGATGTTGTTGAACTTCATTCACAGATATAAGCCTCTTATTAGATTGTCCCTTCAACCCTACAAATCAAAATTTTGAAAAGATTTGAGCAAGAGGTAATTAGCAAAACTGAATGAATGCGACTTTATTATTTTGCAATACTAAGCATTGTCAATGACACTCAACAAAGGGGGAGGAAGAGAAGCTAAGTCAACAGTCATAAAATCACCAAGTACCTGCTAAATCAGGATGAGTACGAGTAAGCTTGAGCCAGTCCATTTGGCTATAGCCCTTCTCAAAAGGAACCTTGGTTCTAGCTGTAGGCTTCCTTGTGGAAGGTTTATGTTCTTTTGAATTATTAACCAAATTTCCAGTATCTCCAGATGCTGCTAGTCTTGACGATTCATTAGAATGTTTTGAAGATGATGTATCAATGACATTGAAAGACAAAGAACCAACAGTTTTGTCCTCCTTAAAGGTGTTGGTCAATCCATCTTTCCAAGGTATACCACTACTCAAACTGTCACTAATGCCATTTGTGTATCCATCTTGAATAGTCAAACTGCCAATATCTGAAGCACAATCCCTTGCCTTGAAGCCATCTTGGTCAGCAGGGACTCCAACCTAATTCCATACACAATGAATCCCGGATCTCATAAGGTACAACATGAAAGGCATGAAACCTCTGAGATAATACTATTCCAAGAAAACAACAATTCAAACATTATCAATAAAATTAAAAGCATCATAGTCGATTAGGAAGACAAAAAATCTCAAGACATAAATGTTACTTACCGGGCAAAAGGTGAAATCATTGTCGTGATTCATTTTGAAAGTAGAGTTCAAATTAGCTCAACCAAACTTTCATCTCCCAGGCTACAATTACCAACCACTTTCCTGTTCAATCAGATTCTGATACAGTATCTCAACCATATCTATATCCAATAACGACGGGGAAATGCGAAGACATAAAAAAAGAATCTAACTTACTGAAGTTTGTGAAAATGTCACAAAACATAAGTTGCAATTTCTTTAAGGACTGAGATGAATTCTCAATTTCTCAATTTAGCATTGCATTCGTTTGAACTCCTGCGACCTTGTTACCAAAATTTTATATATTTCTTTTCCTTTCTTAAAGAAAAAAAAAACACAATCATTGATAAAGAAAAGAAAATCTCTCAGAGTTGCTGCGTGACACTAATTACAGCTATTATTATGGCCAACAAAATTGTCACATTGTGTTTCCAGTAAATATATTTCAAGACGGCCAAACACCATTCCTAAAATTCCCGTTCCAAGAAGAAATTCAAATTCAATTACCAGACTCAGCTTCGCCAAGATTTTCTGATTGCTTTTAAGTTCAAGCGATTCAATTTCAGCAGAATTCTCTTGATCTATTGTGCAAGTAATCGTTTCCGATTATTATTAAATGGAGTTGTAGTCGCCGATTTCTTCAGATCAGAAACAACAATAAAATTTTAAAATCAAAATTTCCTTTCCGTCTTACCTCAAAATTTTCTAAGGAGCCAAACAAATGAAAGAAAATTTAAAAAAAAAAAAAAAAAACAGAAAGAGAGAGAGAGAGAGAGAGAGAGAGAGAATCCACCCACTTGTCGAAGTAGATTCCCGAAAAGGCTCCGTTCTGCTTCCAATCTCTCTCCCCGCTCCTGCCGGTCAATCTATGAGTCCGTTGCCTTTTCTTATTATTATTATTATTATTATTATTATTATTATTATTATATAGATTTTTTAATTTCTTCCCTTTTACAATTTTAGGGTAAATTTGGCACGTGACGTCCGCCCACCGGAGGTCAAAGCGAAAACGTACACATTTTTCCTGTTTCTTTTTTGGTCAATCGAGGAGCAATTAAAGGAAAAAAAGATTTTCAAATTTCACAGCTTTCAAAGAAAATCAAATTAAGTCGTACAAAAAGAATTTAAGGGAGGAACAGGTTGACACATAATAAAAAAAAATCTAAGGGGGGAACCGGCTGGTTTGTCAAGCAACCGGTTCCCAATCCCATGTCAATATATATTAGCAAAAGAGTCACTAATAAATTACTGACGTAAGTTTAAAATTTTTATTTGGTTCAATTTAAGCTCTTGAAAAAAACAAACTTTCTTTTACTTTTTGTTAATTTTTCATGCATCTTAAATTCTTTCTAAAAATTTGGTCGTGATAAAATGTCCACATCTTAGGATTTTTTATTTTTTTTATTTTTTTTTTCACTTAGTAAAGTCGATGGAGCATTTTTATTCATCCAGATAAATGTTGTATGTTATCTTGAATGTAAATAAAAATACCTTTTTTCCATCCGGCTTAGATTCTATTGCAATCCTTTTTTATTTCATTTGGTGATATATTTAGTCGTGAACCGAGATCTCCCGTTTAGTCTCTCTGCTTGGGAGGACTTCCCATCTTTTTCCACTAAATTTGACGCTTCTTAAATATTAATTATTATGTATATATTATATTTTTAATAAAAAATTAATATATTAAAATGTACCGTAATCATATTTATAAAATCTAAAATTAAAATTTGTAGCAATTAGCTAGCCTTATTCAATTGCCAAGCTATTAGACGTTGTTAGTAGGTGCAAGTGGCAACTAATGCGTAAAAATATGTGCCGTTTGACTAGATTATATAGTCGCACCCATTTATTAACACTAATACTTCTTTAAGTAACCCATACGTGACGTTTTAATTAATTAGTCATAAGAAGCATCAAAATTTGATCAACCATGGAGAAGTGGCGCCGCCCCCCCACCTCACCCCGGGAGCATTCTTCTTCAGTTTGTCTCCTTCCTTACTTTTACGTTACGCAGACAGCACATGTTTCTTTGATCTTAGTCAATTGGGTTAGAACACCCTTTCCCGTAAAAAATATATATATATATCTTTCCACATGCAAAAACCAGAAATCGTGGCATAGAGCCCCTCGAACAATGTTCAATCGTTGTTAGTCAGGAACTGTCCGTCAACCTTAGCTAGCCAATAGTCATGGACGCGCAGGCAATGCAAGGTGTATGTAATTAATCAACAATGAAAAAATGTTTGGGAAACACTGCACCAACTTGAAAGTAAACCAACAATTATATAATCATAACAGTTAATTATAATCCATACATCTTTTCTCGTAGTTATAATTGAATAATGTAATACCGTCTCCCATCCCGCGTTCATTTGGAATTCAAGTTTATATATACATGACTTGGTTGCACTCTGGCTTACAGATACGCACAAGCTTCATCCCATATCAAAAGTGAGATGGCTTTCTCCTCAATCCGTCCCAAGCTTCTATCCAACAACTCCTCCCTCAATTCCAATTTAGTCTTATTCAAAAACATTTTACATATTCTCTTGGAAACATGTTTTCATGAATCCCTTTTCGCTCATTGTTGTGAAAAGCATGACAAATAGATTAATTGATAATTTTGATATATATGTATATGCATATGTACATGTATGTGTTTGTTATGTGCCTTTTGTTTTTTTTTTTTTTCTCTTTTTACTTAAGTTTTCTTCTTTTTTGTCCTTTGTCTTTTTTTTTTTTTCATTCAAAGATTCGCAGCGGTTTTACTTCTACAACACGAAAATGTCGAAAGCCAGTGGATTGCATCTCGCTTATGTGGGTGGAAACATTGAAAAGAATGAGGTTCACGCAGCAGTGGAAAAGTATATCTCTTACCCTTCTGAAAATCTTGCTTATTGATTAAACACTTAATTAATGATATGAATAATGGTGGAAACCTCAAATTCTTGCATAAAAAAAAAGAGAGAGAGAGAGAAAAAGAACGCACATTATTTATCTCATATTGGCTTAATCACTCAGGTACGAGAAGTATCATGATTTGTACGGAGGTGCTGAGGCAGAGAGAAAAGCTAACTATGCTGACGTGGTGGGTGAATGCTTGCTGGGTGGTTGACACTTAACAACGTTTTTCCTCATTCCTGGAATATTAACATGTCTGACCAATTGTCTGGGATGACCCTTTTCAGTCTAACAAGTACTATGATCTTGTCACTAGCTTCTATGAGTATGGCTGGGGAGAGTCCTTCCATTTTGCACCCAGGTACGTACACTTTAATATTCTTTTTTTGCACTTCATGTTCAATTGAGGGCAGCAACTGATAGCAAAGCCCGTGACGTGCATGATGCTATCATTGCAGATATAAGGAGGAAAGTTTCCGGGAGAGCATAAAACGATACGAGCACTTCATAGCTTTACAACTTGCACTGACACCCGGACAGAAGGTTGTTACTTTAATGTACAACATAAAAGAAAGAAATCTATCAGTATTTGATTAGTTTGCTTCATAATTTAAACCCTTTTTCCCATTTTGTTTTAGGTGTTGGATGTAGGATGTGGAATAGGTGGACCACTCCGAGAAATTGCCCGATTCAGGTCGTTAACAATCATATTGATAACACTCGTCTTACGTTTTGCAGAGAGCCAGATTTTGAAAACTAGATGACCTTGCTGTGCATCATGATTGCGACAATTAATTTCAATTTTTCACGGTGACACCTGATGAAGGTGTACTTCTTTTTACATATGTGGGCTCTTAGCATCATGATTTATATGGTGATTTTCTTTGCAGTTTAGCATCGATTACAGGACAATAATGAATATCAGATAGGGAGAGGGAAGGCGAGTACTGATATTTGTCGAATTGGAGTATTATTGACAGTTGATTTTTAGTCGATGATCAATAATTCAAAGTTCATATATTTACCTTGCCCATTTTTAAAGTAGCCCTCAAATTCTGAAGTCCACGAATATTCCTTGCCCGACAGGAAAAAAATCGCATTGCAGGACTGGACAGGACTTGTGATTTTGTGAAGGTAGATTCCATCACCTGGATTAAGTCCATCCGCGAATTTTTATCTTTCAAGCACCGTTTTTCTTTTTTGCTCGCTCTGCTGTGAATTTGTCATCCTAGATCTACTCTCAATATTTAAGTACAAGGAGAAAACTTAAGGTCCTTTTGTGGGATGTATAGGGTGACTTCATGGAATTGCCATTTCCGGATAATAGTTTTGATGCTGCATATGCAATTGAAGCTACTTGTCATGCACCAGATGCAGTACGTCTATGAATTCTCTCACTAAAACCTGTCCATAATTGCTGCCTTTGAACTATTTTTCTAATTAAATTCCATGTATGCTCTGAACAGACTGCATGCTACAGAGAAATTTTAAGGGTGTTGAAACCCGGACAAGTTTTTGCTGCATACGAGTGGTGCTTGACGGATTCTTTCAATCCCCAAAATGAAGAGCATAAAAAAATTAAGGTCATGTTTCCAACAGGCCAAAGCAGCTTTCCTGTTTATGCCACAATCGTGACTTTGATCGAAAATGATCGTCATGTTTTTCATTGATTCAGGCATTGATAGAAGTTGGTGATGGCCTTCCGGATATCAGGACGACTGACCAATGCCTTGAAGCTCTAAAGGAAGCTGGTTATGAGGTGTTATGATCTTCTACCATTCTCTATTCAATTTGCTTTCTTTTTATATAACTAATACATGAAGTCTGTTATTATTCTGGTTGTTGAAGGTCATATGGTCAAAAGATATGGCAGTGGACTCACCTGTCCCATGGTACTTGCCTTTGGATAAGAATCACTTCTCACTTGGTAACTTCCACTCATCAGCTATTGGAATGTTCTTTACCAGAACCTTGGTAAAACCCCGCGTGCCTTTGCTTGTGGTTCTTGTTGCTTCGTACTTAATTATTTAAATAGAATTGGAAAATCTCTTTGGATCTCAATCGATCCTCTCCTTAGAAACTTTTCCTTGTGTAGGTCAGGGTCCTGGAGTTTGTAGGACTTGCTGCGAAAGGAAGTCTAAAGGTTCAAGTAGTACTTGAAATGGCAGCAGAAGCTTTAGCAAAAGGTGGCAGGTGAGTTTCCTTGTAACCATTGTAAATGACAATCGTTCTACAAATTAAGAGTTTCAAAACTTGGGTCTGAATCTGTAAATAGAATTAAACCGTTTTTTTTTTTTTTTTTTTTTTCCTTGGTACATCTGAATGTAGGTAGTAGATTGAATTGGATGAAAGGATTATTAGTCAAGTTTTTTTATTGAACTGGACTTTAGTGGTTGAGAGCTTATTTGGTTAGCTAGCTTACATCTAATAACTAATTAAAAATTAAAATCCGTGAAAGTAAAAGTAAGATGGCATGCGCTTACTTTTTCTCGAAGCTTTCTGGGGTGTGGTGACCCTGTTTTAAAACCTTGTGGGATTACTTTACGACGATTTGATGGCCAGGAAAGGGATTTTCACGCCAATGTTTTTCTTCCTGGCTCGGAAGCCGCATTCCAACAGCTAATGCTGCCTTTTCTTCCTGTCTTGGAGGCTGCCGGCGAAAGACATCGTTTCCACTTGTTTCCAATGTCTGTAATTCCCGTTTGTGGGGTTTTTTTTTAATTGGTGGATCTCGAGACCTCCCATTTGAGTGTTTAGCTATGTACTAGTCTCTCAGCTTTATACTTTGTACGCTCTTACTACTGTTCTATGCTATTATCTGGCCGGCTCCTCATTTTTTTTTTTTTTAATGACTCTTTTCTCAAGAATCATATTAGCATCATTGGATTAACGAGTTATAGTTCAATAATATTGGAGTCATCCTTAGAATCGAGTGTCTTAAGTCAATTAATTAGCCAACAAAAGGTTAATAATAATAACTTTGTTTAGCTCGTAGAAAACGAAGTTGGCAAGATAAACAAAAATAAAATAACAAACAAATGTGTTTTAATTTGCAAGCTGCAAGTTTTCAAACAAGATATCGTGTGGAGAATGGAGATTTGGGCCTAGAGTCTAAAAATTTGTGAGCAGCCCCGCGAGACGATTCGGCCCTTGTAGCACCCTAGTTATTCAGAATAGTTATTATATTCAGATTCTAATCACGGTTACCGTATCGTTTTTGTGCTTTGTTTGTTTTTGAAGGCCAAGTTTATGGACGAGGTTACCATTTGGGAACAAAAATTTATACATAGAATTTAATATTAGTGTAGATTAAAAAAGTTAATTTCTTGATGTTGTGTGCAAAATGGAGGTTACCATTTGGCAAAACAAAAAAAAAAAAAAGTATGCAAAAAGTGTAAGGATGTACTGCCGTAATTAATATAATGTTTAATATAAAAGAAAAGTTAATTTTAAAATATTTTTGTCTAAATGAATCTTTGTCATAAAAATAAAAATCTTTTTAGTAAATAATAAAATGAAAATCTTATATTTTATAAATATAATCATGTTATGATATTATATACTACCTTCGAGTAATAATTTTGAGTTTAAGCATAACAAATTAAAAAATTGATTATAAAATTTTCAATATTCGTTGTCATTTTTTATGCACTTTTAATACTTTTTATATTTCTTTAAGAAAAAAATGATTAAGTGCCTAGAATTTGGCTTCTCAATGAATATATTTTATCATTTTGGGTTATGTTAGAAAAAAATTTAATTTGTAGAAAAAATTTAACTAACTAATTTCATTTTGTTGCGTGTATTTTATTTTTTTTTAAAATATATAAATAAATTATTTATGTATGTTAATCGTTAAATATGATTTTAATTTATTTTTTATTTTTAATTAGACTGTATGAATAATAATTTATAACATAGAGGATTAAATTAAAAATTTAAAATTCAAATCAGAAGTAATAAGAGAATTCAAGTTTTTTTTATATATATTTTTTATGGGGCGGTAATAAGTTTTTGATGTGTTTGTAATTAATAGGGAAGGGAGACTCGTCAAGCTTTTGTGCACCGCTAAAATGGGCCGTGGGGCAACGTCCGGCAAAGAATTCTGTTAAGAAAATGTAAAAATCAGTGACGGAGTGGACGTAATGATAATTAATTATAATTAACAATTACGTTTTATTTTTATTTTTATTTTTTTTGTCAGTTTACTCGCATCTCTCTAATTTGGCAAAATTTTGTCAAAAAGAATATTTAGGCACTGCATTCCAGTTTTAGACAAAGCAGACCGTTCCAAGGGAGCGATCGCCCTGAGTTGAACTAGTCACTTTATAATATGCCGAGTTTCAAAAGATAGTATTCAAGACATCATTGCACGTGCGAATGAAAATTGCTAGCAAACGAGAACTTTAGACCATTGCCTCGCTCCAATCCCGATAGTCTGGGAAAAAGTAGGCCAGAGTTTCGAACGCTTAAAGGGTCAATTCTCAAGATTTGTTTGGTAAAGTTGCAATAAACTGACATAACCTATTTTGACATTTGAATGAGAAAACACCATGGCCCGTTTTTTTTTTTTTTTTTTTCTTCTTCTTTTTTTAGTCTTTGTGGCTGATAGCATCGACCAGTTGGGACTCTTTTTTTTTTTTTTTTTTTTTTTGGTTACAATAAAGAATGCCAAGCTTTCAGCCAATCCTAGTCACCGAAAAGTTGCAACATAAAAATATATCTAATGGAGTTTAAATTTGAAACTTTGTGGCTAACTTATATAATTTTTAATTTATCCTTGGAATTATTATTATGATCCATGAATCGATAACATAATTTAGCCATATATTCCCTGAGATGCAAGGATTTTTATTTTTTATTTTTTTGCTTGTGCATGGACAGGTCAAGAGCCTAGTAGAACAGAAGGATACTCTGAAACGAATATGCCAGGAGGGCAAGTGACTCCTATGTCTTCGGATCGCAACACAGTCAAAATAAAAGTAAAAAAAAAAAAAGGAAAACACAGCATGCTTGAATTCGATGTAATTAATAATCCTTCAATGTGACTGTAAAAATTTAACAAAATAAAATTTGTATCTCTATCGGCATATAGAACATTTTGTGTAATGATAAATACTTGATCTTAATAACTAGAATCGGTTAGTTCCTCGAATAATGCAAGGAGTCGCTTGACCCCAACATTGTGAATCCAACTCCAGGCACCGGACTAAAATTCCTCTCAAGAGTGTTGGGGGTAAAAAGCAAAATCACATTGGCATTCTCTCTAAGATGCACATTCAATGTCTTTTTATTGGGCTAATCCTTTCAAGCGTTTTGTTTTTCCCTGTTGGTAGTAACCGTTTCAAGTTAAGATACGATTCGGGCAAAATTGTTTAGCTTTTTCTTCACGATTAATTCCCTCCAACAACGTAATTAAATAAAAGATTTTACAGTCAACTTGATATATTTTAAAAGTGAATATGCATTATACTATTATAATCGTTTAATACATTCATAATATTTTCATCTTTAATTTATTATTGAGAAATCATGTCTACAATTGTTTTTTTTTTTTTTCGTTTTCCGGTTGGTATCTATTCCCTAAGAATTATAACGCAAGAATGAGTTTGTGGAATGGCTAGGGCTTCTATCCCGTGCTCTACCGTTGATGTCTTATCAGGTGTAAAGCGGACATGGAGCCGATCAGAAAGGGCAGCTCTAAGATTACGAACTCCAGGAATCCTCAGATTTATGTTGACCTTTAAATCCGTGGGTCGTACTCCTATGCATGCAAGATGTTTTTCTGATGAAATGACGATGATGGTTTTTTTTTTTTTTTTTACCATAATTTACTTCACTTTAACATTGTGTTCGGGCGAGGATAAAAGGGAATGGAGAAATCAAAATGAGAAAAAAAAAAAAAAAGAGTTATACTTCCATTTTGAAAATGTCTGAACAATGGAAGAGTGGAAAATTTACATCTCGACCCACCAAATTCATTATTAATTATTGATTCTCCTACTCAATTTATAAAATAATCAATCTACTCAATTTCCTAACCAATCAAAGATATTAGCAAAAAAAATGTGGCAAGTAACAAATGTTATTATATGGTATTTCGTAACACATCGATTAACATTGTGACTTGAAGCATAATTTCAAGAAAAACACCCTTTTTCGCTTTGCCCAGAGACAGAATGAGCCCATCGTCAGCCACTCTCCAAAACCCAACTTTGTCTTACTTAGTGATGATGCGGTACAACATGGGGTGCAAAATTTCTTGCTGCCATCGTCTAAAACTTCCTATTGATGTGAAGGACAGTGGAAAAGAGTAGGTCCACAAAACGTAATTATTCATCTGGCTAAGCATGGTTAAACTACAGAAAACAAAGTATAGTGGCAAGTTCCCGACCAATTTTGCTTGAGTCGGACGGATTAGACTGCTTCAAAGTATCGAGACAAATATCGTGGAAAACGTTCCAACTTAAAACCAGTTTTTTTGTTGGTTCATTAAAGTTACATTTTCGTTTGGACGTGACATTTATTTCACTATAATCTGGTCCCCATGGATTTGGCCCCATAAAACGACAGGAACGATGCTCTTATCCGATTGTATATATAATGAACTGTTGCTACGGCTTCTCAAATTTATCAGGAAAGTGCTGTGCTACTTGCACAGAAATTTGCCATTTTCTAAAAAGTTTTTAATTCACCTATGCTAGCTCATACCATGTAACAAGCCATCCATTTTGTCACAAATTAAGTTTAATGGACAAATTAAAATAAAGATTTAGAAATACCAAATTGATCCCACTTCTACGACAAAGTTGATTGGCATTATATCTTCAGAAATTTTGCCCCCCCCCCCCCCAAAAAAAATAAAGTGCTTTTAGTCATCAAACAAGGGCATTTCCATGTTTTATTGTGTCATCTGAGCTTTATCACTGGAACTAAGAGTTCAACGATATTTTCGTGACTTGAAAATCGTACGAGCAGGAAAAAATCTGCCTCATCAGTGAACCAAAGGAGAAAAACAAACAAACATTAGGCCCATTAATCTATGGTTCAGGAAAAAATAAAAATTAAGAAAGAAAAAAAAATGTATGACTCAGCGTTTGCTGTTTTTTCTTAATATGACATTGTGACGGACCTTGACAATGTAGAATAAATGGATTACATTGAAAAACTGTCGGAGAGGGAATTCATCGTGGAGGAGTCATTGTCAGTGGTACAAAAGGTCTTGCGTATCTGTATTATTACTTATCATAGATTTAGTAAAACTTTAGAGCAAAAATAGTCATTCATAAGAGCAGATAAAGAGAGCATTTTCAAATCATGAATCGCTTTGCTGTGCTGCAAATTGGTGTTTTAATTCTGGTGATTTCCTTTTATTTAATGTCCTCTACGTTCTTGTGACAGGAAACTTTAAACAAACTTATATTAATCAAAACAAATTACGAGAAAAAAGCATTCATAGGGACCCCAACAGTAACATGTAAGGGAATAAAGTTGCAAGTATAATTTTAATTTGTATCTCGATCATACATATTAGACTTTAGCTAGGATTTTCGATTGGAAAAAACTAAATCATTAGATCATTGATTCGACCACTGAAACATGAATTTAATGAAATATAATTTAAGTTTATGTTATCAAATAGATATACTCAAGAAAATTTTGAAATTGTGATGAAAATTTAAGCAATATTTTAAATTACTGATAGAAACAGTATATTATATTATCATGGATTAATAATATTATCCTGTAATAATTAGAAAATTGAGATTAATGTATTCCAAAAAAAATAAGAGGTAATTAGTTAAATTCCACGTTAAAGCATCTGGATTCTAGATAGACTCAAGGATTTTATTTATATATTGGAAACAATCCCCAAAGAGTAAAGCAACCAATTAAAGTATAACAAGTCTACCTCCTTGCCCTCCATTATATGTTTGCCGTATCATCATTTATTATTTTTGTCAATAAATTATTAAGTCTTTAAGAATCGATTGGCTCTTAAACTCTATTTTGTCTCTTACGATCAAGCAGATATATGGAGTCAAATGCGTGAACGAAGCAAAGAACTTTATAATTAATTAGAAAAATTAATAACACAGTAATTTAAACTTTTAATTTTTTTGTTGCTTAAAAAAATGATTCCATTTAAAAACTAATATATTTGCAAGAATTAATAATATATTACATATTAAATTTTAGCAATCTCATTTATTACATTCATCTTTATAGTACACGATCCATCAAACATTTTCTTGGAGTAACTAGTTTTTTTTTTCCTTTTTTTTTCTATTTTTTTCTTTTCTTTTCTTTTCTTTTCTTATCAGATGTGAAGTGATTTGCTAGCAGTAGATCACTTGTCCACGGCTTCTCAATTGGCACCGTCACTCACTTTGCCTTATTGGCAAGCGGACTAACAGACACGTGTTGGCTTGGTTTTTGATATTTTTGTCCGCATTTCTTTCTTTGCGTGGAGGCCCTTTTTTTTAGTGATGTAAACTCGACTTAATCAAAGTCAAGCAAAAATGATTTCTTCTATTGAGTCTGGTGAATTGTATTGCATAATGCATTTCAGTTTCGATCTTTTTTTTATTAGTTTTTTTTATTTTTGGTCCCCCGGGAAAGAATACTTTCATTTCGTTCATCCAACTCCCTTCTTAAGGCCTTTGATTCTGTCCTTTTCTCAGAAGTTTACATGCAATAAGGAACCTCTGCTTCCCAATACAACCTCATCCGTAGTGAAGTAACAAATAAACTGCAATTTAAATTAAATTATATGCTTTTGACAAGTGACACTTTTCTTTTCTTTTTTAAAGACTTTCTTGCATCACTTTACTGATGACATTGTGTAAAATTACTGTTTCAAATTATTGCCTTCAGTTGTTTTTCTGCCAATGCGATGACCCACGTGGAAAAAAGATGCGGTTGAGATGGGTATTTATTTTCGTAGGCGACTGATGTCGGTGGACGGAAAATTCACATGTAGTTGGACGGGAAGAAATTTAAACCATCAATTTGTAATATAGGCAGCTAATCTTCGTAGAGAAAAAAAAAACTATATTAAAAGACGGGTTAGATGAAAGGAAATTTAAATTGTTAATTAATGATGTAAATAATCAATGTAAATCGGTAAAAAAAAATTGACAAACAAGGTAGATGAGACAAAATTTAAATCATTCATCGATGATGAAAGTAATTAATGTTGCTGAACAAAAAATTAATAGACAGATTGATCAAAATAAATTTTTAATTGTTAATTAATAGTTATAATTATTTAATTTGCATATTTATAACTTATAATTTGTAATTTATCTTATTTATCCTGTTTAATAATCTCTCGTCTGTCTAATAAGACCTAATGTTATAAACTAGGCGAACTCCGTGCGGAATTCATGCTAAACGTGTGCAATAAAAGAATGTCACGTGGGGATTTGCCTTGCATTCATGGCTGCCAATCAAAATGCCGTACACGCCTCCCGAGGTAATCATCCAGCCAGCCACGCGGAATGGCTTAAGTAACCTGGCGAAGAGCCGAACTGGGATTAATAATAGTTCTTTTTCCTGTTTTTTTTTTTTTTTTTTTTTTTGGGAATTTCGGGTCAAAAGGGCAACTAAGCAGGATGGACCGAAATTTCATGAAAAATTTAATTTTCAGGATTAACACTGTAAATACATGACAAGTCGTGGGATAATCCCACCACATCAATTGAAGAGAAACGACAAAATTTATGTGTATGTAAATATATATTGGTGGGACACCTATGTAACAAATATTTGTTTAACTTTAAATTTTAATTTTTAGTAATTAATTTAATTTAATAATAAAATTGTAGCCATTATCAATATTTTAATAAAATTAAATTTTCAACATTAATTTCATTTACTCATTTACAATTTACTATGTATTATAATTTACTTAATTCATTTTAATAATTTTTAAAATATGCCTAAAATTTAGACAATGTAAATACATAAAAGAAGAAAATTTTATATTCCTTTTTTTATTATTTTTGAAGAAGAAAAAATATTTTTAATTTTCTTCAAAAAATTGAAAAAGAAATTAAATTTAAGTGTTCTTTTTCCTTTTGTTTTCTTTTAAAGAAATTATTTCAAATCAATTTTTTATTTTTTTAAAAGATGCTCATATTTAATTTTAATTTTAATTTTACTTTTATATTTAAATAAGATTTGAGTACTAATATAACTTTTAATAAATAAGATAAATACACGTATTACGTGGGGGCAGCTGGATTATGATTTACCTCCTAAGAGTTGAACTGGAACGAGAAATGTAACCAATTGTGAAACCAAAACCAAAACCGAATTGCCAACGGAAAAGTAAAAACCAGAATACAAAAAATCGCCTCTATATAAACCGACCCCGCTACAACTTCTCCTCTCGTCAGCGAAATACAAAAACAAACTAAAGCCTCTCTCTCTCTCCCCCTCTCCTGTCAGCGACGCTCATGGATTCCTCGTCTCGCCCCTCCGTCATCATCATCGGCGCAGGCGTCTCTGGTAATCGCTTCCTTCCGTTCCCCGCTGCGCTAAACAAACAAACGCTCACTCTTACGTTCACATAAATTTGTATCATAAACGTAAGATTGCATTGGTTTAATTTTTAACAAATCTTTTAATCTATTGTGTGTAGGTATATCGGCGGCAAAGGTGCTGGCAGAGAATGGCATAGAGGACCTGGTGATTTTGGAGGCTTCTGACCGTATCGGTGGAAGGATCCGAAAAGAAAATTTTGGCGGCGTCTCGGTGGAGCTCGGAGCCGGTTGGATCGCCGGAGTTGGCGGCAAGGAGCCCAATCCTGTCTGGGAACTTGCCTCCAAATCCGGCCTCCGTACCTGCTTCTCTGACTATAGCAATGCCCGTTATAACATTTATGATCGAAGGTATCCAATTCCGGCCAATCTCTCTCGCTTCTTCTTCTTCTTCTTCTCATCTTTTGTGCTTACATTCTGATACGGCGACGTTTTTCCGTTATCGAAGCAAAAGATTTAATTGATAACAAAAAATTTATTCTGAATCGTATTTTAATTAATTTTGCAGTGGGAAAATATTTCCAAGTGGAGTGGCGGCGGACTCGTACAAGAAGGCGGTGGCCTCTGCAATTGAGAATCTGAAGAGCCGTGTCGGTGAAGTCATCGAAACGACTTGGTGAGTGGGAGTCTTTTTGGGAAAGCCATCTTTGTTTATCACTACGCTGTTGAAACAGTCTTTTAAAATCTGTAATCTTGCTTTTATTATTATTATTATTATTTCCCAGCACACCAAAGACGCCAATAGAGCTCGCCATTGACTTCATCCTCCATGACTTTGAGATGGCAGGTCGGTTTCACAGCTGATTTTTTTTAATTGCCCATTGGTTTTTTTCTTTTTTCTGGGTTTGTGAAACTGAGAAGTGGCCAGTTGTTTCGGGCAGAGGTAGAGCCAATATCAACGTACTTGGACTTGGGAGAAAGGGAATTTCTAGTGGCAGATGAAAGAGGATACGAGTATTTGCTATACAAAATGGCCGAAGATTTTCTGCTTACATCCGAGGGTAAAATCCTGGATACTCGCCTCAAGCTTAACAAGGTAAAAAGAGACCCGATTTGTTTTCTTATTTGCTTTTGAATCATGAAGGCCTGAAACCCAACTAAATTGATAAGGGAGATGTGAATGAGCAGAAAGAAATAGTGAAAGAAACCTGAAACTCTGTAATTGTAATTTGGATTAATGCGCTGCTATCCTTTTTACTGTAGAGATTTATTGTCCCACTTTTGGTGTTCGCGGATAATGACATGTATGTGTGTCATTTGGTTCAACAATTGACCTTAAAAATAATTAAAAAAAAAAAGTGGTTGTGGCCTCAACATCGTAAATGTGCTAGGTTTCTTCAAAACGTCTCCCTTTAATTACTGTCCCACTTGGTTGAGAGGAATAATTTTCTGGTTAATTACAAGAACAAAGAACGTGGAAGTGGCTAAGAACTAATTTAATATATTCGTGATTATTTAGGTCTAGAATATTTGTGGAATATTTTCGTTTGCCTTTTTTAATTAATGGGTTGTGCTGTAAAAATTGAAGGGTTAACCAGTCAAACCTTCATGACTCAAGAGATGGCTATCCACGAGAGTCGACTCAATGTTCATTTAATTTTCATTGTTATCTTCGCATAATTGCTGAAAATATCATAAATTTACCAAACCTGCCCGCCGGCGCCTGCCGCCGCCCCCACCTGCTACAATACAAAATTATTCAACAATTTGAAAACTTAAGACATCGGGTTATCTTTAATCTTCTGCTTTGTCTTTTTTTGTTCTTTTTCTAATATTGCATTGAACTTGAAATATTTTCTTTGGATTGACCTGAAAGATTCTTATTAGGTGGCTTTTGTCTTGGAATCTGATACTGTTTTCACTATCTTTTAGTGATTTTTTTATTTTTTTATTTGGTTAAAAAAGAAAATATTTATAAGTGACTATTGAAGATTTCGTGCATTGGAATTGGGGCAGGTTGTTAGGGAATTGCAGCACTCGATAAACGGCGTTGCTGTGAAAACGGAGGATGGTTGCGTTTACGAAGCCAATTATGTGATTTTGTCCGTCAGCATTGGCGTTCTCCGAAGCGACCTCATTGCGTTTAGGCCTCCTTTGCCTGTACGTCCCCCCTACCTTCTATCCCTTCTAATTAATGCTTGTTGCAATATATTAATGCCCACAGTTGCATGGAACGCTTGATCTTTTTCTAATACCCAGTCAGTAGCCAGTAGGGTCTTATTCTTCGTTTTTAATTAAACTTTGTGTTTGATGCTTCGTACTAAGCTACTTAGGCATGCATTTTAGCTTTTACATAATTCAACTTTATTCCTGCAGCCACCTTAGCTGTAAAGCACGAGGTCATATTAGTTCCGTTTCATAACATTGCATGCATAAATTTAAATTATCCACCGTAGAATGCTCAACGGGCTCCACAATTTTGCGAAACAAGACAATTGTGACAAATCTTTACTAGAACTTAAACTCGAAATTTCTCTCCATGTGACCAGATTGTGAACCCAGAAACATGTGGTTCTCACGCCCTCAATCATTCAGTCTGCCTAGTATTGTTTTGGAGCGATTCAGTGGAATCCATAGGAATAGGAGAGAGAGAGAGAGAGACTCTGAAGAATAGGTCCTATGAGGTCGGAGTTGTCAGATTTTTTTTTTTTATAATGATATTTCAGGTTGTGGCACATTAAGCATTAAATATCATGGAGTTAAAGAAGTCAAACATAATCTTTTAATAAAAAAATAATAATTATTTTTACAAATTTAAGTTAGATGTTATGTATTGATAACGTAATTCAATTTTTTTTTATAAAAAAATTCAATGCAAACTTTAATTACTTTTTAAATGAGGAGAAACATTGTCAATAAAATTTAAATTTAAATTAAATATAAAAAACACATTAAATTATTATTAAATTTCTTAAATTAAATATACTTTAGCTATTCTCGTGAAACTAGAAACATCGTTGCAAAATACCATGAATTATTGCATTGATGATCTACAGAATTTTTAACCCAGAGCCCACCTGTACTTCTTAAAGTGGTCCATTTTTCTTGGTTGGTTCACCACGTGAAAAATCTAGGCCGACAAGTTGCATGTTTACAAGATAAAGAAAAAATATCTGGTCAAAAAATTTAATAAAAATTATTTAAAATAGTTATAGTGGTAACTTGGGCGCTTATTTTTTTCCAGATCTGTAGTTCCATGAGCTCTAATGAACTATATGCTAAGAATAGATTTATTTTATTCTACATTTTGCCACTCTCTCTAAAAAAATTAGGATTTGGATATTGTATTGTGGATCTAAACTTGAACAACTTGAAAATATTTGGATTGGGTCGGGTTGACCTGTGGTTAGACGATTTTTCTTTTCTTAAAAAGGGTATAAAAGAAGTGAAATGAGTCCATAAAATTTGGTTCATGGATCTTATATACAAAAGACATGGTTTTTGCCATTATAACTACTAAATTTATTACTTTTCTATTTTTATTTTTACTTGAATTTTATTTGCATATTATATGCACACACACAATATAAGTATCTATAACGTGCACAATATGAATATCCAGTAATTTAGACAAAATATATGCATATTTTTTATTTAGTCTAAGAGGCTTTTTTTTTATAGTTAATTTTAAGCAATAATATGTTTTTGATATAAATTAATGAATGAATAAAAAGGAATTAGAAATAAATAAACAATATATATTTTTGAAATACTCTAATATATAATGAAATTTTAAAAATTAGTCATAAGACAAAAATATATATAGTTATTTAAAAAAAATTAGCAAGATGACCCTAACTTGAATATTAGGAATTAAATTTTAATTTTTATGAATTTAATCTGAATTTATGGTACGCAGACCTATTCGACATGAATCGTTTAGCACCCATATGCAAGATTATTTTTTGAAAATGACAAATGACAATGCAAAAAGAGAAATTAGATGATGACAATACCTAATTGAGATATTTAATAGATATAAGAAATGCAGATAAAATTATGTATTTTTTATCGTTAAAAATTAAATAAAATTGTAATTAAGAAAATTATTTTATTATTTTTTTTGTGCTGCATATATCCTAATAATTATTGCTATATAATGATTTTCATGAAAAAAAAAAAAAGATACCATGTTGGAAACAGATATTTGAAATCTTTTGAGTTTTGATTCTTCCAATTATTGGGGGATTCCGGTCCCTTTGTGGTGAAAGTCGGACAACAAATTTATGGCAGCTGGATGCCAACTTTTCCACGTGATGTATTGGACGCGCCTAGGCAGTTAATGCCGGGCAACAACTCAAGTCGCGTAGGAGCTAGGCTTTTTTCTATGCAAAATTTTTTAGTTCCTACTTCTGACCAATATACGTATCCCCCAATTCGCTTTTTTTTTTTTTTTTTTTTTTAAAAAAAATTATTGGAAATGTGGTCCCTATTCTGTGAAAGCTACCTGTTTAATGACAATGGTACTTTGTTGCTTACATTACTAACAAAAATTAAAATAAAACCCAATTTCGCAGAGGTGGAAAACAGAGGCCATCGAGAGATGTGACGTGATGGTGTACACCAAGATTTTCTTGAAGTTTCCCCACAAATTTTGGCCATGTGGGCCCGAGAAGGAGTTTTTCATTTATGCCCACGAGCGGAGAGGGTATTACACGTTTTGGCAGGTTAGCATATTAGCCTTGTCAAATCTTCTTTTAGAGTACTCTTATTGTCTGCTTTTCCAAGATGGAAGCCATTGATATATTCAGTCGAACATTATCAATACTAGCTGATTGCCCCAAATAGTATCTTGGGAAGCATGTGGCACTTAATCAGTGAGTTCGTCTGTTTTACTGCACGCCAACAGGCTAAAGTCGATTAAATTTTGATATCAGTTTTAATATATATATATATATATATATATATATGTGTGTGTGTTTTTATTGTGACCTTGATATATGACGTCAAATTTCATAATTTCTTTGAGTTTTAACTGAAATGACCTAGAACACAAAATGACCAGACCTATAGACTAATAGCTCGTCCTTTTGTTTGACGTATCTCTGATGATAAGTTTGGTTTGACACGCCGATTGATGCTACCTATCGTAGTTGCTTGTCATTTATATTTATATTTGGGGTTGCCGGTGTGCCTCCATTTACGACGACAACTTGTTTAGATAGGATGGACAATATTAATTACGTTTTTAGAATGGATCGTAATGCTCTCTTGCATTATTTGTTTTGTCTCTTTATCTATCGTGTGTGCATGTATTTAATATTTCTGTCCTTGTTTTAGAGCTGGCAATGGCAGCCGGTAATAAGGAAAACTGATGGCTGGCTTTGGCCATGACCCGTTCTCTCGTAAACCGCTTATCATATGCATGATAACTACAATCAAATCCACAGAAAAACATCTAAAGTAAAATTTCAATCTTCTTGCGTTGACTAGGAGAGCATTTGAAATACATAATTGGCTCAACGTGGAATCTTCCACAAAATCATTCGGTTTTCAAACAGGATGTGTTCAATTGATGATGTACTTTAGGTTAACATGCCAACTAACCAATCCAAGCTGGTTTGTGATCTGTTGCCGTGTCATCAGCACATGGAAAATGCATACCCCGGTTCGAATGTCCTGGTCGTAACTTTGACTAATGGAGAGTCTAAGCGTGTCGAAGCTCTGTCAGATCATGAGACGCTACAAGAGGCTATGGGGGTCCTCAGAGACATGTTTGGGCCCGACATACCCGATGCCACCGATATACTTGTGCCTCGTTGGTGGAACAACAGATTCCAGTGTGGCAGCTACAGCAACTACCCCATCATTTTAGACAATGAACTTGTTCATGACATTAAGGTAATCTTCACTGAAGTAGAATGTCACCGCATCTTGCATTCTCTAATCAATTTCACATTGAGTGGTATAATAATAGCTACAGTTTGCAAGCTAATTTATCCCGCGTAATGCTTCCATTCATAGAACTTCTGGATGAAAATTTCCAAGAATATAGGCATCTTCTCTAAGCATGGTAAGTTTTCTGGTACATAGAATGGCAAGTTTTAGCCAGTGCCAAGGTTGAGTTGCATTGAGTGTTTGGCCTTTTGCTCTAGTTTTCACTTTTTGGCTCAAAAAACCGTTACATTCTATCAAAACTCAAGAGAAACTAGATTTAGCACCAAGCAACGTGGATTGATGAGAGCAAGGATACTCAGAGAACAGGGAAGAAAATAAAAACAAAACATTATGCATTCCTCCGCATGTGGTGCCTGTCATAGGGTATTGCTAATTGATCTCTTTGTAACCAGAACTGTTTTTCTGTGATTTTCAGGCTCCAGTAGGACGAATCTTCTTCACAGGTGAACACACTAGTGAAAGATTTAGCGGTTTTGTCCATGGTGCATACCTTGCAGGTGATAACACTGCCACTTGCAGGAATTAACTATTACGGTCAATTCTGTTTCTCCATTTTCACTTAAGCTCTTGTTTCTTAATAGGCATTGAGACAAGTAAATCTATATGTGATGAAATGAGAAAAGAGGAGGGAAGGAAAAGTGAGAGTCAAACGTTTTTGTTGGAGCCCTTGCTAGCATTAACAGGGTCATTAACTATGTCCCAGACAGAGGCAGTTTCAAATCTACACAAGTGCGATATACCCACACAACTATATCTAAGTGGCAAGCTTGGAATTCCAGAAGGAATATTATGACTATATGGACCCAACGAGGAAACCCACTTTGATGATTATGGTGAGAAAGATAGAAAAGGTGAGATTAAGTGGCCAGAGGGATTAGGCTTCAAAGGCAAGGCAATTTAGACCCCTGATGATGCCATTCGAAATATCAAGTGAAGAAGATAAACGACCTCTGAAAATGCCGCAAGAAAATTTGGGCTATCAACTGCTGTGCTTACTTGTAGAGCTTTGTCTTTGCAGCTGTGAGGAGTGGCATTATACCCATCCCCTTGAGGATATTGCGTTTGGCATGCCTATAATGGTGGTCCACTCAAGTAACATGTGACCTTGTTAATACTAAGATAAACAGAGAGATGTATGTGTATCTTGTATTCTAATTTTTCTGGGACAATAGGAGTAAAGCTTCATATTAAAGGTATTAATGATAATATTTAACATCTGTACGGTCATTAAGCTTGATTAGATTTAATGTATTAGATAGAATTGACTAGTAGGAAATGAAAAGCTAGTGGACTACTTTATCATCATCAATTTTCAGGGAAAAAAAAAATAAATTTGCCCATGTTAGGGTCGTCAGCTCCTAGCAATGTAGGGACAGAGTGTTTAAGAACACAGACAATACAAAAATTAGGGGACTGTTTATGTATATATATATATATATATAAGAGTTGCAGGATTCCCTAGTAGATAGGGATGACTCTTGGATCATGCAAGGGCCAAGAGAACAAACGTTTTTTTTTTTTTTGCCTACAAAGTTATTGCTCAACAACATATTTTTTGAATAACTTTTCAGAAACAGACAGGGCATCTCCTGTGGCCTTCACCGGATAGAGCTTTGCATCGGCTTGCCATTCGTTTGAGAATGCTATCCACTCTTTCCTCCATTCCCCAATCTGGAATCTTTCATTGCTTTCCAAGCTTTTCATCAAATAACTAAAATATGTCGAAGCTCGTGGGAGATAATAGTCTTCTAGTAGCCCACTCCAAAACTTGTTTGCTAACAATTAAGAAGAATAAACGGGTAAATGTTGTCCCTCTTTTACCATGATCTTACTTGGAAATAGGGTATGTAAATTGAAGAGTTGTTTGGAATATTACCGTAATCATGAAGTTTGCTCTGGTTTTTCTTCGTGGTATCATACCACATTGTGACTTGTGTTCTTGCATTCCATTCATTCTGCATCAAGGAAACATAAATAATGAACAAGATAGCTAAATATCAGCTCTCAGGTTCACCAAATGTAAGAATCATCTGTTCTTGCCTGCTTCCTGTCACTTGGAGATGCTGCCAGATATTTTGCGCTTTCGAGCCACGTCCCAAGTAAAAAATTATCATCAGAAGCCAGGAGTACATCAATATCTTTTATCAGCTGGAGGAATTTCTGGCTATGATGTTTCAAAGCTCTGGCATCCTTCCTCCGAAAAGCATCAATAGCGTCAATATATACTTGGTTTGCTAGCTTTGAAAGTACTTGTCTTGTCAAATCAACCAAATCGTACCTGTCATTATATAACAAAGCAAAGAAAGATAAAAATGCAACCTATCATAATTATATAAAACAGTCGAGCAACAATTATCATCAGCATAATTGGCACTTAATGATTACCACCTAATATACATGAAAGGTCCAAAGAAATTCTATAGTGCCATCAACATGTACATCTTGGTTGTGCCCACAAATGACAGTATGCTGCGATGAACAGCACACATTGAAGAAAAGCTGAAATTCCGATTGACACTTGAATTCTATGAAGCTATGTTGCTCTTTCTTTCCTCAATATTGATAACCAGAAGATGGCAAAGCCTATTTGCCTAACCCTAATCGATTCAACTACTGTTTTACTAACTATAATTATATTAAGCGTCTCATTTCAATTTCCAAAGCTGAAAATGAACTCTATCCAATAACCCGTGGAAGAAATTAGAATTTCGTCAAGAATCACCACAAGTTGAATGAGGCAATAACAGACATGTATTGACTAGGGACTTGTCTTTTGACCTGGGAAACCTTGGAAATGGTTAGTGCCAAAAAATTCCGAAGTCAAGAAAATAAAAAAGAATAAGATGTAATTTGGATAATAAGTTTCACATTTTACCTATATGTGAGGCTTCCATTAAGTTCACTTCCAGCATCGAGGAATAGTTGTAAAGCATTACTGACCTCATGATTAGAGTACCATAAATGTGCTTGAGGGAGATACGAACTTTCATCCTGGAACAAGAATCTTCCAGTTCGAGAAGGTGTGTGGAGGATGTGCATCATGTCATGCTTTGATGCATCAGATTCAGAAAATTCTGATGGATCCCAGTCTGGAAAGTTTACAATGAAATCTGTGTTATGGTCCTACAACAAACAAAAATCAAGTAAACATGGATGCAAAAGGCTGGCCTTAACAAGAAGATTCAGCATCGTACATAACAACTAAATATGTATAATAATGTAGTGTTACCATCTCTAATAGGGTCATTGTTTTAGAGGGTATCATACTAAGAGTTCACTACTAGAAATATAGAAATCAGTCTAGAAAGTGCCTACCAAAGAATAGTAGTGATCATCAAATCATTTTCCAGAAAAGCAATGATAAGACAGAAAGATATTGCAGATAATCAGCATAAGCCAAGACATACAGCAATTCCATCTGAACAGTTGTAGACTGTGTGGTACAGAATTTCCCAAGCTGACACAACTTGATGAACCACTTTACCATAGCGTCTGTGGGCATAGGACTCCAACCAGTCCTGCACAAGCATTCCAAGACCATAGAGAAGAATAACAACTATGTATTCGACCTCAGATTCTCGTATATGATTTGACCTTCACAGAGGCTTAAGCTAGAAGAGAAAGTGAGCATAAAATATAAACTAATGCTCGTACCAATCTAGCACTCACAAAAATAAAGAGACTGGAATTCTTGATATATATTTAGACCTCAAACAGCATGTGATATACAACTTACCAGAACATGAACCTTGTTATTGTGGAATGCCATTTCAGACATTAGCTCATAAACAACTGGATTTTGCTCTATGCCTTCCATGCACATGCCAACACCAACCTACATATAATTAATCATAAGTTACACAAATGAACATGCTCTAATAAGGAAGAAGAAGACACAACATCAGTATGATATACAATTCATGTCACCCATTCATCACCATTGTTTTAAAAAGAGAAAATCTTGCAATATAGTGCAGTTTTCATGGATTTCACGTGCTTCAAATATCATGAATGACAACTGTAATGCACATGGCTTCAGCATACCATGGTTGAATTTTCACTGGTGTAGGCATCAACTGGACCCGAAGATATTGCATCCAATATCCCATACATTTCAATGTTTCCGCCAAAATTATGCAACAGGCACCTGATGAATATTCAAGGTGATCACCTCTGAATATAATTACTACTAGAATGGATACCCAACTTCAGAAAAAAAAAAGTGTAAAAGAGGGACATAGACATTAAAGGGCAATCTCTTCAGCATAAAACATCTTGGTAATAGAATGAGGAACAGCTCATTACCAAACATAGGGAGTGCCATAAAATTGAGAGGATGTTTCCCATATTGGTTTGACATCAGCAAACAGATCTAAAACAATCATTTTCCCAGATGGAACAGAATGCAAGAGTGCCTGTAACACACCCATCAGACATAAACTTAATCATATGAACATTGCAGCAGTTTTGGGCCAGGCATGTGATGACAAAAAGTAACAGTAAATAGACCAAGAGAAACAAAAACACATCACAGGGACTCTGACTATAGATACCATACATAATGTATTGGCTATGAAAGACAGAATATGCAGTAGAATATTTATCTACCAGCAAGCATTTCAGACATCCAACCATTCTTTTTTTTTTTATATAGATACATGCTCCGATGGTTTTTCTTTCATTTCAAAGTAATCGTGCATGTTGTCAAAATCCCATTTGTTCGTCCTCTACAGTGGGCCAATTTTTATGAACACTCAAGCAATAGGAAAGCACCTTTAACATAGAGTTACAGGATTTCATGGGCATAAAATCTCATTCTTGTACAAAATGTGCTTTACTTGTATCCTTGTCCTCATTATCATAGGTTCCTAAAAGTCTTCCTAGTTAATCAATTTCCTGGTCTTTTGGGCACCTGATTAAGAATCCAAAATCCCAATATTCTTGGAAGAATCAGTGAAAAAAGATGCACTTGTACCATTAAGGAGCGGGTGGCAGAATCCAAGTAAGAAGATGCATTTTTACCATTAAGAAGATGGTAATATTTGTCATAAAGAACCGATACCTGCATTTGTGGTGGCTTCCAGAATGCAGAGTCCGAGAAGAAGAGCCAACCCTGAATATCAATATAATAGTTAACTAATATTATTTTAAGCATTTCCATTGCCAAAAAAAAAAAACAAAAACACAATTTTATGTCGTAAACTTGAGGTTAAAACAATCAGACTTAGTTCTTGGTAATTCAATGACATCACAAAACCACATAGACTGACATTGTCCATGTCAAATGTCATAATGAAGATTAACAAATGTCAACAATCTTCACACATGCCAGGGAGATTCAAAATGTGATTGGATAACTGTATTTAAGAAGGAAACTTAGTTCACAATCAGTCTCCAATCGTCAGATATGTCAAGGAATCACCACATAGTGTGGAAAGTTTGACAAACAGCAATAAATCCATATATCTAATGTTTGTGTACCCACTGAAGATATTAAACATCCTAGTTGCTTTCATTTACTTAGTTGACATCATCTCCAGCAATGAGAAAGATATGCAAGAGAGGAACATCAGGAGAAACAGAAAGCATACTTGCATTAACCACACAGCATTCTTGTCACCTTCAGACATTGCTTTGTACACAGCAGCACCAAGTGAAGAGATATATTCTGTGTTATTTGTAGGCGGGGAATTTTCATTGAATGTATCACTACATCAAATATTGCAATGCAATTATGTGAGGATTCATATACACCAACATACAAAGGGAAAGAGAGACAGATTGTTTTCTTTACACTTTTGACATATAGCAGCAATTTATTTCCCTAACAGCAAATATTCAAAATAAAGAGTCCATAAATAATTGAAGGATTCCATGTCAAAAATGTTGAAAAGTTACCATTTAGACGTCATTGAACTAATTCAATTTATGCATTCCATAACAATATCATGTACACTGGGAAAGAAAAGTAATAAAAGACATTTACCAGTTGTAGATGTCTGTCACGTCCCCATATTCTGAAGCAACATCCACAAAATGGAAACACATTAGAAATATCATATTTTAGAAAATTTGGCATATGTATTGTATGAAGCTAGTACTATCAGAAAAATGGGAAAGTGTCAATGTTAAATCTTAGAAACTAGGTGAATATTGAACTTTAATAACTATTTCAAAGGGAAGAATATAAACTTTGTACTCCTGCAACTTTGCAAAACTCTGCCAGTTTTATGTTACTTAAGACCACATTGCTAAAAGATGACATCATGGCTAAAAGAGTGTGGACATAAATGTAGGTCAGTAAAATTTGCTTAATATGAAATTTGCACTCAAACCAACTTTTACATAACTGCAACAGTACAGACACCATTTTCCGTCTTTAAATCATCTGTTTTATAAAACATTAAAAGATATTTTTCTAATACTATCTTATCCATAACTGCTTATAATGCCAGAGGTCAAAAGATTGCTCTCAAAGGTTTTGAGAAAACACAAGACACTTTTGTGACTGCAAGACCAGAATCATTTTATGTTCAGCTAATCCAATGCTCTAGAGCAATGCAAAATCTATTCAACACTATAACACGAAAAAGAAAGAGAACCAGGTATCAAGGAATTAGATAAGAAGTTACAAATGGTACCTTCAATTTGTTGCCTTATGAAAGCCTTCCCAATTTCAACAAAAAGGGGATCAGAAGGATCAAGAAGAAAAGTGCAACACCAATGGGGGTTTCTATCCACAGTATTCCTGGCAGGAATTACAAATACAATCTATTACAAGAACACTAGGAAGATTTTCACTTAAAACTGAAACTATAGGTCTAAGCTCAAGTGGAGATGGCCAAGTTGGTCTAAGGCACCAGATTAAGGCTTAGGTCCAAAAGGGCATGGGTTCAAATCCCATGCTCCACAGTAACATTTAACTCCACCAACGTCAAACCTTGTTTTCAATGTTGCCAGTCCCAAGCCCAAATAAAGGACAAGGGTTGGTTGGTAGCAAAAGCAAAGCTAGCTAAACCCTTATGAGATGAATCTTTTAAGCAATTTCATTAGCATAAAAGAAATAGAATTAAGGGTTGGATGGCGAGAAAAGATTCATGCAGCCAACCCCATCTAAATTTGGGAATAAAGCTTTCCTATTGTTGGTGTTGCTGTTATTGTAAAAAAAAAAAAACACAATGTAAAATAATTCATTAACAGGGAGGATACCAATCTCCAAGTCTATTTATATTTGCTGAAGGAAATATCTTGCGTAAAGCTGCTGGAACATTCCCAGAGAATGATGGTAGCACTGGAACCAAGAAGGAGAAATGTTTCATTAATGATAAGGTAGAGCAACAATATAACCTCAAACAAATTTCAATCACTTCAAGCAAAAATTTTATTTGGGGATCCCAGTACAAGAGAGATGCCAAAAGTCGCCTAAAAATTAGGATTTAGTCTTCAATATCAAATTACACAAGGCGAGGATTATGATCAAGCCACAGGTTTCTATGCACTAGTGGAAAAATGCAACTTACCTGGGGTCATGCCTAGCTCCAGCATCCGAGATAGTATCTGTTTTTGCAAAGCCAATTGTTGATCCAACCATCTCTCTGATAAAGGCCCACCCCACCTGTAGGCAAACAAATGCCGGGTTTATAAACTCAAAGCACAATTCAACTGCTGCAAAAACATAAAAATCTAATGAGACCACAGAAGAATTATTTAGTCTCCCTTAGACGTAGTTTCTATGCCCTCAGGTTTCAGCAGCATTAACTGTACTAGAATCTTGGAACATCATGAATTTCTCATTTGGAAGAAAAGAAGGGATATAGCAATATTGAACATCATTGTCTACCCATGTAAATTTCCCATACGAGCCCAAGCAAGGAAAGCAGGCCCACCAAAGAAATCATTCAAGTCTTGTTTGGTAACATTGAAATTCTGCAATAAAAAAGAACTAGTCAAATAATAGAGAACTACGAAGCCAATTAGACCAAGTGCATGCACAGCAAAGACATCATAATCAGATGAACAACTTGCACAAGGACAAGAAAATTCATCTAACTTATGCTAACTTGATTTATTGAGGAACTGCTATATGCTTGAAATGTTAAAATGTAAGGAGAGAGCACCCCAGTAAGGCTAGAAAAAATCACCGCACATAGAGCATGCATGTGCAAATCCTAGCTGAAGATGCAATTGGCTCTAGTTTCAAACAATTAGCTGTGTGCCTTGAACATGGTTTCTTGAAACTTACAAACAAGATGCCCTTATCCAAATATGGTCCCATAAAAAGCAACCATTAAGAAGAGAACTAAACACCTGTCAACTTTCATTTTATCCATTAAAAAAGGGTGGGGTAGAACTTAAAAGCAACCCTATCTTCCAACAAGTCAGCCTAATACCACTGCCCAATAACCTGCAGCATTTTGGCTGCAACTCTAATTTATCATCACGTAGGCTGACAGGCATTTGCCAATTCATATGCAGCTCATCAATTCATCAAAAAAGGGAATAGAATTATGGAGTAGTTTATAAATTCATTAGCAATCAGCCGCTCACCCACACAAATTAAGAATATAGTTGTAAGTTTTAACTTACTACTCATAGAGGTTAAGCTAAAGATCAAACACTTTACACATAAGGTAATACATGTCAACCCTTCAAATGGCATCCAGGTTATATAGAATGTAGCCACACTAGATGCCAGTAGCACCCCAATATTAACTAACCATGAAAACTTTTTGCCAAATAGCTTCTTGACCAGTGAATGCCAAAGGCAGATTAATCCCTTGAAGAGCCATCCAATCTATCTCTTTCTCCCATCTTTCCCAATTCCACCAAACATATGAATCTGCAAATAAGAAAGTAGTAAAAAGTATTACCAATACTAGCCAATGTCAACATATTGGTCACACTGATTTATCTTGAACACCCTTTCAGTACCAGTGAATTGAAAATTTATGTATATCAGTTAGAGAAAAATGGGGTTCACAGGGAAATCCTTGTGGCATGAGATTCCATCCTGCACTAATTACACATAATTAGGATAGGGGAGGATCTCAACTGGGTTGGAGTCATGATGGCTTTCCTTCAAGCAAAGTATTTCAAGAGTAAAAATGAGCTAAACTAAGTGCTTGTTTCATTAAATGAATGATATAAGAATAACACATCAGAAGGTATCCTATTCAAAGTGCAAAAGATTGATGTTGGTGTTGGTGTTGTAATCAATACATTTTATTTTCAATCTCTAATTACATTTGTGCTGGTTGCTGTAAGTTGATTATTCACTGCAAGGCAAACATCCACAAAGACCTAGATGTGAAAACAAAATGCAAGACTTAGAACTCACAGCTAGATGTAACAACATTTTGATAATAGCTCCATGGGACTAGCCGCTTAATTGTTACACCTTCATCTTTTACAGGAGGCAGTGATCCTGGTTTGGGAATTGAAGCCACCTGAACACCACCAGTCTTATCCCAAGAAATATGAGCGCCACACCAATATTTTATGTACCAATGAAGGCCTGATGCAAGTTCTACTGCTGTGGTACCTTTAATCCTAGAGGGGATCCACATTTTAACCAAGAAAAGGCAAATAGGATATATAAAAGTTAAAACCAATGGACTACCTCACAATCAAGAAAGAAAAATGTAATATAGTCCAACTCTCTCCGGTGTTTAAGATCTTATGCCTGTCAACCTTAAATAAAAGCATATCCCTATTTTACACCAAACACATTGGCAGTTGCTGGTAGTCTCTTGTTCCATTCGTATTATTGCAATATATCTTACTTATTCTTAAGTTTCAAAAAGAAAACTGCTTTGAGACTAACCTGCCATCACTTTCACTTAGATGACACACCTCCTATGCTTCTCAGAAATGATAATAGAAAAGTGAAAATCAATTTAATGCTTGCATATATGAAAATCAACTCAGTCGTTGGAATTCGCATATAATGAGTGTTATATAACTGCTACCAGCCAACGTGCTCGACCCTGTTAGCTTAATCGAATATAGAAATAGAAAGACTTCATTGGGAAAATTGAAGTAAGAGTTTCCCTCCATCTGCAATAAAATCAGAATCACTGTCACCTCTACATTTCACAAGACTTAAAACAATAAGGCATACATTATCTCAGGCCCATTCCTGCTCAACTGCTCGTAATTGTTTATCGAAAGCAACTGTTTCCGCCACAAACATCCTGAATATTTGTAATTGCAAAATTAATCAGCCAAAAACAACTGTTATGCAAGAGCAAACAATACCTATGGCCTCAAAATCTGCTAACCTGGATTAAAAAAAAAAAAGATGCATATTTTACAGAGATAACAAAAATTTTAACCCCAAAAAAATTCCAATTCGTAGAAAAGAAAAATAAAAATAAAAAGATTGAAAAAGGAAACCCATTTTGAATCGAAACCAAAAAAGTAACATACACTGGATGATAAAATCTTGAATTCGAAACTGTTTGCATGGGAAGGAAGCAGTCTTTGCAAGACAGCCTTGGCAGCCAGTTCTTGAAGTGAAGGAGACGACCGTTGAGAATCCAAACGGTCAAGCAGGGCCCTAATAGCATCCGAGCCATCCGCAAGTGACTGCACGAGTAGGAGTGTTGCAAGAAGAACCGGAGGGAAGATGTGAGAAGACATGCTTCTGCTAATTCTAATGCTGGTGTGTGTTGTTTGAAGGCCGACCGGAACAAAGATCAACCGCCGGCCGATGAATCGTTGGCGGTCCACTCTGGTTTCAAAGACAGAGAGGATTATAAAATAATAATAATAATAATAATAATAAACAACATGGGGAAATTTGGCTTCTACTTCTGGTTGACCATATTGGATTGTTTTGGCCAGATTGACTGATTAGAGTTTATGATTTAAGTAAATTGGTTTAATTTTAATTTTAAAAAATTTTAAAATTATCTAAATTGAGTCGATCGGTTAATAATATTAAATTTTAAAATTATATTTTATTGATATATTAATTATTTAAATTTTTTTCAACTGTCTCTCTTTAGTAAAAAAAAAAATAATTATTTATTTGCATTTGTATTTAAGTGTTCAGACCTTTAATTCAACCTGCTACATCAAGGTTTTTTTTTTTTTTTTTTTTTTTTTTTTTTTCACTGTCCATGTGAGTTAAAGTCGGACAAATTAAATTACAATAATTTTCCACAATAACTGCAATGAGAAGGTATTGGAATTAAGATAGAGAGAGAAATTAAGGTAATTTTATTTAACGCATAATCCAATATATTTCTGGAATCAAAAGTTATAAATTATGTTTCATTGTACATCTTATTCCATAAAAATGATTTCTAACATCTCGCTCTAGTTTTTTTTTTTTTTTCTCCCTCTGTGTGTGTGTGTGTGTGTGTGTGTGGCTTTCCTCTTTTTATTTGGGGACCTGGATATGAAAGAAACCAAATTTATTTCAAATTAATTCTTATAAATAAAAAAGAATTAAATTATTAATAACTTTTATTTGATTAGTTTATAATTTTTAACAAATTTCATTATTTTTTGTTTAACAAAACTAATTTAAAAGAAGTATGATTCGTATGAAAATATAAAAATATTTAAAACTTGATTGCTCCCACCAATCGATAATCAAAAAAGCTTTAAGAAAATTGTCCCTACAAATTGCACACTAAAAGCACGGCACTCCATAACCCCATTTCTGCATCTAATTTCGCACCCTTGATTTCTTGGTCAGGGGAAGAGAAATTTTTCATTCTGGTTTACTTGTTTGTGCAAGAAAAATGAGAATCCAAAGCAAACATAAAAGAGAAATCCAGGGCATCTGCATCCATTATTCCAGGGCATCGCCTGTTAAATTTAAATGTCGTGCACGTAGAACTTTCCATGCGGAACAACACGAATACGGATGAAAAGGACGGGGCACTCGGCAGCATAGGATCTCAAAAGCCGTGAACGATGAAAGGTTGAGGCGCTGACGGTCTTTGGTTTCATGTCCATGGGGCAGCCGAAACTCAAATGGTGAGGAAGCCCTTTTCCTTCAAGCTTTCAATGGTGTCCTTAAGACTCACCTCCAGAGAAGTGAAGTTGATGCCCAAGCTTTGGGCTCTCTCTTTGGAGACGTCAAGCGGTGGTAACAAATTGTCGTCGCCATCATCGCATCTGCCATGAAAAGCACCGTATGAATACCACAATTCGTGGATAGAAATGGGACTCAAATGCCCAGATGGTAGAGTTGGGTTTCAAGCAATAACCTCACGGTTTGAAAGGTTGTTAAACCTGATGGATATTTACCATTATTGATCACATAGGAGAATTCATGTTTAACTTTACACGCCATAAATATTCAGAAACAATCACTTACTTTTCAGGAAGGTGCACATTAGGGTAGAGTTGATGCACAATCTTCAGGACATAAGAGAGACGGACAGCAGTTCCAACTAAACAGTATCGGCCATTAGCAGAGGGAAACTCGAAAGCTCGAATGTGTGCATCTGCCACATCTCTAACATCAACAGATCCATAGTGTTTATTCAAATCCACAGGAGGTCCTGCACCAAAATAACCTTGACTTGATGCTTCATAAGAAATCGTTGAGTCTGGCTACATTGCAAAAAGGTTTCAACACAACAATATATTGATTTGCCACTGACTTGTTGCAGAATGGTACCCTTTATTAGAGTCACAATCATCTCTGCAGAGAAATTAAGTGTTGGCTGCAAAAGAGGACCGATCACATATCCTGGATTGATTATAACCAAGTCAATCTTGTTCTCTTTCGCAAATTTCCAAGCAGCCTTCTCTGCCAAGGTCTTTGAGAGAGGGTACCACAGCTGGAAGTAAAACCAAATTAGTTATGATTTTAAAAGCACATAGTATTTCAAAAGCACATATAATTCATGCGTTGGGATGCAGGAACAACAAGTGTAATTCTTACCAGCAGCTATCTATTGCATGGGCAGTTCTATTACTCAAGTTACAATGAAACTCGCCTACAAAAACAATGCGGGTGCATTTACATTTCAAACTTCACATCTACAATGCATGGAACCAAAGTAAGTTGTACAGATGCCAGATAAATGACTTCCGCAAATATAATGAATAATGTGCTCAAAGATGGTAAGTGGTGGTCATATGGCCCTTAAATCAGCTGCTGAATGCAAACAAAACCACCGAGTAATGTAAGAGAACAACTAAAATTGAAGGAGAAAACAAGGGTCTGTATAACACCATTTTATCTTCCAAGTTCCTTTTGTCACCAATATGGTTCATCAGCTAAACCGTTGAGTCATTCACAGCAGAGAAAGAGCACAGATAAGATTACGCACACCCCAAAAATAGGGGGAAAAGTAGAAAGATGTTATCATATACATACCTTCTGTTTCTCAAGAATAGCAGGATCTGAAAACCAAGTCTCATCAACTACTGCACCATGGGTGGGAGGTTTTCCAGTGTGCAGAACGGCTGCAGTCGATGATGTTAGAATCACTCTTTTAACAGAAGGCACTTTTAAACAAGATTTAAGAACATTAAGCGTTCCCTTCACTGCAGGATCGATGAGATCTACCTAAAAATGAAAAGGAAAACATTCAATTAGTGTATTCTCACACAAGATTAATATCCGCACACAAACACAGGGACCTTGGAGAGGGGATACGAAGAAGACAAAAGGTGTTGAGCTTAAAAGTTAGATTGGAAGATATAAACAAAATAGGAACGAAAGAAGGGAAATCAGAATGATATATGCAATTACAAGGGTGATGGAGAACAAGGTGCCATTCAAGTGCAACAAACAAGTATTCCCTAGATCTTTTGCAAGGAATCAGTGATCTAATGACTAGGAAAAGAACAAAGAGGATGATGCTTTACAAGGCTTAATCATTAAGCTGCATAATAAAAAGGGTGCTAAAAGTTTTCAATGCTATACCAAGGATAATCACTTATCTTTATGTACAAGATGATAGGACAAGGCTTAGAATTTGAAGAACAAAACTTGAAGCCCATAATATAAGTCCAAGCTACATAACCAAGTTAGAGAAAGACTTAATTGCGTGCTAAGTTGTATTAATGGACCTGATTTTGTTTTGGGTTGCTGAATTTAAAGTTAAGGTTGAATTACATGAAAAAAAAAGGCTCAATTTTTTGGGTTTATTTAGACTTGTAGGTTCAGTTGAATCTCGATACATTAGTTAGGGTTTTACTTTGACTTTATATTATTAGTGGTAGTCTTTTTTAAGAATTCTAATCAAGGCGCAGATTTAGGATTTCTAATCAAGATAGAATTGAGATCACCGTAATTAAATTTTTCCTATATAAGTATGTTTAGTAATTTTTTCACTTGCTTTTATGTTTTTGAAGAATACATTGTTTTAACTCAAAAAAAGTAATCAACCTTTGTGGCGTTTGGGGTTCTTAAAACTTAGTTTCCTTAGAATTCTGATCAACTCAACTTATTTCTTAGCTTTCTAATGTGTGTATAACAAATTGATTCAAGGCTCCTAAGGCAGGCCACTCTATCAAAGGGTCTACAGGCTGAAACTTGATCAGTTATCTGTCTCGTGGAAGCACTTTCTATTGCTTCCATGCATTGCCTGCAGCAGTAAATAAAAGCAACAGGGCCTCATATTGCTATTGCTAGCAGGCATATCCCCATTCCACGTCCAGGTGAGATTGGTGCCAATCCAAAAAGGGGAGGAAGGTGCAGTAACATAATGGGATCGATTGCAAAGGCTATAAATGACTAATGGTCAATACGAACCTGTGGATTAGTAGCTGAGAAAAGTACAGGGGACGCTGTATGAAAAACACCTTGGCAACCATCAACTACAGAATCAAAAGACCCTTCTTCCAATAGATCAGCAGAGAACAAATGAAGCCTTTCCTTAGCTCCATCAAGGGCAAGCAAGTGTGCTGTTTTGTTCGAATCATCTGGATTGGATCACACACCAGAAAAAAAAAGAAGAAAGAAACAAAAAACTTGATATTATGAGAGTTGACGGACAACCATACACGTTTTAGAACAAATTTAGAGGCTTTGAACTCACAAATGGAAATTGCAACAAAATAATTTTGAGGGTACAAACTCAAATTCTACATCAAGTAAGAAATAAACTTACTAAGATCGCGAACAGTGGCCTTGACGATGTAGCCAAATTGGAGCAATCGCTTGACGAGCCATGTTGCTATGTAACCTGACCCTCCGGTCACACATACCACCTTCCCTTCTCCACTCATCCTCTACAATTCTTGACAAAGTGTAGAATCTACAACAAGCTTAGCACACCGAGTCTCTCCCTTAAGGGAGGGCTTGTTATTCATGGTGGAGGAGCTGTCCACGCGAGTCCTGCTTTTCTTTCTTTTTTTTTTTTCTTGAAATATAAGCTATCTTAAAACTTTTTAGTAACTATTTGCATATTATATGATTTATATTTACATATTTTATTACTCTCTCTCTCTCACACACACACACGCACGCGCACACACACACACACGCACGCACGCACACACACACACACATATATATTTAATAAAAAAATTATATAAAGTTAACACGGGCATATTATTGCGTGTAAATTTCATCTCAGAGCTCTATCTTCTTACTTTTTCCTTTCTTCGTGAGAACTGGTTGAACGAAATCTTCTGTTAATGAATTAGAAGGTTCGGTAAGTCCGCTGTGTGGCCAGGTCGAGACCAATTAATTAAATATGTGGGTCAGAATCATATTATTTGAGCACAGTGATAAAAGCATTCCCCATAATAAAGTCACAAGTGACAATCCTCGGAATACTTTTTTTTTTTTTCTTAAGCGAAGTATAATAAAAATGTAAATTATCATCGTGATAAATATATTTATGTATACTGTTCTAATTAATTAGAAGACACTGGTGCAACTGACTATTATTTTTGGATTTGTCATTGAAGGAGGGGGATAGGCCAATTGGGGCTAACTAAGATTGTGGTGGTTGGAAGAGCAAAGCTAGGGCTAATTTTTATTATTTTAAAGTTTGTTTAACTCTTATTTTCTTGGGTGTCAAGATAACAAGTATTTAGTACCAAATTCAAATTTGATATTTAAAATGACAAAAAAAAGGGACAAAAATCATGTTTTTTCTTGGTTGATTTACCAAAATAATAATAATAATAATAATAATCTCAAAATCAAAGAAAGATCTCCCTTCTCTAACGGTTACATTCTCAGGTCCAAAAACATAAATACAACGGTCACATTGCACTCTCCCCCTCCAAAGACTATTTTCAAACACAGCATTATTACAGATCCAACGGCTGTTACCTTTTCTTCTTCAATCAACTGTCTAAAGCCCCACCATTCAAATCCCAAAAATCCTCCATTCTTCCTAAACTTGACGTTACTCTCTCTCTCTCTCTCTCTCTCTCTGCAATCAAATCCTTCAAGACTTCTCCTTTCCATTCAAAGATTGAATATTTCTTTCTTCTCTTTTGTTTTTTTTTTTTTGGTCCATCTTCAAAGAAATCATTACTAACCAATCAGGAATCTATGGCTACAGCTTCAAGCAAGATCCCATCTTCTTGCTCACCAGCGTCAAGCAGGCCAAGAAACCCCAATGCAAGAAACTCAGAGGCCGTCGATCCCATGAGGAGGAGCTTTAGTGGAAGCCCGTTTGCCAAACCCTCCATTATAGCCTGTCCAAGAGGAGGCAGCGGCTTTAATCCCAACAACACTCCTGCTAATAGCCCATCAGGTTTGATTCCTTCCTTCCTTCCTTCCCTATATCTCTTGTTTTTCCTTTTCCATTTTTCTGTTCTGTTGAATATTTCTTGGGGGTTATGGTCTTATTAAGGGAGAAACTGAGAGAAAATTTAAGGGAAGCAGAGAACTTTTGGTGCACGTATGCTCTGGATTTTCCTTCAATTCTAATTAATTTGACTATTGTTTTATTTGGGTTTATCTTTTATCAAATTCAATGTGAGTTTCCTCTTAATTATTATGTTTGTGTAAGAAGTAGAGAATAAGAAAAAGATCGTAAGGATGAGCCAAATTTTCTTCTTATGTGAGTAATGAACTTGATGGGGTATGTAGGTTAAGATTCTGTTTTGCTTATTCAATCAGAAATCTGTTTAATTACCTAGTTTCTTTGATAACTTGTAACCTTAAAAATTTTCTCTTTCGGAATAAAAAATTGCATTGAAAAGGAAAAATGTGAGATGTGATAGTTTTGTTTAATGTTTTTGAAATCAAGTTCCTTTTTCTGTATTATCATAATTTCTGTTTTGGCCTCGTAGATTTCTTTTTGCCTTCCTGGTCCTAATTGCATGCTTAAACCTTTGATTTGCCAGATTGTCCACAAAGAAGGTCCTCCGTTAGCAGAGAGAGCTTAATTGCCGCTTTGCGTGACTACGAGGACAAAGAAAATGGGAAAGACCATAACTGGAAACAGACCAGAGTTCGTTCACCGAGTACCAAGAATTTCATGTCTCTAACATCTTCAGCAGCCTCAAAAATAAACGTATCCCCAAGAAAAAAATTTTAAATGAAAGGAATGATTCAATTTGCACTTCAGTTTCAGTTTCTGATGAAAAAGACCCTTCAATTGAAGATTCGGGTTCAAAGGATGAAAAGGGCTTGAATCAGAAGAAGGAGGTGTCGTTTGATTTAACAGTTACTTATATGGGGGAAATGGAGGTTCCAAAAAGTGATGACGACGAGGCTCTCAAAAATGATGAACATATTGGTTCTTTGTTGGATATGAGAGCCCGAGATGGTTCAAAATTGCTATCAAAGCATGCAACCCCGGAGAAAGATTGTGTTAGTCTTGAACAAAGCTTTAATATTAGTCCCAAGGCACAATGTTCTTTGCCAAGTTCTGCTTTGGCACCCCTTGATGCTGATCCGTCGATGCCTACTTATGATGATGGAGATCAATCAATGCTGCCTTATGATCCCATGACTAATTATCTCTCGCCAAGGCCTCAGTTTCTTCACTATAGGCCTAATCCACGAATTGAACTGTATCTTAACGAGGGAAGAAATGGTATGCGAATTCAAGAGAGTTTTGTTTCTTTGAGTTCTTCCGATACAGAAGTTACTGAAGATGACTCCCAGTCTGTTGGTTCACAGAGAGAATTTGAAGATTCGTCGTTGGTTGATGCAGTGAAGCAACAAGAAGAAAAAGCCATAGTGGAAGAAGACAAAGCGTTGCCTGTGTCTGAATTGAACAACACTAGCGCTTCAGAAGGAGTGGATCTTAGTGAAGAGAAAAGTGTGTCTAAGCCAGTTTTCTTTAGAAGAACAAAGCTTTGTGCTTTCATTCCAGTCCTGGCTGTTGCTTGTTTTTTGGTGTTACTTGCTAACTCTTCAGTCATGGACTCTTCAGTGCTTAATAATTTAAGCTGCTCCACCCTCTATGTCCCACCTGAAATCTTGGAGTTTACCCAAAAAAGTCTTGAGGGCGTAGGTCACAAGTTCAGGCAACAATTAAATCACTTGCTCTCTTTTGCCGATAATCTGGTTGCTAGCTTCAGAGAACCGCACAAACTGGGTTCCATGCAGTACAATAACTTGAGCATTTTGCTGAATGATGGCTTAGTTGATAGTGATGTTGCTTTTGATCACAGAACTTTAGGATCACAAGAGAAATATGAAAACTATGTGTCAAGGCCAATGAAGGAGGGAGATGGTGTTAACTTAGTGGAAGAGGAAGTTGAAAATTATATAGAATATGAGCACCAACAAGTTGAAAGGCAAAGTGCTATTGCAGTGTATGTTGAAGATTTGCCGACTGTAGCAGAGGACAACCTTGACTTCCCAATGGAATTTGGCGTTTCAGAAACTGAAGAACTAGTTTTGGATCCAGAATATGAGGTGATCAGACCTGGAAATTCAGCAGCAGAGGCTATGGAAGAAAGAATTGAAGCTGGTGATTACAATGTTGAGCTTCAGAGCGAAACATATCATGAAGATGAGCCAAATCCGATCCTGGAACCTAGCAAAACAGAACAACCTCAAGTTGAAGCTGAAGTGACTCATGCCGAACCTGCGTGCAGTTTGGCAGAGAAAGTCCCTGAAAGCTTGTACTTGGATGCTGCACTGAGAAGTCCACAAAATACACAGAGAGGGGACCTGGCACTTAATGGAGTGAAAGATGCATTTTCAGTAAAGTTCATTATGCAGATATCCTTGCTTGCTTTGGGTCTTCTTGCAGCCACAGCTTTCATTTGCATGAAAAATCAGAAAATCATGACCCGAAATGATGTTTCTGCAGTGGTTCAACTGCCGCATCATAATAAAAAGATCAATGATGGCTCTATGTTCATCAGCGCAGAACGTGCATTCCTGGACACAAAGGTTGACATGATTGGAAATTCCTGCCCATCAGAAATGAGCAGTTTTAGGAGCAGCTCGTATTACATTAACAAAGGACCAATGGGGACAAGCGAAGTGCAGAGTGGTCAAAGGAAGCTTCGGAAGAGCAGCAGGCGAGAATCCTCGGCTTCATCAGACTACTCAATGGGGTCGCCTTCTTATGGCAGTTTCACCACGTACGAGAAAATTTCCAGCAAGCATGTAAGTATAACTCTGTTGCATTTATGATTGTTTATGCTTCCATTTTTCCATGAGCTCAAATTTGTTTCTATGCCTATACTTTCTTGCTCTGGTTTTGAAGGGAAGTGAAGATGAAGAGGTGATCACTCCAGTGAGACGCTCTAGCAGAATCAGAAAGCAGTTCACTTCTCCGTGACAGAGAATGGAACAAAGTTAGCTTGGCTGATTGTTTGTCATCGCTGTATTAATGTTGCAACTGTCTAGTTACTGACTTGGCTTATAGGTTGCTAGAAGTTTTTCTGTTTTCAATCCAAGGAGTTCTGTTTCCACTCTTCTTTCTATCCATTTCTCAATGGTCATAACCTTTAATGCATGAACAAAATTTTCAGCGACACCATGGTTATGGAATATATGAAAGTGAGTTCTGCTGCAGAATCTTCAATGAAATATCAACAGGGTTGTTTTGCAAAACAAAAATAATCCACGCAGCCAAAAATTTTTCCAAGCCTTTGCATGTCATATGAAGCTTCTTATTTGATTTTTATGATTGTGTCATACATTCAAAATGTTTATTTGCTGGTGAAAAAAAAAAATCCAGCAAAGCATGTTAGCACCAAGCTCTTCTATAACATCTCCAAATCGATCATTAGCACAAGCTTTTCGCTGAAACATTGCATTCAATAAGATGGTTATTTGACGATGAACAAAAAAAAAAATTATTTTCTTGACCATTGAGAATGTTTAGATGAATTTGTGGTTAATTAAAAAATGAATATGAAATAAATATTTTTTAGTAGTAAAATAAGTATAATTTCAATTAGAGATAAATTAAGGATAATATTTATATTAATTTACATTATATGAATAATAGTAGTACCATTTTTCTTTTTATAAGCAATACTAAAGTTAGTAGTAGTGAACATAATAAAAAAAATCATGTCATATTAAGATTTCATTCATTAATATGAATAAAAAAATTCATGAAAAATAGAAACTATTAATTCAAATTATTATTTGAATTACTAAATAAAAAATCCTTAAAAATATTAGTACGTGTGCCATTACACTTATCTTGATATAAAGATTTAAATTCCTATACGACATCAATCATTTTTTTTATTAAAAAAATAATTTTATAGTTTTAGAGGGATAATTTAAAAAAAATTATTAAGAATTTAAATTAAAATTATTTGTTAACGTCTTCATCTAATATTTCTTATAAAAAAATTTATTATTTGATTCTTAACAATTTTTTTGCATATATATAGACGTTCGATTGTAATTATCGTCAAATTTAAAACTTATTAAAGACAAATCCTTGCTTCAATTTGTTTTTTTAAGAAACAATTAAAAGAATTCAAATTTAAATTTAAATTAAGTCGTGCGGGAGATCAAATCAACATGTCAACCAAATCACCTCAGAACTGTGTCCACAAACAAGCGGCCCACAGGTGCGAGGGTCCACCGCACTTGCAATAAAGAGAAGAAAAACGAAATGCACAAGTATTTGGGTCCCACCTATCTCCTTTTCCCGCCATTTTTTCTCTCGACGATGTTTATCTTGTGTCCCCCAAAACCCTAGAATCCCCCTCCCTTCCTTCACCTGTCAGTCCAAGAATTCTTTAAAAATGAAAGAAGAACGGCCATTGAAACGCCCCAAGATCACCAGGTTTTGCACACTTTTTAGTCTTATCTCTTAGCCGATTCTTTCTTTTTTTAAAAAAATTTCTTTATCGTACAACGCTGCTGCATCCTTCTTGTACGGTTGCATGTGGTTCTTGCGAAAACTGGGTTTATTTATTTGGGTTCTTGGGCTCGTTCAAGCTGGGACCTTTTCTATGATCTATGATGTTCGTATGTTTATGCTCAAACTCTTTTATTTTTTACTTTCAATTTTAAATTTTTTTTACCCATTTTCTAATGCTTCTATTTTGGGATTATGTTATTATTATTATTATTATTGGGTGTTAGTATTACGAGTGTATATTGGTTTACGTGAGAATTGGACAAGATGATGAAAGAAAGCATCTTTTGTTTCGCCAACTTACTTTTTTCCCCATTTTTTCGAGAATTTAGAAAACAAAAGGCATACTCTGACAGTCTAGCTTAGGATATCTTGTTTGTTTTGTATGTTTACATCGGGCACTAAAGTTTTCTGAATTTTTCTTCCAGAGGAGAAGACGATTATATGCCTGGAAACATTATTGAGTTGGAACTTTGCAATTTCATGACCTATGATCACTTGTCTTGCAAACCGGGTTCTCGCTTGAACCTTGTAATTGGGCCGAATGGCTCGGGTAAGAGTTCTATTGTGTGTGCAATTGCACTTGGTCTTGGTGGTGAGCCTCAGGTTAGTCTTAAGTGCAACAGTGCGATTCATTGTAAGATACAAGTTTCTTTGTTAAGATTATGGAAGTTTTTTTCTTTTTCTGCAGCTTCTTGGGAGGGCCACAAGCATTGGAGCTTTTGTGAAGCGTGGAGAGGAATCTGGCTATGTAAAAATGTCCTTGAGAGGAAATACAAAAGATGAGCACATTACCATCACTCGCAGAATTGATACAGGGAACACATCAGAGTGGTTGTTTAATGGTTAGATTCATGTCTGAATATTATCTTGATTAAACAAAATTTATGTGTGATAATGTCACTCTTTATGTTGAAGTCATTGTTGGTCCTAACTGAATATTGTCTTGATTAAGGTTTCACAAAATTTATGTGCCATAACATCACTCTTTATGCTGAAGTCATTGTTAACCCTAGCTGAACATTATCTCGATTAAGGTTTCACCAATTTTTAGCATAGAGAAACTCAAGAAGGTTCTATTTGCCTGGCGCACATGCAGATTCAATTTTTAACATTCTGCTTGCCCCAGAAAGTGCATCCAATGTTGATATTTCCTGTTGTGATACACTCTTATCTTGTGTGTATATAAACGGTTCACTTAGGTTCTTGCATTGTTTTTGCACTAAAAGAAAAGTTTCCTATCCTTTCCATGCTGATAGCACTTCCACCTGGTGTAAGGCCTTTCATACCTATAAACAATCAAAACCATTTTTCTGTGATAAATTTTTAACAATCCCATCTGTGTCAAGTAGGAAAGTTTCTGAAATATCTTTCCTTTACTCCCTTGCGTGCTTTATCTGAATAGGGAAGAATTGGCTCATAAAAAAATAAAGAAAGATTTATTGCTTGTACATAATTCCAAAATAGAGCAGCATTCAACTTTTCTCTTATCTAGCATTTTTCGGTTTTAGGAAAAGTTGTACGCAAAAAAGAGGTAGCTGAACTTGTCCAAAGGTTCAACATCCAAGTCAATAATTTGACTCAGGTAAGTTCTACAACTTGCAGTTAGGATCTTGTGTTGTTAATAATGTGTAGATCAACTGATAATGTCCTTTTTAATTTGAGATCATTCGATAGGCATATTGCTAGCTGAATTTTCTACCCTGATAATGGTTCCCTTTTCTGTCATTTTGAGATGGCTGCACTTTACTATAAGTTTGCATTGTGCCTTCAGTTAACTAACGATAGTTTATGCTAGTTGTAAGTATTCATGGAAGAAATTGTTATGCAGTATTGTATATTGGTTGTCTTTCTCAAAGTCTGTAACTTTATGGTTAATTTAATTCTATTTCCTTTGATCCGCAAAGTTGCTTGACGTCTTTATTGCTTACATTCTGTAAGAGATTATATGTCTGAATTAGGGGTATTTTCAATCTTAATATTTTTGCCTTTGCCTACTTCTTCTGTCATTTCAGTTTCTACCACAAGACAAGGTGTGTGAGTTTGCAAAGCTGACTCCTGTGGAACTTCTAAAAGAGACCGAAAAGGCAGTTGGTGATCCTCAGCTTCCAATTCAACATAATGCTCTTGTCCAAAAAAGTCATGAACTGAAGAATATTGAAGTAGTAAGTGTTTACTTCATCATTCCTCCAGAAATAGTACTTATTGTGTTCAAATGCTTTATGCCGATTCTCTTAAATATGCCTCTTCTTTATAGGCTGTTCACAGAAATGGAGACACTCTCAAGCAGCTGAGGTCTCTTAATGCTGAACTTGAAAAGGATGTTGAGCGTGTCCGGCAAAGAGAAGAACTTCTAGCAAAGGTCTTTGTTTGGGTTAGTTGTCAGCTAAATGTGCTTGGTGTTTATATGATACTCTCTTGTTGCCATCTGTAGGTTGATCGAATGCGAAAAAAATTGCCATGGCTGAAATATGATATGAAGAAGGCTGAATATATGGAAACTAAGGAGCAGGAAACAGATGCAAAAATGAAGCTGGATGAAGCTGCTAAAGCTCTGATAGATTTCAGAAAACCTATTGAGTAATTTTTTTTAACTTCATTTCCATAGTACTTTGCTGCTCATTACTTGTCACTCAATTTTGGCAATTTCCTCTAGTTTTTAGGTATTTATTTCCTAAAATGTACACTGATAATTGTAGTTTAAAAAAGCTGGCATGTTCTTCTTCAATGCCACCGACATTTGCTTTATCTATATCTAGGATAAGAATATTCTCATAGCTCTTAATTCAACATTGGTAGACCCATAGTCTGCAGTTTGGATTAAACTTCACTCCCTTGCTTGTGTTACATTATGATGGCACAAATGTAGTTTTGGGTTTTGTAAAATATTGTATTTTGCATCCATAGGAGAAGCATAAGCCAGGCTTCCAGTCCTTTTCATTTGTTAATATGATTACAGTGGATACTTGTTGGAGGTTGTATTAAAAGCTTTCCATACTAGTTCTTGAAAATGCTCTGAGATGATTCATATGCTGCTATTTACACTTGGTCCATTTCCATCAGATTGTTCTTGGAAAACCTTATTCATAGGCTCAAAATGGCAGATGGCTTAATAAAAGATTTGCTGATTTTTGTTTGCTGTCTTGTGCATTAGGAAGTCTCCTTACTGATTAGTAAACTGAAAGTAATCTATTGCAGGAAACAAAGGCATGAGAAAGGCCTGCTTGATGCTAGTTGCAAAAAGACTATGAATCACATAAAGGACAAGTCTAGGCAATACATGGAACTCTTGGAGAAAGCAAATTATTTGGTGTGTTGAACAAGTTATGCTCTTCGTTAAGCTGTAGCATCTGATTGCATAAAAAATTTCACCATTATTATTTGGCCGTTGGTATTTATGTACTTGTTTAAAGGGTGTGAAACTACAAGGAAAGTACCAGGAAATGGAAGACATGAGGAGACAGGAAGAATCCCGTCAAGAAAGAATTTCAAAAGCTAAAGTGGCTCTGGCCACTGCTGAAATAGAACTAAAACATCTGCCTATTTATGAACCTCCTAAGGAAAGAATTGTAAGTTTGATGACTATCCAGGTGTTTCACAAATATTGTCTGGTGGCACTTGATATTGATGGGCCTTTATATGATGAACTTTTGGATCAGTAGAAAAGTCTTTAGTTATGATAAAGCCATTAGTTTCTGTTTCAGTAATAATCAACAGAAAAATTTTTCTTGGAAAGAGAGATATTTTGAGGGAGTTAGTGCCTCTTGCTAACATTTTCTATTTTTGAGCTAGGCAAGTTTAACTGCTCGAATTTGTGAGCTGCAATCTGCTGCAAATGAAAAGAGGACTCAGAAGTCAGAGCAAGAGAAGTTTCTAATACAGAAGAAAGTAGCTTTGGGGCAGTGCCTACAAAGGTCAAGTTTCAAACCAAGGATGAAGATTGTTGCTTACATGGCATTTCAGTTTTTGTAAAATTATGTCCTTCCAACTGATTTCTAAGATACACTCTTTATAGGCTGAAGGAGATGAACAATAAAAATGATAAACTTTTATCAGGATTAAGAAATTGTGGAGCTGATAAGATATTTGATGCTTATCAGTGGTTGCAGCAGCATCGGCATGAGTTGAAAAAGGATGTGTATGGTCCTGTATTACTTGAGGTAAAGTCTAGAGTATGACTGGTCTGTTTGTATGATAAGCATTTCTGCTCACTTGCAATTTATATCTGGATTGCAAACTCAGGTTAATGTCCCAGATCAGGCCCATGCCAACTATTTAGAGGGTCATGTTCCTTTTTACATCTGGAAGGTACTTTTGTGGACTCATGCCAACATCTCTTGTTTTTAAATCTTTGCACTTATTACTTAGATTCAGTTTATGCGTATTAATTCTTGTATGCATGCATCTGTGCCTAGACCTGAACTGCCAACTACAGTATTTGCCATACCTGGTCAGATGCTAGTCTTATATTTTTCTTCTTTTGATATGTGTCCAGCAGTAAAACAAATCATTTATCATTCTCTTGGACTTGGTATTTCCACTTGAGACGATTATTTCCTCCATCAGAATGTAGTGGCAATGAATCATTGCCTCTCATTATACTTATGTTATTTATCTCTCATTATACTTATGTTATTTATCCATTATGGTATATATTCTTATGTTTGTATGATTATTCACTTTCTGTTTTTGTTCAGCAAAATGAATTTTCATATGGTTTTAAATATGCATCCGTTAGTTGTTTTAGATCAATAATATCATATGTGCTCTTTTACTGGTGTTGTTTTGACTTGTTTTGCAGTCTTTTATAACCCAGGATCCTGGTGATCGAGACTTTCTGGTTAGAAACCTAAGGTCATTTGATGTTCCAATTCTAAACTATGTGAGGGGTGAATATTGTCCTAAGGAGTCCTTTCAAGTTACAGAACAGGTTCTGTCACTCTTTGCTTTATTACTTTATGCATACATATGCATTTGAAGTAGTTTAAGTATTATTTTGGTTTGGTTCTCTCTTCATTGAGCAGATTCGTCAGCTTGGCATTTATTCCCGACTTGACCAAGTTTTTGAGGCTCCTGATGTGGTCAAGGAGGTTTTGATTAGCCAATTTGGACTGGAAAAATCAGTATGTCTGTCAACATTCTCTGCTATATATATATATATATATTATGTTTGGTTATGGAACCCTCATGGGCTTGGAAATTCAAGTACTGTTTTGTGGCTAGTTTTTGAGTGTATTATCTGTTCATCTTATATTCATAATTTCTTATTTCTGATGTGTGTGCAATTTTTATCAGTATATTGGATCAAAGCAAACTGATAAGAAGGCTGATGAAGTGTCAAAGTTGGGAATTTTAGATTTTTGGACCCCAGAAAATCATTATCGGTGGTCTGTCTCAAGATATGGTGGCCATATATCTGCAATTGTTGATCCAGTTGGTCGTTCACGTCTTCTTTTATGCAGTATGTTTTCTCACATCCTTCTTCAAATTCATTTGATAATTTTCATTAATTGTCCGAGCATCCAATTGTAATTTTCAACATATTTAGGTCTAGATTCTGGGGAAATTGAAAGGCAGAGGTCCAGGAATGATGAACTGGAATTGTCTGTTGCTGATTTAGAGCAAACTGTTAAATCAATGCTGAGTGAGCAAAAGCACTTGGAGGAAGAAGAAGCTAAACTACATAGACAGCGGGTATGCTGATAACAATACAATAGGAGTTACTCTGCTTTATGCTGAACTCCAATTTTACGTAAATTTGTTATGTGCATATGACTGAACTCCAGGATTAATAACTGATCATGTGACCTACAAGATGAATTTATTTTTGGAGTCATCAAAAAGGTTATTCCTAAAACCATTTACAGGAGGATATTGTCACCGAGGTACAAGATGAGAAGAAAAAGCGGCGTGCAATGGAGAACCTTGTCTGTAAGTAGAGTAATTTTTCCTTATTTTCACCACTAATAGTTTAGTATTTTTTTTCCTGTCTGCTGTTAAAGTGAGTGATTAATAATTGGTGTTAACACTTAGTTCAAAGGAAAAGGAAACTAGAATTAATGGAGAAGGAGGATGACCTGGATACTGGTATTGCAAAGTTGATTGATGAAGCTGCCAATCTTAACCTTCAACGGGTCCAATGTGCAATTGATGTTAAGGTGATGTCATTTTTGGGTTCTGCCCTTTTGCTTGAATGACACTTAAGTATTATTCTAATATCAACCATTTTCTGACAATAAATTATGCATAAGCAAGCACTTCTATATTTGTTTTGTTCATGTCTTTTCTATTCAAGTTAAGAGACTTAGATCTGTGTTACTTTTTTGCCATTTCTTGTGATAGAATGTACTAGTTGAGGTCGTTGAATGCAGATGGAAGTTCTCTAAAGCACACATGGCTTTGATTGAGTTTGAAGCAAAGGTATAATAGTCATGATCTATTGGTGTTGTTAGCTACATGTTTTTGCACTTTATAATTGATGTAAGACAGCTCTTGAGCAGTTGGCTTATAATAGATAGAATGAGATAATTAGGGAGAAATTAGGGAGAAATTAGAGAATGAGGGCAGAATTTAGGAAAAGTGGCATCAGGACAGAGATAGAAAAGAAGGAGAGACAGAACATGTGGAAGAAAAGAGAGAGAATGGGAGGAATGGAGGGAAAGAGAATTCTGATACAAATTCTTGTTTTAATTCCAATACGCAATACTGGCTTAAACCATTAGAAGGATTGTCCTTTTATAGAAAATTCCAATACAATAAAATGCAAACTCAGATATAAATTTTGACTTAAACATAAACTAGTTTATACACAAAAGCAACTAAAGATATGAGCTCAACCACAGTCCAGATTACTAAAAATTACTCTAAAGTTGACTACAATCCAGATTGGACTTATTTGTCTCAATCCAAGAAAATTCTAATAATAAAGACATTCCTTCTTGGTTCTTTGTCAATAGGGTTTCAGTCATATGCAGTGGGAGGTTGTCATTATTGTTGAGGAATCTGCTTTCTCATTTGGAAAAGTCTGCAACAATTTTCCTTTTGCATGGCAAATGTGTGTGCCACAGTCCAAATCTTTTTTTGTACGCAAAGAAGAAAAGTTCAATTTCTCATGATTTAATAACTAGTCTATGGATATTCTCTTATTTATGACGGTGGCTTCACCTTACAATATTGGACCGTTGTCAAATAGCTAGTCAAGGCAAATCTAACACGTCTACATTATGAGAATATTCCTTTTGCATTTATTCTCTTTACTGAAACTAGGCAGAGATGTTCTTTTTTATCCTTTTTTTCCTTCATGAGTGCTGATTAGGAGCAGATTTCTTTTAGATTAGAATTCTTATCCTTTTGCTTGGATTTTTCTACATGTGAACTAGAGAGGCTTTTCTTTTCATTTCTTTTTATGCCACATTTGATTCATGCAACTAAGCATTTTAGTTTACTCTATAAGATTCTGTGACACATTTGCCTTCTGTTAAATATTTATTACAAAATCTCATAGATTGGAGGACTGGAAGTCAATCTGAAGCAGCATGAAAAGCTTGCCCAACAAGCATCCCTCCAGCTTGAGTTTTGTGAGTTTGTGACATTCTAAACATGTTTTTTGTTCTGTCTTTACCTTTTGGAAATTTCTTTCACCAATTCACCTTTAACTTCTTGTGGATATTTTATATTGCTGTAAGCACACTAGGAATCTGTGTATGCATGCCTAGCATATATATTCATTTATATGACCTCAGTCCTTTGTTGAGCCTGAATGTATCTGAAAAAACAACCCTTATATGTGGTGAGTATGGCTTGAGCAAGATAGAAGTTTAAGATTATCTACAGATAGCTTAAACTCTGTATTAAATTAGAGTTCCAAGACTCTTTTAGGGCCGCTTCAAAGGGCTCTTGATTTATTATAGGCTCCTAGGTAATTTTCTTATACAAAGTAAATTGCTAAATGAGAAATCCCGACTAGCCTGATGACACCCCTACTTTTGTGAAACATTGTTCAAATGTTACTGAATATGAGCTTGTTTGTGTAAAGGCAAGAAGAAGGTAGAGGAATGTCGACAGCAACTCTCTGAAGCCAAGAGGCATGCAGAATCAATTGCTGCTATTACTCCAAAACTTGAGAAGGAATTTCTTGAGGTCACGCAATTTTTTGATTCAACTCACTGGTGCTCACAACTTTCTGTGTTAAATTCCTTTTGAATTCAAGAGTTCATGCATCGTCACATGGGAATGCACAGAAAGGGTGCATCAAAAGAAACAAGATATTTAACATACGTTTAGCTGAAACAGTGAGAAATAAAGAGTGAAATTTTGGCCAAATTTTATCCTTTTGGATTCCACAAGAGACAAATTGGAGTTGTTTGAATGGTAAATTTGATAGTGATAGCAGCCTTCATGAGAGAAGACCCAGTCAGCTTGTTTTTGTTGTGTTTTCTTACAAACTGTAGTTGGATAGCCACAAAATTGGTTGAGAAAACATGATGCTAGAAGTGAGCAATGCTAGGGTTTTGCATGTCTAATCACTAACTGATATGGCATGTTTTCTGGTGCCGCATTTGTGAACTTTGGCGGTATGGTGTGCTGGCCTCCACAGAAAATAAATAAAATTGCTCCTCAATTCTGGGATAAAAATGCCAGTACCCAAAAATATATATATATATATATATCTGCACTGTTACTGTGTAGGAAAAATGTTAGCTCTGTTATCTTGTTAAACAATTGGCACTCGGTGGACCATAACATGAGAAAAAATTGAGTTGAATTCAAATGTTATTGAACATGTTTAGATGTTATCCAACGTGCTTTGTGCAGATGCCTGCTACAATTGAGGAGTTGGAGGCTGCCATTCAAGATAATATTTCTCAAGCCAATTCCATTCTTTTTTTGAACCAGAATGTATTGGAAGAATATGAACACCGGCAGGAGAAGGTAACCTTTTGCCATCATTTTTCCTTCTAGCCCATCTTTAGTGGATGCACTAAGGTGTCATCTGCATTTACTTTTCTCTCTGCAGATAGAAGCTATGGCCAAAAAATTGGAAGCAGATGAAGAGAAAATGAGAAATTATTTAGCTGAAATAGATGCCCTGAAGGTGTGATGCTTACTTGCAAAAAAATAGTCTTCATGTGCTATTGCTTTTGTTCCTGAATTCCGTGGATACAATATTTAGTTTTTGAAACCAAGCCTTCATTTAAGGAAAGCTGTAAGAATCAAGGTTGAGTAAACTTTCAGAAGTATGAATGATGAGCAATTGAGATCTCAAAAAAGGCTCTGTTGTGTCTGGTTCAACCAAATTTAAGAAGGGTGATTTCTATATTTTATTTACTTTACTGTAACAATCTATTTGTTTCATCCTAACTCCGAATTATCAATGATTCTGTTTGTAATAGGTTGAAGTCTGCATATTTATGAATCAATCTAGTTAGGGTTATGTGGGAGTGAAGAAACTTGGAGGCCTATTAGGTTTAATGACAAACTTATTTGAAGTCTATGTGAGGCTACTGGCACCATTTATAGATGGAATGAAATAAATTCAAATTTACTGGGTCCAAATTTCAGCCTAGTTTGCATTTTAAGCCTTGACCTTACTGGTTGGAATTTACATGAAATTCAAGAATCTTGAGCTCATGCTGCTACTAGCCACTACCCACTGCATATGATTTTCTGCTACCTATAATTAGTTAAGCAGATCAACAGTAGATTATTCAATTCCCACCATCTTGATTTAATAACTTGTTTTTAGATTTTCTTTGTATCCTTGCTTCTACCATGCAGGTTGTAATGTTATAATTGCCTTGTTTTGTCTTTAAATTCGTCCTTTCTTCTTACACAGTCAAGTTGGCTTCCAACATTGAGAAGTCTTGTTGCTCAGATAAATGATACATTTAGTCGTAACTTCAAGGAGATGGCAATTGCAGGAGAAGTTTCATTGGGTAATTAATCTGATCTTTTGGTGTAATAAGCTGCTTATGATATGCTGTTGATGACGACATCCTTGGTTGATTGAGTGTTTGTTTATAGATGAGCATGAGAAGGACTTTGATCAGTTTGGAATACTTATAAAAGTGAAGTTCAGGTGACGTCCACTTCTAAGCCTGCTATTTGGGTCTAAAACATATATTCTATGTTGACAAGGCATTTGAATTGTTGAAGCATTAGCCTTGCTGTTAACTGCTTGTTTACTTGTAAATGGAAGAATGCACCTGCTTTTATAATTGAGTATTCTTGAAACTCATTTTAGGCTAGTTTGAGTGTCGACTCAAGTACATCAGGTCTCAAAGTCCACCACTTGCATGTCTGCCTTTCTTCAATAGTTTTTATGCAGTCTTTATACTGTCTAACCTCCTTAATATAGTGTAAATGCTTATTTCTGGTGTCCAACTCTGCTGCTTATGCTTTTAACCAGTATTGTAATTTGTGATCTTCCACTTTGATTCTTGTTTTCATTTAGTTTCACATTGTTAACCTTCAGGCAAGCAGGGCAACTTCAAGTTCTCAGTGCCCATCATCAATCTGGAGGGGTATATCTTAATTTTAATTTCTTCTTTTCATGATGCCTGTAGTTACTGACTCTACTGGCTCCCGTCCTTGAATTTCCCATTAGGAGCGATCAGTTTCAACCATTCTTTATCTGGTTTCTCTTCAAGACCTTGCAAACTGCCCATTCAGAGTCGTTGATGAGATTAATCAGGGTTAGACATGAATTTTTAAGCTTTTAAACTGACTGTGCATTAAGTTGAGAATAATTCATTGGCTGACCTTTTACTTTTTCTAATTCAGGAATGGATCCCATAAATGAAAGGAAAATGTTTCAGCAATTAGTGAGAGCTGCCAGCCAACCTAACACACCACAGTACGGATAATTTTCTGAATTTTGCGATAATTGAATATTCAATTCTTGTGGTTATCTTTTGTTACTTTATTATTTCAGGAAGTCTATGCGTGTATCTCTTAGGGTTACAAGGTTGACAATATAGAGAGGCTTTGCATGCATCATATTGATGTCTATATCATGGTCTTTCCTTCTTTGTCTGTTCATCAGATTTGCTGCTGATTATACCGGGGCATGGAAGGGCACACATTAGTTTTGACTTTATGATCAAATGTTTCTATTTAAAGAATAAATTCAGATTCTGATTGTAGAAAGGTGTCCAATTCAAATGCAAATTGAATCATACTCCTAGGTCCCTTGGGAGTGAAATGGTGGTTCACATGGTTGTTTTCCATATTCATGCAATTTATATTCACTTTCTTGCCATAACATTGAAGTGAGAGTGTTAATGTAATGGTAAAATTAATCCATTGTGATCTGGAGGTCACAAATTTGACTTGTAGGAATAGCCTCTTCATGCAAAATGAAAGGTTTAGGCTGCGTACACCTAACACTTCCCAACATCTAAACCTTTCTCAAAACTCACAGCATGGGAAGCTTCATGTATTAGGAGGCCTTTTCTTATTTCTCTTTCCATGAAATTGTTGGTACAAATCATACAATGATCAACTGGTACATCACACAAAAGTTCTTGATGAGCAACTTGTTTGCTTCCATGAATCATGCATAGGTGTTTCTTACTCACCCCAAAATTGCTATCAAATCTGGAATACAGCGAGGCATGTAGCATTCTCAATATTATGAATGGACCTTGGATCGAGCAGCCATCTAAAGGTTAAGTGCTTTTCAAACTATTTCTCTCTTCGCTATTGTATGTTGTATGATCTTCAACCGACTGTGAAAAAGCATGTAATTTTTTGATTCAGTGTGGAGCAGTGGTGATAACTGGGGTGCTGTCACGCGGCTAGTGGGTGAAAGTTGATGCTGAAATCAAAATTGCTGGTTAAAAACCCCAAATTGCTGTTATAGGCAGATGGCATTTCCGCGGGCTGTTCTCTGTGCCCTTTTCTTAGTTTGGGGCATGGTGCAGAGCATGTTAGATATCCAAATGCAATTTTCTCCTTTGTAAAAATTGTAAGGATCAGTTTGCAGGTCTGCGGTTGAATCAAACTATTGTAGATATTTCGTTTTAACATTTGTTTTGTTTCATGTGGTTCCATCTCCCACTGCAGTCGAATCTGTATTCGATGGAAGTGTGAAATGGCTTATGGTTTACAGCTACTCTATGTATCATTGTTAAATGGCCCCCGTCTTTTGCTGGCGGCTAGTCTTAAATCGGACGCCGGAATGCCTTGTTTCGGGATGCTTTTTGATGAAATCCTGACTGAGACGGATGCGAAGACGATAATCCTAATGGCTTTTATTTTTTCAGATCTAAAATAAAAGCTCCGCAAATATAATGACAATAATTATATATATATATATATATACATGCATATTAAAGTAGAAAGTTTTCTATTGATTTTCATTTTCAACTTCTATGGTTTAAAAAAAAAAAAAAACTTGTTACTCTCTTATTAATTGTAATTGAATTTAGTTAAATTTCTTTCATAACCACCACCATAATGAGAATATTCGAATCCGAGTCACCGCAAAAGCTCCAACCTCGAGTGGTATAATGCCATTGACCTGAGCTGGATTTATGGAGTGACCGCATTTGTATTCCCAGGGCTCTAGAGAACACAGATTTTACAGTCATCAAATAGAGGTAGTTCACCCTGATTATCTGTCATCTTTACTAAACATAAACAAGCTTTGACAAATATAATTAATATAAACAAGCTTTGACAAATATAATTAGAAGACATCATCTACAGGCGGCTTTCATCACATTGAGACGTCTGAGGGAAGCTTGTAGTCAAGCATCTCCCTTATGTTCAGTCGAATAGAAGGTCCCATCGACGAGCAGATGTGTGCACTTTTCCAGTAAACTCCTTTTGCACCGGATGGCTTGTTCGCTTCCACCGATCTCTGTAATGATTCAGAAAATATAAGCTAAATAAGTTCCCTTGATGACAACTCACAACGTTGGCACCAAAGAAAGAGGCCCAAAAAGAATATTTGCATGCACAAATAGAGAGGGAAGAACATACTACTACAGCCATGAAGTTTATAAGGAGGCCTTCTTCTGTAAAGAAGACTTTCCCGAAAGGGATGTGAACAATCCCAGTTTTATCCATTTTGTATTCGACCTTTCCCTTCTTGAACTCTGCTATTGCCTGAAACCCATTAAGAGTAACGCGTTTCATTTAGCTAAATAAATGACCGTAAGAGGGCAACAAGTAACAAATTGCACAACTGTAACTGACATACTTTTCTAATGAAAATCTGTGTATATCTACAGATGCAAGTATCTTGGTCCTTTTTGCATTTTTTTTTTTTTTTAACTTCTCAATTGCCCTCTTCTTTTGGATACCACATAGAAGATGGTAGAGAGAACCGAATATCAAACTGTGCAGTAGAGCCAAAGAATGACATAATCAACTTGATTTTCGTCCCTTTTTTTTTTTTTTTAGTCAATTTCATCATCCCATTGTCTTACAGTGGGACTTTCAAACATAAACATTAGTTTCATGTCTGACAAAAGACCCAGAAAACAAGCCCCATTTGGAAGTTGAGAAAAACTGGAATATAACCCATTTAAGGACAAAACAACATATAAAAAGAAAACACACCTGAGGTATGTTAGTTGAGACAGTGCCAGCCTTCGGGTTCGGCATTAGTCCTCGGGGTCCCAAAATCTTGCCTATGCTGGCAACCTGTTGCCAAGCTTAAAGAAATGTGAATAACTTGTAACATATAAAATGAAATACTTCCTAGGTCATCAACGGTTGCACAAATTACTGGCACAATCAGCATCAAGCACAGTTTTCTTCTGGTGTGCTATTTTGCGCATGCCAGAAGATGGAAAGAGTTTAAAGTCTCTAAAATTGATCAACTCAACTGCAAATTCATATCACTAAAAGGTAAAATAAATTGAAGCTGACAACTAATCCAATGAATCTAAGCATTGCCAATGATAGTTGCCCAACAAGTTGCAACTTCCAAGCAAAGCATTAGAAGTTGTGTGTGTATCTAAGTGCCTTTTGCGAGCTCAGCAATGCCAAATGACTAGCACTATACATTGCATTGCAATTACAATCATCCTTGGCTACGAAAGTATAAGACAGGAGCAAGGAAAAAAATGAAAAAGCACATGACATTGCATATGAATATCAAAATCCAAAATTTACCACTTTCTTGGCAACAACCAACACAATGTACCCAAATGCTCTAATATATTTCAGTGACAAAATGGAGAAAAAAATGAGAGAATGTTACATATTTCAACATCCAAGCAACACTAATAATTTTTGGCCCATCAACCAATGGCAGCCATTAGAAACAAAAGCCAAAGCCTCCTAAGTTATGTATTAAATTCTGAAGTTTCCTAGATAATTGAGAAGTAACAGGCAAGTATGTTTTAATTTTTACCCCATTATGAAGTCTTCAAGCAAGTATGGGTGTGGTTAATCTATTGAACTACAACAAAGACAAGACTGGTAATACCTTAGGCATCATGCAATCAATTTTTCAAATTCTTTAAAGGCAATGCCAACCAATGGAAACATTAGAAACAGAAGCCAAAGCCTCCTAACATTATGCACTAAATTCTCATGTTTCCCAGATAGTAGAACAATAACAGTGCAAGATATTTTAATTTTTTCCACATTATGAAGTCTTTGAGCAGGAATGGATGCAGTTAATCTATTAAACTAAAACAAAGATAAGATGTACAACACCTTAGGCATCATATCTGGGGATGCAATCAATTTATCAAATTCTATGAATCCCCCTTTTATTTGTTCTATCAGGTCCTCTCCACCGACCAAATCTGCTCCAGCATTTTTTGCCTCGTCAAACTTTTCACCTGGAATACTTAGACCATGTTACAAAACGTGCATAGGACAGGAGAAAAAACATACTTAAAGGGCAATATAAGCCACCAGACTTAACAAGCTTCAAAAAACACTCTCCACAATCAGCTACAACCATGACAGAGACCCCATGGTTGCTGGGGATTTAAAGGGATGTGGCACTAAAAAGGAGTGCAGGCTTTTTCAATGTAACTGACTTAGCATTTGTACAAGCAAAAATTGCAAAGAATAATAACCTTGTGTAAGGACTGCCACCCTAACAGGTTGTCCAGTTCCCTTGGGCAAATTTACCTATCCAAAGAGAACAAAATAACGAGAATTGCTGTTATTACATTCACTAATAGCCCACAAAGACAATTTTGCACTTTTATTGTTTGAGAACTCACCGTTGCACTCAGCTGCTGTTCAACAAATTTCGGATTAAGGTTAAGACGGAAATGAGCTTCAGCTGTTTCAACAAACTTTGAGTTTGCCATTTGCTTTAGCAGAGATATCGCAGTCTTTACGTCATACTCTTTTTTGTTTTCTCTCAATTTTTGAATATCCAAGAATCTCTTAGACCTTGTCTGGCATTGTGAATAAAAGGATGTAAAGCTGTATGGTTGAAACTCTACGATAATCTAGAAAACAAAAAAAATATATATATATATTGAGAATATATACCAAACTTTCAAAGACAACAAAATTCAAGTACTCATTATTCAATCACTAAGAAACAAAACTAAAACCATATAACAGGAAATGAGACATGTCACTGTAGTTTCCCCCTACCTCAGCAGGTGATGTGGCCATAGAAAAACTTGTCTTCTAGGGCAGGGGCAGTCGAGTTCAAGTATATAACCAAGTAAAGTTTGATAAGAAAGCATAAGGAGAAACAACACTCACAGAGCCTACATCTCAAAAGGCAGAATGACAGATCCAAACTATACATTATCCATAGCATTTCACAGGCAAAAATTTGTAAAAACTAGCATAATTCCTGAAATGAAGATGAAACCCACAAACCAAAAAAGACCCACCAATCAAATCACCACCCATTATCCAAAACAAATCAACGCCCACAAAGACAAGCACAAGGAAGAAAAGAAAAGGAAAGCCAAGAAATTAAAAATAAAAAATAAAAATCACACGGCATACCCTGTCTCTTTTCAGCAGCAACGCAGCCTTCCCTTTCTTTGGCTTGGGCTGAGTGACGGTGGCAGCTGCCCCATCGCCTTTCTCTTCCTCTCCCAACTCTCCTTCAGCCACCAGCTCCCCCGTCTGTGCAGCCGTCGCGGCAGCCGCAACCGCAAAAGTTGCGAACTTTACATCTTTCTTCGCATAAAAACTGGTCCCTCCACTCGGTGTCCTCTCTCTTAGAGAACAGGAGTTCAAAACAAATGGGCAAAAGGAGAAAGACTTGGCCTTGAAAGATAGGAGAGCTGGCGTTAGGTCTTGTAGGTGTGGGTGTGGGTGTAGCGTAGAGGGGTAATTGTGCGTTAGCATTAGGGATGATGATGATGATGACGACGATGACAATGGTGCAGTAACGGTCGCCATTGTCACTGCTTTTCCTTGTTAAGCCCTCACTGTCTTCAACAGCGCAGCTTTTTGTTTCGGCCTTTGTGCCTCTCTGCCTTAAAAACCAGATAAGAAAATGCCTAAATAAAATTACATAATTTACATTCTTCAAATAAATAAATAAATAAATCAGACAAATAATAATAATAATAATAATAATAATAATAATAATAAATTTTAAAAAATAGCAATTTTATCTTTAAAAAAACAATTAAAAAGTAATTTAGAGAATTGACAATTTTAAAAATTAAAAAATAAAAATAAAAATCTACTGAATTGGTCATAAATTTATGAATTTTAAAGCAAGCTTGGACAATGTAAAAGGCTATGAGTCAGGGCCTCACGCATATATCAATTACGATTGGGTCATCCAAATATAAGTGCTAGGCTCACACTGCTTGGGTTGTAAGTGACATTATTAGTTCACAAAAATCTTATAATATTACAATTATAAGTTGCTCTATGTTCAAAGTATATTTTTATTTTAAAAAATAAATAATAAATTTTATAAAATAATATAATAATAACAAAAAAAATTAATCAATTATATTTTACTTAAATTCATAAATAAATAAAAATATATATTACACTATCATTTTTTTATATTATTTTTACGCAATTGTAATCATTTTTTTATATAATTTTTATTGGGAAGGAAATAGACCCGTACGCTCATACTAGCAGGGTTGGACATGATCAAACCAACCCATAAGCCTAAGCCTGAGCCTCAAAACTTCAGCCCAATATACTCAGAGTCAAGTCCAGCTGTGCTCCCGTATCAAAACCCCACTGCTCAACAGCCCATTTCCTTGGAGCCGAAGGAAATTTCCATTAAAAAAAAAAAATTACGTTTAAACTCTAGTTCATTGGTATTGGAATCATCTTCAAAATTAAAATTTTCAATATATATAGATATATATATACATATCAGATTGAGTTGAGTTCAATCTGAAGGTCTTAGAGTCCTGGTGGGCGCCAATTAAATCAGAATAAAAATAATCAGTTTGGCATGGAAGCATTGGACCAGAGACTGCGTTGCTGAATGGTTGGTCCGTTTAACCATTCTACAAACAATGATCGTTGTTGGAATTACTGTAGACAATATGTGAGGGAAGATCATTTTATTTTAATTATTAAAAACCTTATTATACCGTAAACTTTTAATTGAGAGTCAGAATACATGAACATAAGAATAACAAGCAATACGAGTTTGGTGTCATTAGAACTTCAATCTTAAACGGAACAAAGAACTTTGGTGCCGAGCTTAGGGTACATGGTCGTTGTTGGATAACCGACTGTTTTCAACGAGGCTGGATTTGCACGAACATTACATCACCTGTGGCATATTCCCTATTAGGTGCCGAGCTTACTGAGTGTGATACTGTAAGAGACGAATAATGGTGGCCTCACAAATCTGTAAATGACTAGTATATATATACACTTGGGCCATGGATGAATGTTCAGATATACAAGAAAAATATACAGGAGGGGATAACCATGAATAATAAAGTGTGAGTGTGCACCATACCATGATTCCGCAAGAGTCAACAACTTAGACTCCGGACAATTTGCGTTAAATAACACACAGAACAGCTAACCATTACGTTTTTAGGCGGTGAGAATGGAAAAGATATAGCTAATCGCTATTCGCAATAGCTAATTTAATTAAACGTTACACGACCTCAACTCAAGCTGAAAGTTGAGTCGAAAGACAACTTCAATAGTAGAAAATCGAAGAGTTGACATAAGAAAAGATATGGTGGGATGGTGAAAGAACTAATGCGTTTCATTTCTGGTACAGAATATATAATGTCATAAACTGTCAAACTAATCCCTTGAGAATAGATACAACAGCCCCAGAAATCTCCACATAACAAAGAGAGAGGGAGGGCTGCATGGAATTATATGATTATGAGTTAAACAATCGTTTGATGGGGTTTTGATATACCGTTTCAAATCGATGGAGAGCTGTCAAAATATGGAATCCCAGTAAGGTTAAAGGCATATGCCGTAAGATACAAGGGTAGGGCGACAAAGACACTGCCGCCATTGGTCTATAGCCTGTGTCTTGGTGGGCTCTCCACATTGCTTGCAATTCTTAATTCAGTAAAAGGTTAAAAAATAATTGAGCTTTCACATCTAAACCAAAACCATTGGTCAATTGTCATTGCCACCACGCCAGCACCGCACTCTTTGTGGATGAGGAACCCCGGAGTTTGATTGGTTATAAGTTGAGACAATGGCCCACCATTGCAAGTGACCATTATTGTACTTGAAATGGTACAATTTCGAGAGCAAATGTTCAAGTTCTGCCTGTGCCCACATGGCTGGTGTACAAATTTTATGGTAGAAGTTAGGCCTTTAAACAAGTAGCTACCTTGTAAATCGACGGGGAACCCGAGGTGTCGGCATGACCACATCTCTACCAGATTTTATCAAGTCTTGGCGTTCCCTGATGGTTTTGTCAAACAATCTGTTTTCAGGAGTCTCTGCATAGCATACGTAATAACAGCTCACACAGGCGTGCGGCAATGCCATGGCAATCCTGGTCTGGTCCATTAAAATTAATCAGCTAGGCGGATAAATATTGAAGTATAATGCAAGTTGGTCTAATGATGTAAAAATGAAATTTATAAGGAAATTAATGTGTGATCCATCGCTGCTCTCACCACAACAGTTTTTTTTTTTTTTTTATCATTTTCTACATGTAAAAGTAGGTCTGTGCTTTGCTCGCCCTTTCAGTGTACTGGGCTTGCACGTGTGGAATGTGTTAAGAGTTTAAGATAAAATCTAGGAAGTTTAATCTTCTAAGTTTTATTAGTTTCGTGACACTCATTGCATAAGTATAACCAGGTAATCAAAACATATAATGAAGTTACACCAACCATGAGGTATCCAATGTAGAATGCCAAGAGAGAAATGGTGGCAGTGAAGGGCTCGTGCACTTTGGCAGTCCAAGCAGCCACGACAATAACACAAATAGAGCCACTGCATACTCCAGTAAGGAAACAAATAGAGCTGGTTATATCGGAGTCAACAATGCGTTCCATTTCTCGCATCTCAAAGAGCTTCCAAGTGTCTTGTGACGCCTGCACAAATCCTTTTCCGTACACAGCTATCTGCAGCAGCAATGTGAATTTGAGTTGGGAATGGCTTGGCCCGATGAGATTGCTATTAATGTGATTGGCCACAGACTATTGACCGATGAATAAACAGTCTTAAATTAAATGGAACAACTAATCAGAACTCCATGGTTGAGATTTGACGACTCCTCTAAGAATAATTCAATTTGTGTCCATCTAAACATAATCAACATTTAAGTTAGGGATTACACTAATTATTTGGCCAATGACAGTCTAACAAAGCACAAACAGATGAGCAAGTTTAAATAAGCTGGAGAATCCTTCAAGAGTATGTAATTCTTGAAACTGACTCCTTGAAGCTAGCTCTTGTTACAATCATATGGATCGTACTGAAAGGAAAGTAGAAGCAAGTTTAAATAATCTGTTTCAAACATGTCATGCTTGAAAGGAATTGAAAGGAGAAATTTAAATTTACTTGTTTTCTTGAAGCCACAAAGGAAATCCTGTTTCATGATACCTCAAAGCAAAAGGCAAGTAACTTTAGAATCGTTCAAATTTTAGCTGATTGTTTAGCAACACGGATTGCTTTGCACTTTAAGATCATGTTTTCTTCTCTCTAGATGGAGACCTTTTCTAGGATTCTTAATTGTTCATGCCACTACCCTATTCCATATATAATCGTAAAATCTCCCCACATGGAAGGAAGCAAAAAGGGTGTAGAAATTAGCAAGTTCTGAAATTTCTTCAACGTGTTACCTGTACAAACGCCCAGCCATTGCCATATCTGAAAATGGACTCCATGACATGGAGACAGCAATGAGCACAAGAAAACATGAATTCATCCTCTCCTTCAAGCAAGTTCAGACCTCGAGCAAATATTCTCAGTGCTTCAATTGATGGCACAAATATAGATCCCAAACAAGCACTTCCAAGATTCTGAGACATTGCCCTTTGGAAACAAAATTGAGTGCTGGATTGAATTCCTCTCAGATAATACAGAGCAACTACCCTGCTAACTGTCAAATTAACCACATTCCTCTGAACTTCTGCAGTCCATGCCAGGCTCAATCCTAATGCAATAATGATCAAAGGTGGAAGGTAGAAGTTCAGTGCTCCAACCACAGCAAAAATCCATAATGACATCCACAAAAATCCTGCCCCAAGCATCCAATAAGTGGGTTGATTCAAATCTGCAAATTTCGAAGCAGTTTCGAGCGATTTAATGAAGACCTTAACGCAAAATCCAATTCTTTGACTAACCCAACAAGCATACAAGCCATTGCCTATTGCAAAGGCAATGAAACAAACACCAACACCATCAGTTGGAGGCTTCTGGAAGCAAATTAAGAGAATTCCAGCCGATAAAGACAATAAGAAGGAGCTCCACAAGATGAAATGAACCATGAATCTCGGCCAAACTCTAACCGCTTTTTGCCATGCAAAGGCAAGAGTAATACTTAGTAGCAATGCTGCTTCAACTTGAGGGAGAAGATAATGTAATATTCTCTTCTCTTTTTTCTTGATACCATTAGAAGCTCCTATCAGTCCTTGAACTCCCTTGAATATAAGGAAGCACACTAGACCAACAGCCAAAACCATGTGGAGGACAAACAGAAAGAGGAAGATTTTGTTGGTGTACTTCCTCGAATTTAATGTTGTTAGCGACGGCTGCTCACACCAAGGGGAAAAAAAAAATGTTTCAGCTTAAAAACTTGAAAGTTCAACAACAACTAGCACGGTTATCACTGAAATATTCTTAATTTTTTTGAAAAACTGAAAAAGCTTGAGACTTTGTTAGAAAATAATAAAGCAGAATATATGACAGCTTCTCAAATCTGGCTTGATTTTGGGCCGTTTACATGCGAGTATGACCTTTGAATCTCATATTTTACAAGGTTTAAGACAACTATTTACTTACAAACACTTGTACACGGGGCTCTCTTACTAAGATGGGAGTTGAAAGACTCTTAAAATACACTAACTCGCAACAACTGTAACTGCTTTGTAATCAATCAAGAATTTAAGATTTCTTTCTATAACCTATAAAACAAGGCAATAAGGTTGAGATAAATGGCCCCAAAGACAGTTGACCGACCAACAATGTCACCAAATATACAGTAAGAGTTTCCAAAATCTGCAAATTCTTTTGCATGATCAAAAAAAGTTGCCTAATAGATTCCAAAGGTAAAGACTCAAAATTTCTTTTCAAAGGAAACAAGAAAATTACAAAGGAAAAAAAAAAAAACAAAAAGAGCTAGCTAATTGTACGCTGGTAATGCAAGACTTACTTGAGGGGTGGGCGTGGAACGAGGCAGAGATGGCTGGGTAGAAGATTGAGTGGCAACTCTGGTATTAGCATTAACAACAAGCCTCAAAGGGTTTGTTGGGTTCAGTCTTTGCAACATTGAAACATGAAAATCTCCCTGATCTTCATCTATTTTTGCATTAATATTCCTCTCTACTACCTTTTCTTTATTATTATCATTATTAGCACCCACTTCTCCTTTCTCCACGTCTCTTTGTTCTTCTTCTTCTGCTCTCCCTTCCCGTTTCTGCTCGTTTCCTTTCTCTTGTTCTTCTGCTTCTTCTTTGTTTTGACCATCCCTGTCTACCACCTAGCAACAGTATCTTGAAACAGTTAGCCACCGGGCACAAGTCCAAATATAGCCGGATAAAAGACGGAGAAATTATAAAATGTAGTCTTACATGCTCGACGGCACCCATGACGGAGGCGGAGACGGCGGTGGCTGCTGTGGTGGGGACGCGTGGATTGCTGTTGGATTTTGTAGTTTTCTGTGTTTTCTTTTTTACCTCTCTGGGTTAGATGATCGTAGTGTTGTTACTTGTTAGCGGTGGACACTTCTTACGTCTTTGTCTTTCCTTTTTCTTAAAATAAAAATTTGAAAAAAAAAAAAAAACGCTACTGTTATTAATGATTTTGTCAATAAATAATTCATAAATATATTAAATTTGATTAATTAAGTTACAATTTTGAGATGTTGATAAATTATTTTATTTTATAAAATGTATAGGATTTATTAAGAAAATTTTGATTTTATTAATATAAAAAATTAATAATTGTTAGTTATGCTCCCCAGAGGGTTTCTTTTATGAGACGCTCTTTTTCAAGAGCGTGTTTTCAATCACCAATGTGGAAAAGAGAAGATGCAGCGTTTGTGAGAGGAGAAGAAAAAGAAAGAAAGCACGTGGAAGATGAGATTTCTGCTCCGTATTTATCAGATACACGGAATCAAGTCTGCTGCGGTCATGATGAACGGCTTAGATTCGTTTTTGTGGGGTTGATCTGATGTCCCGGTTTATGATTACGAGAGCGTGAAATGACGGATTTTGACTGTACACGAGATGTTGACACTCAAGGGACTGGCAGCGGCACACACATCCCAATGTTATTCTGTTTCTCACGTAGACCGGGTCGAATAAGAGCATATTCGGATCACTCGAAACAATTAACGATTCAACGCTTTTTTATATATATAAATTTTTTACTTAATAAATAAAATTTATTTAAATAATAAATTTTTATATAAAAAATTTAAAAAATAATTTTTAATTTTAATTTATAAATATAATAATTAATATAATTTTCATGCATTTTTAAATAAAAGAAGAAGAAGAAGAAAAAAAAAAGCATATTCGGGAGTCTGACGTAATGTTATTATTCGAAATTGAAAAAGTTTCTCTGCCAGTCCCAACCGTTAGAGCTCGTGTTTGGACTTTGGACCATTAGCCAAACTGTCGGCTGAAATGTGTCTTGTCTTGAAGTTAAATAAAAATTTGGGTGCCTAACTTTGCCAATTTTACATACTGTAATTTTAATCGATTTAAATTATAAAATTTTAACATTTGATTATTTAATATTATGTGCTTTTAAATTTAAATTTAAAATTCTATCAATTTAGGACAATTAATAATTTTTTTATTTTTATTATCATTTTTTATTCCCTAATAATAAAATTATGAGTTACATGATAATTTAAGTTGACACATATGCTTTTTTTTTTTTTGTTATCAATTTGAATTGTAAATTTTTTAAAATATATTTTAATTCAATTTATTAAGTTTTAAATTTGTTAATTTGAGTTAAAACTCAAAAAATATAATACAATATCTTCAAAATTTTTAAAATTTGTATTAAAATATCAATAAAATTATTTTCAATGATAGAAACGACTCAAATTAGACAACAAAAATTTTAGTTAATAATGAAGTTATTAGTAGGGATTATCAAGTTATTAGTTATATTAGTAGGGATAGTGAAAAAATAATGAAGATTATCAATTGATCCAACTTAATTAAATTTAGAACGTATGTAATCCAAATTATTTAGAGTTAATATATATATATATATATATATATATATATATATATATATATATATATATATATATATATATATATATATATAACTCATATCAACTAAAATTAAAAAAATTGCAACCTGAATTTATTAAATTTAAAATATACAACTTAAATTGATAAAATTAACAAAATTAAGGACCTAAATTTATATTTAACCCCTTTTCCTATTAATCATTTAGAATTTGAAAACAATGTTGATTACCCCATTATGTTACCTATAATTAATTGCAATTGCCAATAAAAAAAAAGTTAAAATTACTTCTGTTTTTGGATTGAGCAAAAAAAGTTCTTTCATTGTGTTATTTTAAAAAGTTAAAACATACCCTATCACCTTAATACATCAAAGGATTTCATTCATAAAATACTTCAAGTGAGAATGGTTGACAAGGAGAAAAATCACCTTTTTTTGCTGTCTAAATTAATTTTTGTTGGTAAAAATTACTATATATTTCCTAAATCCAATTTGGTGCACCTATGGCTATAAAGTTTTTCGTCTCGATTACGATCCTACTAGAACGTAACACTTCTTCCAAACCTTATAAAGTTTTTCTTTTTAAAGAAGCATTTAATTATAAATTCAAATTTGCATAAATAAAAAATCTTTCATCTTCCACTTGTCTGTATTTTAAATACTAAATATAGGTAATCAATTAACAAATTTCTTAAAACAATTGGTCAATTATGTTTATCTGTTAAACCCATGAAAAATCACACAGGGTAATTTATGTATTATCAGAACTTAAAGAAAGTGTAATGAATGATAAATAAGTAGCCAAAATTTTGAAATCCAATTCTAGCTATACGAATTAGATGGGGCAAACAGGTCACTAATCAATCCAATTATTTTGGATTTTAGGCCATTTAATAAATTATGAGTATTTTTTATTTCAAATTATGAGTAACTTATATTTTAAATTCATAGATTTTGGTGTACTAAAATTTTGAGCGTACCAAGAGTCAAGTTCATCGAATTTCATGAACGTCGCGTTGAATGAAAGTGGATCAAATTGGATTTAAGAAATTTGACTTAAGCCCATCAATTTTAAAATGAGTTTTAATTGCGTAACGATGGGATAAGAGATACGCTAGAGAGACGTAATTTATTGAAAGTGTTTCGTCGAACCACGCGCGGCGTCATCCCTTGTCTAATATTTTGTACTCATTGTCGCCTGGGACTCAGTCACGTGCAAACAGCTGACAGGTCGTGCCACCGAGTGCTTCTTATTTATTATTTATTTTTGTTATTGGTCGTGTATTTATTAAAGTTAGCTTTAACCCACAATTATTGGGCCAGTTGTGATGTCAGATAAACGTGAGTCAATTCCGTGGGGCAGGGACCGAACGAAGATTCCAGATCGAGATGACTAGGATCCACCTCAAATTTGTCTTCCATGTGTCCAACGTTCTTCGTTTTATTTTTTACCTCCCTTGCAAAAGGACGTTCTAGTCTTTTGATCAGGTCTCCATCACCCACCCTTTAGCATTCAGGATCACATCTTCTTGTTTCTATAGTCTATATCTTTTTCAAAACTTGACTCTTTGATCTTTCAAAACTTTAATCCGACCGATAAATCAAATAGACACCTACCCACCTACGAGGGTGACAAGCACTAAAGCAAAATCTAGAATATCTGAACGCACGAGAGAAAATAATTTTTTTTTTAATAAAACAAATACACCATTCGTCATACCACAAATGAACTTAACACATCACAGACAACCTCTTTCTTGTTTATTAATATTTTTATCCGACTTCTTTTTCAAGATAAAACACTTGAATTCTATTTAATTATGATAACCGAAACATCACTTTTTATTATTAAAATATAAATTATATATCTATATATATATATATATATATAGAGAGAGAGAGAGAGAGAGAGAGAGAATAAATTACTAATTAAATTATCATGAGATGCCAATCCTGTTCACTATAATATATCGCCCGCAACCTTCCTTTTAATCACTCCAATTACATTGTAAATTTCGGACTGGCAAACTGCAGCAAAACGCGCCATTTACTCAAGAACCCAGAAACCCCTTTTCAAAAGGCATCAAATTGGACACAACCAATGAGAAATTATAAGTTACCAATTTGAAGTCATCATCACATGAAGAGCCATTCATTCTGAATAAGAGATAGAAAGGGAGGGAGTTAAAATGAAAGGACAAGAGCAGGCAAGAAATCAGACGATAAGATCCATGCATACCACATCCCATATCTCATCCTTAACAAAACTGCAGAATCTATGGGTCAAAACTGGTTAGCAGTGAACAAGATACATCTCCAAGTGAGTTCCTTCTCCCACAAGAAGAGGACTACGGAGGGTGGCTCGTAGAAGTACTGACCATTGAATTGTTTAGAAGCATAAAATGAGTAATAACTCATCATAACCAAAAAGATTTACATGACAGATGGTACATAATCTCTATGTCACTACTCTTGAAGCACCATCGTCATTTCTTTGCACTGCCAGCAGCTTCAGGTGGAGGTTTAACAATGCTTAATTGACCACCTTCCTTGTTTGCAACAGTAGCTGCTTGCACCTCGTTGCAGTGATTTATGAACTTGCTCAATTCCTGGCCTCCAGATGGAAAAGCAAAACCATTAGCAAAGTCAGAATTGACAAAATTTTATTCCATGACAGAACACATTATAATAAAAAGCAAAGCCTGAAAAATTTTCACCATCTCCAAACTCCATTGAGCGATATCAGATGACATATTGGGCAAGATGCTGGGCTTCTTAGGTATCACTCATTTGAGTAGACTGAACACAGTGCTACTCAGGCACAAAAAAATGTACCATACATGGTGCACCCACCCCATAAAATGACACTTAATAGCAGATGGCCAAGTTATGGGACAGAACTCAAATTTGACGAGACCATCAAGTTCCTATGGGTGCATGGAGCAGATAAAATCAAGTAAGAAAGCCAGAGAAAGAACTTTGTCACCTAGGTACAGACAATTCAAATCTTCAGATGCACACTTTGGCCCAATTACAATATAAAACAGAAGAAATCATAAAAAAAGTAAAAAATAAAGACAGATGTAGAGTAAGAATGGGTAAAGAACACAAATTTTGCTTTAAAATGGGCTACCAAAATGGAAATTGAAAAAAGGGGATATATAACAGTCTCAAATTAGTTTCAATCGTGTTGGGAAAGTCTTCCCACTTGTACTCCCTAAACCACGCGGTCTTTAACAATTGAAAAGAAAGGAAAAAAAAAAAAACAAGAAAGGAAAGGTAAAGACTCGCCCAAATTATCAAAATCCAAAGCACTCATCCCTTACATTCCTACCTTACATAATAAGTTTCAATAGCAAGGACCTTCAGAGAAGGATGAGGAAGAGGAGGTTTCCAACATACAAAGATATTTTGCCAGACATTCATCAACTGGCTGGCTTAGCCAGTCATCAATCTTCATTCCTTTGCAAAAGTGGTACATTTATAGCATCAGCTCATACAAAACCACCATTGTACAAGGAGATATGGTAATCAGTATTTGATGCAAAAGTGCAAATTTACTCAAGGCAGAGATGGGATAAGGAGATCTAGACTGTGTGCATAAATTGAGAAGGATGTAGCTGGAACAGATGGCTGTCCGGCTTCTCAAAAGAGAATTTTCGATGTGTAATTAAATATCAATAACTTGTAGAGGCAATATTCACTTACATGCCCCACCACAGCCTTAATTTTTTATCATAACTTAAGAAGATGGGAAGAGTAACACACACACAAATTTCCCCAGATCTGCTTAACATGACTGCCTCAACCAGCCACCTGATTCTATAGCTTTTGCAGAAGGGGAACAGTTGTCGCGTCAGCTCATACGCATCACCCATTATGTAGGAGTGCTGGTAATCAGTATTTGACGCATGACTTTCAATTATCTAACTATATATAGCTAGAAATGGCTAATAAATGACAAAATTTCCCAAATTGAACTTCCTACAAATCCTTTTACATAACAAACCTTAGTTCTAAAACTACATTATCTTGATCTTCAACTCTTATTTAAATAAAAAAATAAAAAAGGATCCAGAAACCATTTGCAAAGAAGACTGCAAAACACATATATTCTGTCCATCAAGCAATTGTAAAGCAAATAAAAAATAAAAAAATGCTTAGAAATTGGAAACAAAAATTACTATTTGTTAATAATTCAATTCATATTGGAAGCAAATAGCTAGCATAAAAAAACAAAAAAACTAGGCATAAAGTCAGCAACTGAGGGGCTGAGGGAACTCACTTTATCTACAGTCATATCCTTAGTCATCTTTGATGGCTTCATGAATCTCTTCCCTACAAATAAAGAATGACAAAAGATTTATTAAAGTCAATATAATATATATATATATATATATATATAAACTCATTATGAATAAGTAAAACTGGGATACCTATGCGAGTATGAGGGACTTTGCCATGGCGATTAGGAGGGATTTTCTTCTTCTGTTTTCCTTTAAAAAGCTCGCCTTTCTGTGTCATCTCTCTCTCTCTCTCTCTCTCTCTCTCTCTCTCTCTCTCTCTCCCCGGTGGCTTGTTGCTAGGGTTTTTTGGCTTCTGCTTGTTGCTAGGGTTTTTTGGCTTCTGCTTGTTCCTGCTACTTTTCAGGGCTTTAAATAGCGGAAGTGGACACCGGCCAATTCAGGAAATGAAAATTTTCGATAGCCTTGATACGGCGTCGTACGCAGCCTCTCGTTTTCAACAAACGAAATAAAGGTTGTCCGGTGGCCAGCGACGTTTTAGCTTTTATTAAAAACCGCCGTCCGAAGAACGGCTTCGCCGTTGCACGGCATTCGGCCTGCCTCGAGTGCAATAACGGGTTCATGATCGGCCCTTTCGATAACCTCATTTTCCAATGTCGTTCTCATACATTTTGAGACAGACCGAGAGAATGAACACGAAAAAATAGACACAAACGCATCATGAGCATTAGTTGTAATAAATTATTATCATTGAAATTTATGATAAAATTGTGTTTAATTTCATGCTTATTTTTTATTATGTATTCTTAAACTTCGTTGCTTAACAAAACGTATAATTTTATTTATTGCCCTGTTACTATGAAATTTACATTTATAATATACGGAGTGTCACCACCACTCATTTTGGAGCTGTCTCATACACCAGCTAGCCTTCCATGCCAGTTCTCCGTGCAGCCTTATACAAGGTGGTGGAGGCTCCAAACCTAATCCCGCGTCGCAACCCGCCGACGCAAATACCAGCCAAACTCAAAGGGCTCAATGGGGGTCACGGTAGAGAGTGGAATGTGATGACAGTGACGTATTTGCCCACCGGCCGATCAATCATTTGACTGGTATCCTCCCTCCCAAGCTCGATGAGCAATATGCTTGTTTGCTTCGAGCACCGTCCCAAGCAAAGCGGAATCAGAAGGTCTCGGCGCACCCGCCTTACACGTATCTAGCAGCGCAATTTGCTTTGCTTTTCCTTCTGCAATGGTCCAGTTGAGTGGCTGAACATGGAATGCTTATTGATTGCATCCGGCTTTGTTATGGATGGTGAAACTATTATTATACCATGGTGTCGTGTTCCATAAATCAAACACGCCCTAGGACAACGAGGCCCTATTTCTTGCAGCTCATGCCCAATCTGCATGATGACGGCGCTCATTCCAAAATTCCAGCAAATTCAATACCCATGAGTTGTGACGAGGACGGAACATATTATTCAATCCCACAGTGAGGGAACTTTGTCTGCCAATATTGAGCGACAAGAAAATAACTTGAATTCTTCCACTATCCACCCCACCTAGGAAGACATGATGAAAATTTATCTTATTCTCACAGAAGAAAAACATGAAATTAAAAAATTCTCCCTCGCAAGCTCCTCCCACTTTCCACTATGTTTCCTTTTCAGCATCAACTGATGCCACCAAATGCATGTAAACATTCAACCATAATTCCTCAATCAAGTGAGAGTAGATGGAAAAGTGGCATAGAGTCAGCCTCTATGCCTACTTCATTTGCACTTCCAATAACTTTTCCCATATTGTATAAAATGGAATGCACATGCGTTCTCGTTGTCTATATAAAATGGATACATCAGGCTTTTTATCATTTTCCGATGAAATCCAAAATGAAACACATAAAATTCTTACAATTTGTAACTACCATTCTAAGACAGTAAAAGGAAAACAGATGTACCAATTCCAATCTGAGAGCATAAGGAGCAAAATGCATTACAATGGGAATTGTAAAGTTGTATTCTTGTGGCCAGCAAAAGAATTGACACTAAACAAAGGCATGAATAGAGATTAAATGAAAGTATGAAACCATTGGCACATAAAGACTCCTACAAGATGATGCAACGCCACGGCATTAAAGACAGTATATATTAGCAGGAATCAGTAAACAGATATACCCATTTCGCTCTTATTTTTCAGATGCATAGTTCCCTTAAGAAAAAAGATGTATACTAAACAGTACAAAGTAGTCAAAACAAAAGAACAAAGGACCATGCCACCATGTCACACACTTCTCCAAAGCCCAATGCTCGGTTTACCTCTCACCATCACCCAGCCTTTGATTCCAATTTCATGCCCCCCTTTGCTTCTGATTTTGTCTCCGGCTTCCCTTCCAGAGACTTAACATCAGACCCACAACAGCCACCACCGTGCTGATGGTGGTGGTGGTGATGATGATGCCCATGATGATAATGATGACTACTCTGCTTCTCCTTAAGCTGTTTTCGCATATCATAAGCATCCTCCCCATCAGCATAATACTTGGCCTCCACATCATGAATCTTGTACCCTAGAGTCCCTGTGTACAGATTGAATGCAGCCCGATTGCTCTTCCTCACATGGAGTGACACATACTCCGCTCCAAACACCTGTTATGCTCTAATTCAAATCAATCTGAATATATTCACAGGAAGAGCATTCCAGTGCACGAAGCTCTCGCATTTATAGGGTCTAGACAAGGATGTTCGCAGTCTCACCCTTACTTTCAAAGCAATTGTTTGTAGTAACATTTCCGTTACACCAAGTCTCGCCCTTCATACGTTCCAGAGAAACTTGCATAAAATTAAAATCAGATTGGTATAAAGTGGGGTGGAGGGAGAAGGGCTGACCTGTTCCATGGCGGTCTGGGCTGCCTTCATGAGCTTAGTGGCGAGACCGAGCTTCCGGTGGGTGCGGAGGACGGCGAGGGAGGTGATGTGGCCATGGCACTCGTTGGACTCCTCCTCCATCTTGGCCAAGACGTAGCCGACGATTCGGCCGTTGTAGTCTTCGGCGACGTAGAGCAGCTGCGGCCAGGAGAGGATGTGGTAGAAGTAATACTTCATCTGGTAGTTCTCCGGCAAGCACAGCAGGTTGCACTCCTGCATCGCCAGCAGATCCTCCAGCGTCGCTTTCCTTATGCAAACCATTCCTCTCTCTCTCTCTCTCTCTCTCCTTCTCTTCTCTTAATTTTTCCGGATTATTGACTTTTAGGGTTAGAGATTTTGTTAGGCTCTGTTCCTTTCTTTCAGAAAAGAGAGGGAAAAAAAAAAAAAAAACCCTTTCAACGTTATTTATCATTGGGACAAGTATATTTTTATCTTAAAATTTTCAATTTTTTAATATAATTTTATTTGGAATTAATATATATATATATATATATATTTTATTTTATTTTTTCACAGTAGGATAGTGCTTTGCAGAAACGGAAACGTGCCCCGCCAGCAATGTCACCGCCCCCGACCCGGCCAGCGGGAAGACGGCTATAGCCTGCTGGCATCGCTCGTCGTGGTGAACAATGGAGCTGGAGGCGACGGCTTCCGACAAAAGGTCACTGCCAAAGAAGAATCGCCGGAAAGCTCCGACAACAATACAGTCTCTCGACCCCGACATCCTCTGTTTTATTTTCTCGTTGGTCGGCCTCTTCGGCATCGTTCGCTGTCGCGTTGTTTGCAAATCTTGGTAAAAGACTATTCTGCCTTTACCCGATTGTCTCTGAAATAGGAAATTTAAAAAAAAAATGTAATCAAGGAGAATTTATTTGCTTAGTTGTTTGACTTTCTTGTTTAATTAATCGGAGGAATGAGATTATCGCGGGTTCAAACCTTCTAGAAGAGCTCTGCTCGAAGCGGCGAAAGGGTTACAAAGGTAATCTGAAGAGGAGTGATTGGCCAGGGAGGTCGTTGAACAGTTATCTTGAGCGGCTGGCAATGGAGGAGCATGGATCAACTTTGGCAGAAGGTTCTGTTGAGATTCATCAATGGAGAATTCATACAAATGGGTATTTCATCTTCTTGTTTTACTTCTATCTTTTTCTTTGCTTTTAGTACCCTTTATTTCCCTTTTTTCTTGCTTCTTTTAATTGGAAGTCTAGCATTTTTTTTTCGGGTTTTTTAGAATTGGGTAGGCCTGGGCCGTTACACTTCTATGCATTCCTGAAGTGTGGGTGTGTGTAGTGTGGATTCTTGCTTCATATGATGTTGCTTTTCTGTTAGGGTTGCTCTCTGCCGCATGAAGATGGGCTTGCTTCTTACTGGTGTGGGTGATGTGGTATGATTTCCCTTAATTAGCTGTAGTTCCTTCTTCATGTATGGTCCTTTTTCCGTGGATTTTATTGTTCTTGACGTATTATAATTTCGTAGGGTTGGCAATTAACCATCTTTAAGTGGTGATGATAACATGGTGGAGTCTCTTGAGATTTAAGGATTTTAAATTGCCCTCTGTCAGATACGTTTTGTTTTTTCTCAATATTTTGAAATGCAATGTTTCTCAATGTTCAACTACTGCTGGATATTTTTCTTGGATTGATAGTTTTTGCTTGCCTTTGAGTGCTTTGAAGTTTGAAGTATCATGTGATGGGGGGCATATTTCAGCTTCTTTTCAAAAGCCAAGTAAACAGCTTCCATAGTTGACTCTTGTTTGACATGAAGAAAGCATTACAGTGACTCCAAATTTCCATGGTTTGGGTTTTAGGCCAATAAAGATCATGTGTGGTTAATTGGCTGCCATGCATGGTTCTTTTGCATAACTTTTTTTTTTTTTCAATACCAATCTGATTTTGATGTACCATTTGTTTTCTTTAGTTAATCATAGCCGTTATGCTACATTTCATCAAAATTTCACACAGTGATGTTGCCAGGTTATGCGGCTGTGGTCATTGAAAGATTACAAATGCCTGCGAGAATATTCCCTTTCCACATTGCCTCTGCTTGACTTTGATTTTGATGAGAGCAAGGTATGCAGATTTACAATCTCATAAATCTTTTTTCACAAGTTGCTTAGTAAGTCATCAGAAAAGTGCAAACATCTTTGCAGCATTATGGTCAGAGTTTGCAAATGCATTAATCTGTAGGGCTTGGCTGGCCTAACATTAGCTATATCTGTTCAATATCTTCTCACAGATTGTTGGTTTGGCTGGTAGTCACTTGTGTATATGGAGACACAGTGGCCAGAGAACCATTTTTCCATCACATCAAAATGCATTTGTGATGGGTTCATGTATGCGGTAATGGCCTTGTTTTCTTGTCATTTCTTTCAGATTTTAATCCTGTTGAAGAGTCTTGGTGTGCTGCTGCTGCCTGATTTTATAAATTTCAACCTAAATAAAATCATCAAATCCATGTCCCAATAAATCATTTATATTTCTCTTAAATTCTCTTATGTCATATTTTTAGACACAATTGATCAGATGCAGACATGCCTTATTTCCCCCCCCCCCCTTGTCCTTTCCTGTTTTTATGTTAAATAAACTTGCTTGTCTTTTCTCTGCCAACTAATTTGTTTTGTTTTCAAGCTACTTTGATCCAGAAGCTGTGGTTGGATGTGAGGATGGGACAGCTCGTGTATATGATATGTACAGCAAAAAGTGTTCTCGAATCATCAGGTATGTGATCATTTCTTGTTCAGTAGTTGATGAGTTTCTAATTTATGAGTTAACAAAAAAGAGTCATGATTTGACTTTTTATCAGTGACCACAATAATTAATGTTCTGCTATGTTCATGGATATGCTTAAAAATGTTGCATAGAAATGTAGAATCTTTTCAGCAAAAATGCAAATTTTGACTGAATGTCTGAAAACAAAATTCTGAATCCATTTAACGCCCACCCACTTAATTAAGGTTAGTGTAACATGCTAATTATGGTTGTCACTTGGCATTCAGTTCATGTTTTGCTGCAACACGTCTTGATTGCAATGAGAGGAGAAGCAATGAGGGTAGTTGTTACCTTCAAAGCTCAATGATATATTTTATCCGGGGCTTTGAGTGAAAGTATGATAGAAAGTTGTGTGTGATGGTCATATCATGAATTTCTGTGGAATGGTCTCAACACCTTGTTGGATTCTAGAGTGGTAAGTGGATTTAATATGCAGCTGAGTGAACATGTGGGTTCATAATAATAACCACCTGTCAGATGGAAAATGTTTTTGCTTTTGGTATGTTGGAGATGATATTTGTATTTGTGTGGATTGTTTTGATGGCAGGTTTTATTTGTTGTATCCCTATTTTGTGTGCAGGATGCATCCTGAAGCTGTGACTTGCTTATCTTTGGATGATGATAAGTTAATTTTTAGTGGCTCTACTTTAGGAAGGATAACAGTGTCAGGTCTATCATTTGATGAGCGGGTAGTCACGCTTAAAGACACTGATTATGCAGGTTCTATGAATTATAAACTCAGCATAGCTCATTGGGTCATTCCTTCCTTTTGAATTTTCTATATATTTATATATTTTTTGTTTTGTTGAGGCAGATATATGGCTGAAATGTTTTGCTTCCTCATTTGGAATTTATTGCTTCATTGCATTGTGTAGCATATACAAATATCTGTTGACCTTGAGGAAAAAAACAAAAAAAGATTACATCCTATTAACAGCTTGTTGGTATCAGAATCTCTGTTCTTATCTCTTATGTTGCTGTGAGATGTGCTGGATATACGGCCAAATTAATTATTTAAGTAATTAGGGCATTGTCCATCACAAGTCTAATTTGGCTTCTTGACAGGCATAAAGGCTTTGTCTTACAACCCTTGTTCTTATATGGTGTTTGCTGGGTCAACCGCAGGATCTACTTCTTGTTGGGACCTTAGGTATCTTTGTGGTTACTCAATTTGTTTCCATGTAATTTATGCACAATGGCAGCCAATAGCTTCATGCATTGATGGAATCACCCAAAAAAGGGCATAGATTTCCACTATTTGTTGTGGGAGAATTTAATTGGGGAGAGATTCTTACAAAAGATGTGGTAGACCAAGCAGTTGCGTTGTTATACTGGAGATGCCGAACTTCTAGTTTTGGCGGTGTCCAGATAATGTTGTCTTTACATAGGTTATTTCACCCATACTGGAGTCGGGAACAGCATATGTTGAAGCCTAGTAGGATATGCAATGTTGCAAAAAGTGCTTTCTTTTGTAGCATGCTTATCAAGAGTAGTGTTTTCGTAGCTAATGTTGAGCTTTCCACATGAAGAAGAAGGTTGGATAATACTAACAATGAAAGAAACAATTCATGGCTTTCGGTTTAAAGTTCACTTGTATGCATTTCCCAGGAGCTGTAACCGACTCTTTGTCTGCACTATGTTTCAGGACAATGAGACGGCTGTGGGAAAGAAAAGTAAGTTCAAATGTCATCTATTCTTTGCAGCATTTGCATAATGATGTGTCAGTATTAGTAGTTGGTGGAATAGACGGTGTATTGCGTGTTCTAGACCAGAGCACTGGAGAAGTTCTCTCCAGCCTTGTCATGGATTATAGTACCTTATCGGATTCCCCTGTAAGAATGTCCGGCAGAAGGCTTTCTGGTGATGTCCAGATAGATAAAATTCCCAGAAGCCAGCGGCCACCAATCAACTGCTTGGCTGTTGGGATGAAGAAGGTTGTCACCACACACAGAAGCAAGTACATCAGGTTTTGGAAATTTGACGCACTAATTTAGCAGTCAAATGTCACGTCGACAATAAAGATTGGTGTGTGCATCCTGTGCCTTCTGTCACCGCCCGTCCGATCTTGTAAGATCGACTAAGTATCCGCGGTTAGCACGTCCAGATCTAACTCTGAAATACTTCGCTCCAAATGAGTGTAAGATTTTTTTTTTTTCCACTATTTAGAGAGTCAATGTTGGACGAGGAATAAGATAAATGAATGGGAAACAATTGCGGGAATGCACGGTGGTTATCTGGGGGTCATTGCGGATTTTCTGAGGGTCGCACGCCTGTCTGTACGAAATTAAATATTTTTCCTGCCATAGGCATAAAATCTATTACCATGCATTCAAGTTTTTTCCCTAAAAAATATGTATAATTAAATATATTAATTATTAGATTTGTTGATTAAAAATCATTTATTAATATTTTAATTTGATTTTTTATAAATAAAAAAATTATTATTTGAGTTAATGAGGGCTCTTTTTTGCTTGATCTTGTTAAAGAGTTTACCGTTGACATAAAATTTTGTTTGTTATAAAAAAAAAAACCAAAAGAATTTAAACTTTAATTAACATAAAGAAAAACAATACGAAATAGTCAGCAAATTGTTATTTTAAGTCATGTTATATATTAAAATTAAAATTAGCACTAACATGATAATATCAAAAGATATGGTAGATTGTGAGTTATGTAATGAATAATATTTTATTTATTTTTATGAATTTCACAATCTTTCTCAATATTAAAACTTAGGATATCTAAATTATTATCTATCGAGGAGATATAGGTAAGGGGCAATTTTTAGTGCTGCTACCCTTCTCTAGTTACCGTTAGATTTTGTTGTTTAGATGTTTTTCTAGGCACATAACATAACTGGACATGTGTTCCTGGTGTGGGCGCACTTGGCAACGCAACTGATACGATGATCACTTCATGAATCCTCGAAAGAACCGAATTTTTATTTTATTTTATTTTATTTTATTTTATTTTTGAGCAACTGGATTGTTTGTTCTCTTCAAGTAGTACCAAGGAGATGAGTCGCCTGCTTTGACATTCACCAGTAATCAAAATAGAAACAGTTCATCGTCCATTTGTAGTCTCAATTGTCAATTGTGATTGTGCATAAAATAATTACAAAAGATGCAACCATGGACACAAATCCAAGGGAATTAAGACCAACAATTGTTCATAAAATAAGTAAATAAAATGGCGCAGACATGGGTTTTGCTTTGTCTACAAAATTATGTGCACGTGAGCGATTAACAAATTCCACGAGACAACTCATACACTCAGAAACTGTAATAGGAAACTCTTTACATTGCTTCTCCAACAAACATGCCCCCTTTGACTTTACCTTCGAGTGCTATTCACATTTCGAATCCTAATAATTAGTTCTTTAAAATACAAGATGGAATGATTTGAGCTGAAATTTTGATAATAAATTAGTTTCTTTTTATTTGGGTGATGATTAAATTTAAATTTTTATGCCTATTCGATTATGTTAATATTTACATAATAAGTCTTAACTTATGATCATAATTAAATGAGAAGATTTAAGCAATAATCCTTAGTTTCTATTTGTTGATATAATAACTAATATTTACGTTATTGTAAGAAGCAAATTTTTAATTAAAAATAAAATTAGGTCTCAGCTTGCATTAATTATAAAAAAAAAATTACAAGTTAAGAAGCAAACTTTTATTTTAAAGAATTTGACGAGGTCAAATTGTTTAACCATTTGACTGGCATATGTATTCAATCACGTCTTCCCAACTTCTGAAGATGGAGCAAGCAAAGGGGGCAGGGGGGCATCAGCATGCCAATATTAATTAATAATGATCAATTTTATGAATGATATCTATAAACATGGATAAATAAAGAATGCAAGAAACTTTCTACCTCAACACTCTTCTTTTATTCGGGGGTGGGGTGGTGGGGGAAGTAAAGTTTAAATGCACTCGAATTGTATCAAAATATTAGGAAAGTTTGCATTTAATTTATCTTATTCTAGATCCAATAACAACTCGTACCCTTTATTTTTTACAATGTAAGGAAAAACAACAAAAAAAAAAACATAACAATTAATATACTCTGTTGTTAAGTTTGATTAATAATTGTTATTAATTATAATTGTGTGTGTATATATATATATATATTTATATTTTATATATTTATTACTCCCTGAATAAAATCTGTGGGCAATTGCGGGTTCCAAAATTTCTGCTGGCGACTGAAAAGTTTCGGTTTTTTAATTATTTTTATGTGGGCTTCTGGGTCAGCAAAGGAGTGCTCATCCATATCCATCCTCTTTTATCCCTGAGAATCTTCCCAGCAAACGCGTCGACAGAAAATTCTCTTTCTTTATACGGATTGAAAGTGGAGATAGCGTGTTTTGAACACAAACGGCTGTAAGCTACTATCCTTTTTTCTTTTTTTTTTTTTTTTGTGCGCGTCTAATGACAATTCGAAGGCTGACACGAGGGAACACGTTATCGCAAAGATAAAATGCGAAGCAAACCCAACTTGCTTGTTAAGCGCAGCTACTGAGGATAACTTTAGGCAAAAACCAAAACCAAATCTTTAAGCTTCCTCTTTTGTTGAGCTGCCAAATGGTGCTCTTGATTGAAAGGCTTAGCAGATTGTACTCCAAACTGGAGAATCATCATCATCACCACCAGCAGCAGCGGCTGCGGCCAGAAGCCTTGTCCGCTTCATTACAGGCTTTTCAAGCAACTATTTCGAATTCTGTGAGCCAGCGGTTGTTATTGAATTCGGAACCCGGATCAGAAATCTTCTCCCTCACATGGATTCAGCAATGTTTCCTGCTCCTACCCATCGTGAATAGAGCTTTTGCAAAGCTAGTTGTGGATGTAGACTTCCTTGTGAGCAAATGGTCGGTGAAGTCCATTGAACAGTATCTAGACTGTAGTCTCGGTTTGCTGGTGCATTTCAATTCCATCAGTTCCGCTCTTTCTTACTTGGGGCATGCTCGGCTCTTGCTGTCTCATGCTCTGAGTCTTGTGGAGACTTCACCTTCTTCCGCAATTGAGCGTTTACAGGCAATTGAATTGGAGAAATTAAGCAAGGATCTCCCAGATGTAGGTGGCAAGAAAGATGAGGAAGACCTCAAATATTCATCCGACAAAGAAGCGGTTGTCTATCAAGCTTTGATCGAATTAAGGAGCATAGGTTTCTGGGTGTGCGGGGTTGTATTAGCTGGACTGCGTGGCGATTCTGAGGCGTATTTGAAGATGAGAAAGCCGGCCATCGAGCTATCTTACTCTTCATTGGTCAATCTGGACTCGAGAATTTGCACAGCCATATTGGAAAAAGGGGTTGTATTAAAGGATGTTGAGGAGCTGAACGAGGCAGCTGCTTGCCTTGCTGCTGCGGCAGCCAATGGAAAATTCAGCAATGAAGCAGAGGAGATGCAAAGAAGATTAGAGTTGTTTGAGAGGCTGGTGGATGGTTTGGGGAAGGAAGTGGATCTTCTCTTCTCCGAAGTATTGGCTGGAAGAAATGAGTTGGTTGATAAAATAAGAATTGGAAGACATCAGAAGCAAGATCACAAGACCAAGAATTGCAAATAGGCTGTAATGTATAGTTGATTGTATTGTTGTTTTCACTATAACCATAAAATCGTTTGTCAGGACTATAGGTTTCCTTGTGTGTAATTTTTTCTTAACTTCAAAAATGGGAATGTAGGAATATAAGCCTGTAGTCCCATAGCCTCGGGCGAAGATAATTCATTGGCATCCTGATCCAACCCGCAATGCCAAATTTAAAGTCCCTGCAATACCGAACCATCTTTTTCATGAAAAAACGGGGCACCGGGGCTGATGCCGTACAGGGTTTCAAATTCCTGTCAAAGTATGGCTACACACGGGATTACCATCAGGCTCCTACCTCGGTGATTCTTTGTGCGTTCTTTCTTCATTTGATGTTCATATTTCATGCCCCTGAAGTTAGGACATAAGCAATCCTGATTTCTTTATCTAGGACAGGTTAAAGGATTAGACAACAAGAACTGAAAAGTTAAAGCAAAGTTCCCCTTTTTCAGACCACAAGGCGAGTCTGCAGGATTAGTTGCAAACTCCCGCAGCAAGTTCTTGGAAAACAGAAGCACAGGGAAATGTGCTGAAATTACAAGATTAATTGAAAAAGGGAAAGTCAAAGCAAGAACTAAAGCCTGCAGCCGTTACCAAGTACAGATGAGACTAAAACTCATAACTTTTGCCGCATATTTTATCAGAAATTCCGGTAGTTCTCCTACAAAAGAAGCTTCTATAAAGGCTCCTTTGATTTTCCATTTCCCTCCCGCCAAAACAGAGGACTGCAGAAAGAACTAGAGCCAGCTACACGAAGGGAGAAGCCATGAAGAAAGGCTTCATGGTCACAGGAGGCCCAATTGGCTCCCTGAATCGTTTGAATGGCTTTCCCCTTCTAGAGCCTTTCCCTTCCGATAAACATCGGTTGGCAGCCTAAAGGTAAACAAAGCGTGTATCAGAATGAAATCCAGGGAAACATTTGTTGAAGCAAAAGAGAAGGGAAATGGCATACCCCAAATGCAAAGTAGTATCCGAATCTCCTTTGTCAATTGAACAAGCGATATCAGGACTGGTTGAACCATTGTCAACAACAGAAGTCTTCCTTTCCATTGAACGGTATTCAGGATAAGATGGGACGGATTGGCCATTCGATGGAAAGAAACCTCGAAGCTCCTCCACCTTTGAACAAAATGCCAAGAGAACATTACCTTAGATGTAAATGATTGCTCAAACAAATTGAATCATTAAATCATAACTTGCCTGTCTACGCAAAGTTTCATTCTCCAACATAGCCCGCTGTTCCTGGAAATAAAAATTAAATGTCTAGCTACTCAAAGAATCATAATTGCAGTTCAAAAACAGCTTACAGATTGTTCTTATGTGCCTGCCCCAACAGATTCCAAACAGTTATAATGAAGTACACATTGTCCCAGAGAATAGAGCTCGAATTACCTGTACCCTGGATTGCTCCAGTTGCTTCATTAGCAATTGCTCCTGAAACATTGGAACATCTGTTAAAAGCTCTTGACATGTTATGCGGGTTGTCTGTTATTGCTTCTCATTAAGAACCAGAAAATGCAAATCAAGAATGGTAGAAATCAGCAGAACCTTTTTCTGTTTAACGCATATTAATCCTTCACTTAGTTGCTGCTCTAGGAGTTGCAGCTCCTTCAAGCCCAAACCGGTCAGGTCTTTGCCCAGAAGCCGCCTATAACACCATTCATGATCTCATGATTGAGATATGCCATTGTTTCAACAATAATCAAAGCAATTAGAGAAGACGTACAAATGTTTTGCTTGTAGCTTTGAAATTTCCCCTTTCAGAATATCCACCTCCTTTGAATCCGGTTCCTGAAGAGTGCCAAGGAGCAGAAAAGGACGAATTACAAAATATCATTAAATAAAAATTCTTCTTTAATTCCCGTGAGTCCTCTGTAATACCGCACGTCATTAAGAAAATTGGACAAGAGAGAAAAAAAGTTCCTCAAGTTCCAATCTAAAGTTACAAAATTTCACTACTCTCCATCATCATTATTCACGAGTTCAGACACTCATCCGTAAGAAAGGCTTTGATAGTTGAAAATTTCATCAAAAATTACCTCTCCCTTGTGTTCAACTCTAGCAGGCTCTGAAGAGTCTCTGCATTTGTTGTATCTTGAAAGTGTTTTCTTCATACTGCAAAAGGGCAAAAGAGGACAGTAGTCATGAGCTGGACACTCTAAAAAGACTTGGGGTTAACTTTCCTCTCCTTAAATCCCACCTCCACGCACGATCACAAGTCCAAAAACCGTTTAAAAGAAATCAACTAGATTAAAGGACAGAGTAAAGCACCCAATGGCTGCTATATCCAAGAAATACCTTCCAAATCATTCAATGGCTATTCGTTTCAGCAGAGTCATCCACAACAAAGGTTAAAGCCACACATTAATCTATCCTAGAAAACGGCTGGAAAGTGAAAATATCACTCGCATAATGCATCACAAAATCTCCAAAAACCCCATGACCCTAGCCATAGACTAGTGGAAAAAGTCACAAAAAATGCGAAGTTCAAAAGACGAGGAGGCAAAATAATAATAATAATAAATTGTAGATTAACTAAGGTTAACGTTTTACATTTAAAATAAATGAATTGCTTCCGCAATTTAGGGGGAAAACATGAGCTAACCCAGGTATAAATAAAAGAAATCACATGCAATCATAAATAAAAAAAAAATCAAAAAAATCAGTATAAACTATGAAAGAAAGATTTCAAAACCCTTCATTTTTTAACAGAAAAGTCCATTCAAACAAAGCATCCCAAAAGGTGACCGACCATCAATGCATGCAACCACTTCAAAAAATAAAACTCAAAAAAAGCCAAAAAAAAAAAACCTAAAGGATCCTTTTTCTTAAAAAAGAAAAAAAAAACAAAACCCTGAGAGGCCGTGTCATTTTTATTTTTTTTTTTAAAAAGGGGTTTGCGCTCACCCAGCACTGGAGAACTCAAAAAGCTTCCCAGTATTGGAGAAGATAATAAGAGCAACTTCAGCATCACAAAGAACGGCAAGTTCTTGAGCCTTTTTCAGCAGCCCAGCTCTTCTCTTTGAAAATGTCACCTGTCTGCTATTTGCATTCTCAATTCTTTTAATCTCAATCTTGCCTCTACCCATTTTCTGCCTTGGGAAAAATCCTAAAGAGAGACACCCAAATGATCAAAAACCTCCCAAGAAACAAGGAATGAAGAGAATTTCACATTCAAGATTCAGTTTTTGAAAGAAAAGCCCTCTGCTTTCTTTCTATAGATAGAGGGAAAGGAAAAGAAAGGCTTTATTTATGGTTGCCAAATATAGAGAGAGAGAGAGAGAGAGAGAGAAGAAGATAAAGGGGTTAGAGAGAGAGAGAGAGACCGAGCGTTTCTTTGACACAAATGGCGAGAGAGAGGGAGACCGGAAACGGCAAGTTTGCATGGCTCTGTAGCTCTAATTAGAGTGTTTTGCTACATGGTTCTTTTGCCACATTTGGAGCGGTCAGGTTTTTGGTGGGGTCTATTTGTGGGGTCCATTCTTTTTTTTTTTTTGGGTCTTTCAATTTGGCCCTTTAAGTAGGTTTGGTAGGTCCTAAGGTGGGGTTCTTCAAAGGTTGGATATTTCCATGGCTTGATTGCCACCACATTTAGCACTCCCAATTTGGTTTACCGGTGTTCTATGGATGGCTTCTTGCTGTTTTTTTAAGCAGAGAGCAAATGTGTGTTTCTTGTTTTCTGGTCTCTCTGATGGATATTGTTGCCATGGCAAGATGCTTGCCAACTTAAAATAAGCTTTTTTAGAAATTTTCTTGTTTTTCTGTAGAATTGATTGCCCTTTAATTTTATGTATAACCCTGCTGTTCTTTGAAAAATGAAAACCGAAATGGTTATTTTTATTTTTATTGTTATTTTTTGTGGTTAATGCTTATTTCTTTGGTTAAGGACTCTGTTTCTTTTGGTTTAAACTTTTCACTTCTCACTTGTGGAGGTCTATTGATGTTAGTCTGTTACGTATGGAAAAGTCAAAGATGGTAATTTCCTTTCCTTCCACAGTTCTACATCATTATTTATTTATTTATTTATTTTTTTTTTTGGGGGAGGGGGGTGCGGGAGGGAGGAGGCAAGGGCAAAATTGGAGGAAGAAGGAATCAAAGTTTTCTCTGTTTTGGTTGGTTTTATCACAAAATTAAAAGGTTTACCCATGTTTTTGGTACACTTCATTCTATAGCCCATCTGCCAAATATAGAAAAAAAGATAGCGTCACTGCTGATTTTGCCTTTTTCTTGTTTGGATTTTCCCACGACAGTTTGGGTCTCTTCTTCTCGGACCCCTCAAAAAGAAGGCTCCACCTGCAACCTTCAAACAATTCTCTGCAACATTTAAAAGCCACGGGCGGCACACTACCAAATTTAGGTTAGTGGCAATATAGTCTTTTCGGCCTTCTCTCTCTCTCTCTCTCTCTTATGGTTCTCCGAAGGAGTTAAAATTGGAGGATTTTTGGTAACTGATGTTTTCTATAAATGGAATTTTGTAGAGTTTTAGATTATTTATCATCTCTCAACTTTGGGGGCAATTTTTTCATTTTTACTTGAATTTAAAGCCATGACACCAGAAATTGAGATCGCTCTCACATCCTTCAAAAAAAAAAAAAAAAAAAAAAAAAAAAAAAGAGTCTCAGTACCATCCAAAGTAAAGATCTAAAAGCCACTCTTGTCAGGATATTTCTATAAATAGAGTTAAAATAACAAAAAAAGGTATTTATTTTAATAAATTTAAATATAAAATAATCAATTTTAATGTATAATAATAAATATATAATCTTAAATTTGAAACTAAATTTATCTAATCTATTATAATACATGCCAGATGAGTTCTTACAAAATTTAATCATAAAACAAAATAAGTCAAGTTTAATTTTATTTATATTTAATTGATTTATTAATAAATACATTTTAAAATTATATTTGAATGTGGCTTTGTTTATATGAATAAGTAAGTTTCAACGAGTTCTTATTGTACCCATTTCCTAAGTCATTAGTAATGATGTAAATTTCTTTGGAGCTCTATTATCTTCTTCTTTTTTCTTTTTCAAATTACTAAATTAACTAATTGTTAATGCATAATTAATTTTTAAATTTAATATTTTAAGCTTATTATTGAGAGTTATACCTGAAGTCATTGTTGTTTAAGTGATAAATTCTTTTTATATCAAGAGAGATTGAGTTAAGATTATAGAATTAATAATTAATATCTCTATAATATTTATTTTTTGATAATAATAATAATAATAATAACAAAAAGTAAACTTGTTGCCCAACTTCGCAAGAAAATAGTTTTGATTGTTTTTAGGGACGATGGCAATTGTTCTGATTTGAGTAATTTAATTAAATTTGTATTAATTAAATAACTTATAATTTATAATTTTAAAAATAAAATAAAGTAAACTCAAAATTTTAGGAGAGGTAAGTTTTTTTTTTTTTTTTCATTACGATTTTCGTCTGTCTTACGACGGTGTCTCCTACTCCCCTCTCTCCATAAGATAATTGATTCGAAGTTTGATGCACTTGAAACATAATAAGTCAAAAATCAATGTGCATGGAATTAATGTTATCTAAAATCTAAATAACTTGACACTTTAAAAATTAGATAATCTAAATTAATTTAATTTTTTATCATATCTCACTATTTCTGTATTTTTTTAGAAATTGCCCAAAATGTCTCCAATTTTATATTCATTGGTTGTATTTTATTTGATTTTTTAAAAAACGTTAAATTTCCCTAATGTTTTAGACGCATCATGCGTGACAAATTAATTCCTAAAGGCAAAGGGAAAAGAAAAAAAAAAAGGCATATCATATATAAAATTGGGCTTAATAAGACAAACATCTCCTGATTTTTCGATCGATTTCAAAAAGACCCTTGAACTTTTTTTTTTGGAAAAAGGCCGCTTGAGTTTTCTTTCATTTTCAAAGGCGCTCCTATTATTATTATTCGCCGAAACCAATGACAACACTTAGAGTAAGCCAAAATGACGCGTTTGCCTCGAGAAAAGTTTCTTCAGCTTTATTTGACTAAAAAAAAAAAAGTTTCTTCAGCTTTATCTTTTATTTTTTTTCAATAATTTATTAAAAAAAAGACTTGAAAATTATTGTTCTGCACTATTTCATTCTATCCCTAAATTGTCATTCTTAATATATTTTTTATGATATTTATTATATTATAAATTAAACAATAAAAATAAAATTTTTATTTCTTATAAATATCACGATTTCTTCTCACAATTAGAACATTTTCATAGTATAAAAAAAAAAAAAACAAAATTCCTAGAATCTAAATACAAAAACAAGAAATTTCAATAAAAATGTCTAAAGTACCAAACTTTTCGTGGCATTGTTCAACCCAAATTTTTTTATTAAGATTTTCAACTTTGATATGATATTTTTTTATTTATTTTACTGTTTTTATTAGACAATTTATACTTAAATGGGGGCATTAAGAGTTACTATAATCCTCATAATTTGACAATCTGACAAATCGTTTCGAGCGTAATAGCATTCTAATGTCTAGTTTATCTGTGATGTTTAAGTCAAATGTTGTAATCTTGTGGAGGTGCTAATCTTATATTATGATGAGTTCATCTTGTTAGTACAAACTTTGAAGACAATTTCATTATATATATATAATGCATAACATGCAAATTGTTAGACCTAAGAACTAAAAAAAATTATAATATAATAGCAGATTCATTTTATAAAATTTATTGATTTAAAAAAAGAAACAATTTCTTAAAATTAAATAACGAGAAAATAAAAATTATTGATAAATTATATCAATCATCATTAAATGAATCAAATTTAATTTGATTCTTGTATATATTACAATCAAAATTTAATTACTAATTAAATACTTAAATATCATTTTAAAAAAATTATGACTGAAAGATACTTAATTTATTTTAAAATTTTATTTTCAAACAGTTACATTAAGAATTTAAATTAATTTAAGAAGAAAGTTTCCTCGACAAAATGCTTTCTTAAATAATAGTGTTATACTCTTCGTTTGACACGGTAGAACTGGGTCGGTCCAGTTCAGGTTTGTCCATCATGTAAAACGTTCAAGGCCCGTTCAACAACCTGGGTCTGCTTCGTTCATACAAGTTAGGCCGAGACCCTAGCCGAAATTATCCTGCGGGTCTTAGATCATTAACGTTTTTACAGACACTAGACAAAAGATAACAGACTATCTTATGTTTCTGGCACAATTAGTTATTACATTTTTGTTAGAACTTTTTTGTTCTGCATTGCCGACTTAGTTTCCTTTTCTTAGCCTTTTCGGCCTCCCTTGTAACCTTATAAAAAAAAAAAGACGATCTTTGAGACCAGCGGCTGGCCTAATTGTAACGGGTATATGTTACCTAATAAAGGAGATTTTGGATCATATAAATGTGACAATAGAGACATCAACAATGTTGTTTTTTGGAAAGAAAGTAATGGTACCGTAATAAGTGATATTAGAGCCTACTTCTATCTGCTGTAGAGCCCTCGACTTGGCGCCAAATGTCGAGAATCTCTAATTTCACTGACTTGTTGCGTGTCTGAAAATATCGACGAAGACATCGATAAATTTAGTACGAGAAAATATAACGAGTTCACATTATTTAATTCTCTCATTGTCAAAAAAGAGAGAATCATAGTCATATAAATGTGAATACTGTATATTTAACAAGTTATTTTTTAAGAAAAAAATAATAATTATTAACATAATGCTTACGAGAGTACCTTTTAATGCATTCTCTCGTCTTCTTAAAATGTTTATGTGATGTAAGATGTTTTATTAAGAATTTGTTTTAAGATTATAATTATATTTTGTTGATGGGTTTGACAAATTAATAATGACAAGATTATTATTAATAAATATAATTATCTGTTTAATAATTATTTGTAATGTTTTAAAATATAAGAAATTAATAAAATTAAAAATAATAATATAAAAAACTATTTTATATAATTAAATTATAATCATTTATGCATTAATAAAAATTATTATCTTAAAATATTATTGAATCCTTGTACTCTTTTTAAATTTTTACCTTGCACTAAAATGTTGTATTTTTGAAATGCAAAATTAAATTGTAATATGATTATGATAAATGCAAATTTTATAGTTTATTAAATTCGATGCAATTGCATTTAGCTTAAATTGTAAGTTTGCAAACCAGAACTACAATTTCGGATACAACCTAAGATAAACTAATTACAAGGCCAACTTCCGCAACACCTTAAACCAACGAGTTAACGAAGTCAAATAATAATGATTCAACTTCATCAGCCTTTGGGACCTTCAAACCGGACCTAGTAACAGCAATTCACCCAAAATACCGGCAATAAATTCGAAGGGAGTGAGAATTCATTCAGGAAATTTATGAGAACAGATCGGGAAAAGTTCCACAATAAAAGTTATCACATCATACAACAAAAATATATAAGAATCAAGAAGAAAAAACAGCTCCTCAGGGCGTAACCAAGTTACTCCAAATCCGGAAAAGACAAAGCGCTCAGATAGCTTTCCGAGTCAAATTAAACAAAATGATGCTCTTTTAACCCCAAGTTGCATTTCAATTAGCACGCTGAGCAAACACCTATGGAAGGCTTATTTCACTGGTCGTCTCGATGCGGTTCACTTGTCTTGTTCATTACATTTATATCATCTATAATCTAAGCCAAAAACGTCAGAGAACAAATGAAGAAGTTGTTCTGCTTTCTAACAAAATTTCAGGTGCAAACAAATTGTCATTATGGTACAAGCAGCAATAATTATACAAATGTTTGTGGTGCATACTGGCGCTTCAGACACTAGTTACCATGTTAATGTGCCTTGTCGAAACATGCTGCTATAGGACATCAGAAGTCAATGGATAGGCTGGTACATCACAGACCTCTGATGCTTCAACCATCTTTTTGCAAACATATATAAAGTGAGCATCTGGATCCTCCATTACAAAATCTGTTGGGAGTAAGCCCTGCTCTGTAAGAGGTACCGGTTCCAAAGAGGTACTGGATGATGAATCACCTCCAGGTCTTTTGAATCCTGGTCTCGCTGCCAAGCAAGAGAATAGGAAGACTAAAAAATAAATTGTATGATTCTTTTCTTAACTGTAGGATAATTCATGGCGAGCATATATGCCAGATATGACCAATACCAACATTTAGCATACAGACTTGACAAAAAATCACGATTCTGACAAATGCTCATTAGAATGCAACATGTGCCAGTTTTCATTTGTTGTCTCAGAGCAAAGATTTGCTACCTCTTTCCTAACTAATTTCTGCAGTACCTAAATTGGTAAGTTTGCCAACGCCATCCCTTCTCCCCCACTTAAGAAGTATTTCCTAATTCTATTAAAGTCAACACTAAATAGCAAAATAAGCATAAATTACTAGGAAATAGTAAAATAGCAAGATAAATCAGCAATGATGTGTAGTAGCAGTACTTCTAAAGAAATTAGCACGGGGAAAAAATTAAGATAAGAAAGACAACATGCATGCAGCACAAATGAAGGCAAAATGTAAACAGAATCTTACGTATTATGTGCAATATAATTTTCCAATTGTATACAGGGCGGCTGAGATGTGGCATTCTAGCTTTAGGATCGCCATAAGTTATCTGTACACAGTGTTTAGTAACAAATGGCATTTAAAAACTTTCAAAAGCAAAGGATGAACAGAGGCAAGAATAAAGCTTTGTACTTAGGTATATGGTTACCAACATATAGATTCCTCCAGGTTTAAGCAGCCTACAAATTTAAAGATAGAAAGGAAAAATTAGTAATGGTTCCATCTTAGAAGGGGAAGAACAAGGTACCAATTCTCCAAAAACAAGCACACAAGAAACAGAACTTGTAAAGGTTATGCCCCATACAACCTGCTCACTTCCCCCAGCATCCGAGCAGCACTAATTGGAGCATCATTGCGGCACTATAATGACCAAGAAAACAAGAAAATTAAAAGAGCCCAAAGCCTGAAAGAGGAATTACAAGAGGACCTGAATGTGCATCATACCATCAAAGAATCAAGAGTGCCTGGATTAAGGATCAGGGAGCCACAAGTCCATGAGTGAGATTTAGAATAGGAAGAGCAAATACAACACATAACTCACTAACTTATTGGAAAAATCAGAGATTTTAGAAAGAATATCCAATGGGAAACGAAGGGACATACCTTTGTCAATTACACTATCAAAACTGTCGTCTTGGAAGAAGCTCATATCTCTAACATCCATCTGCATGTCTAAGATAATTCATATAGGAAGCTCACAAAGAAATAATTGATGATCCTCATTCAAACAAGAAGCAAATTTCACAAAAGAAGGTTGAGTTTTCATCATAGAGGATACAAGAAAGCTGAGGGATATATTCATATTTTCTTCTCATCATCTCAACGGCCACCAATGAAATGTCAACATTCACTATGTCTTCATACCCATCCTTCACCATGTCCTCCGACATAACTACAATATGAGGAAAAGGAAAAAAAAAAAAGAAAAAAGAAAAGAAAACAAGTCCCCTTCACAAGCAGTTTGATGGCATTGTATAAGAAGGTATTATGAGAAGTGTGCTCCAATCCAGGCTGCAACAAGCACATGGCTGGAAAGTCACAAATTCATACTTCTACTAGAGAAGTACGAGCACATTTGTGTAAAGGCCAGCTTTCCACATCCCTATGCATGTCAATCAAACTTACAAGCAAAAGGCAATAAAATTTCATGCGGTAAACAGTCACAAGTGGCCACTACATCCTAACTTTCATGAATTGCTAGCATTTCTCCATCTGTGTAAGCTCTAGAGGCGCAAGAATATTATTCCTAACAGATCGATCAAGATGCTTGTGAAAATAAAAAGTTTCTCCCATCAATTTCAGCTACTACAGAAGTCAAACAGTGCAAAGACACCACCCTATGACAAAACCATCCAATCCAAAGTTCACACATAACGATCCATTGTATCGACTCAACACAAAGGAAGAAAACAAAAGAAACCCATGATAAACTAGCGCTCGAGTGAAGCTAAAAGCCCAGCAATTATAGTTCTAAGAAACCGCTCGAGCACAAAAACTTAGTTTGATCACAAGACTTCTTGACCATGTAACTTTTGATATCATATCAAGAAATCATTCAATTCAAAACTTTAATTTAAGCCGTTAGGGGAAGTCTAGAAAGACAGGAGCGATAAAAGAGAGTACAAGAAGGAGGAAGGAATTATTACGGGCATTGCCGCAGCCAACCATGAGGACGCGAGAGGGAGTGGGAACATAGAGACGAACAAAGGGGCGAAGGGAGGAGTAGCGCTGGTACCAATCGAAGCTTCCAGCCTCCCGAACGTAGCGAGCGTCCCAATACAAAGCTTCCGTAGTTGTACGTGTTGCAGCTCAACGCGTCCCTCTGCATCCTTCCCTTACCTTCGCCTGCCCCCGCGCCCTCGTCAATTCGAGTGGGATACAATTCCACAGAGAGAGAGCGAGAGAGAGAGAGAGGGAGAGGCAGAGCAATGATGGCTCTTTTATTTGTTTTCTTTTTTTTCTGGTTTTGTGCGGTTGGTAAAATGGGCAACCCGGTGGATCTTCGATGGGATTGGTAGTTTGTTTTGGTGGGCCCCGGGTGTTTGTTTAGCAGTTTGCTTACGACGGCGACACGGACGCAACGGATGAGGAGGCGTGTTTTGTACTTTTGTCCGCGCGCGTCCCTAGGAAGTTAGGACACGCTCCTAAAGTTGGAGAGCCTTTGGCATTTTGTACTGTCGTAAGCACAGACGGAACGGAAGTGGAGTGCTTTGAATCGGTTTTTCACCTGTAATTTTTTTTTAAAAATTATACGATAATTGAATTCAAATTTAATTATGTTTAATATACTTTTATTCTCATGTATTTATTAGGCGCGTCTCAACTTTTTCTTACTGGCAGATAATTTGAATAAATGTTTTCAACACATATGTAAAAATAGTTATTTAATATTTTTAAATTTTTTTTAAATTTTATACTAAATTTTCATCTAACTTGTTATTTTTTAATCCTGTTTTTCTCAAAATTTTTATAATTAAAAGTTTGAATTATATAAAAAAATTATACTTTATTTACGTTATTTAATAAATTTGCATGTACAAAAATTAATATTTAATATGTGACATATTTTTTATCATTAGTTAGAATATATAAAATATTTTTAATTGAATTAAAGAGAATTAAACTAAAAAAAAATTAATCCTCAAATCATTGAGAACTCAAATTTAGAGGAAACAAAGTCAATCAAATCTCCCCCATTAGCTATAAAAAATTTTAATTTTAATCCTGTTATCACCTCATCGGAAAGGTTATGATAGAGCAATTCTTCAATAATAGTTGTAACATTCAAGTTGAGAAACTTTTTTAAGTCTTAATTATGAAAATTTCAACCACTAATTTAATTCGTAAAAACTCACATCTTCTACAAAATTAGATTTCTATCTTTTGATTGATAATGATGATCCAATGGCTCCAAACAACGATCATGACACATCGAAAAAAAAAAAATCCTATGTCGATTCTCAACTTTACAAGTAAAGACGAAGAAATTTTTAACTTATAAATTGAAACAATTTTTAGGTTTTAACTTTGTAATTTTTTAAGAAAGAAGGAAAAAAAAAAAAACCCCTCCAGTATCATTGCCAGGTCATTTTTTTTGTGTAGCTCAAAACGAAGCGTTAAATTTTATATTTGAGTTTTAATAACTCTGTTTTATTTTTTATTTTTTATTTTTGATCTTTGGGCCTGCTCTATAATGGAAAACAAATGTGGTGGCTTTTCTTTTGGGCCAAGAACGAGAGACAGATGAATGTGTCGCCTGTCCATAAAGGAATTTCGTGCATGGAGTCCAATTCAAAGCCCAACGTTTTATGGTTTCCGCATGAGGACATCTAAGGAACTGTTGACACTTGTCATTACATCACTGGGACTTCCGAGGAAAAACGAGAGTTTTATGTAGGAGGAATTTCTGTCTACGGCAAAATACACTTGCACTCGTTTGACACAGGCCCACAGTTTTAAGTACTAAACCTTCATCGAGTCCACGCTGCGACATATTCAAGGAATCACACAGAGGAAATGCTGCAGACAATAAATGCCCAAAACACAAACAAATGTATTACCAAAAAACGAAAAAAAACACACACACACACACACAAACGCGCACACATAGGATGGTAAGAAGGAACACGGAAAAACCAGATACTCTGTGTGTGTGTGAGTGAGAGAGATAGAGAGAGTCAGAGAGATAGAGAGAGATAGAGATCGGTTTCAGTCTTTCATGCTTTCAAGATCTTTGAAACATTTTTAATAAAACCCCTGCAATTTCTCCTTAATTCCAAAATTCCTCAATTTCCAGATCGAACCCTAATTTCTGTTGAATACTTATAATTAATTGTTTCTTTTTTATTATTTATTCTGTTTCTATTATAATTCCACAACGGACAGAATCAGATCTACCTTGGAGATTCTTTGAAATCTTGTAGGTTGGTTTTTTGTTTTTTATTTTGTTAACTATGTCGTCGATAAAGTCTGTAGGCAGATCGGCGCAGTTGGCGCTGTCGCCGGACGCGCCGTACTTGGCGGCCGGGACCATGGCGAATGTTGTGGATAATTCCTTCAGCTCCACGGCCAACATCGAGATCTTCGAGCTCAATTTCCAGTCGGAGGATCGAGAGCTTCCTTTGCTCGGCGGATGCCCAAGTTCCGAGAAGTTTAACCGGCTTGCTTGGGGCAAGAACGGATCGGGGTCCGACCAGTACGCTCTCGGGCTTCTTGCGGGTGGTCTTAACGATGGCAATATCGATGTCTGGAATCCCTTATCGTTGATCCGGTAATTGGATAGTCCTCTTAGTTTGATTTTTTTTTCAATTGAGCTATAGAATTATTGTCAGGTGAGCCGAATTAATCTTCTGGATTTATTTATTTATCATTTTTGGGTTCTTTTGTTTTTGGGAGAATGTTGGGAAGTAAAATAATAATAATAATAATAATTTACTACTGCCTGTGAGGTATACATTTTTGTCGGAAATATGTTGACAAATTGCAATTTATCAAAAATCAGAATCAGGGCCATTAATGGATAGAAGGAGTCCGTTTTGGATGGAAAGAAAAAGGAAGTTGGGTTTCTTAAATTTGCACTTTCCTTTGTATAATTCTTTTTTGTGCAAGAAAAATTACAGTCTGTAACCTGTTTGCTGGTAAAGGGACTTCAGAGATTGAAAGGTTTGTTTTACAGTTTCCTGGCAACAAATTCTTGTTGTTTAAACATTAGTTAGATGGGATTGACATGAAATGTTTTTTTGTCATGCAGCACAAATTGTTGTTGTTTGCCTTGCTTTTGTTTTGACAGAATCTTAGCTGCTCAAAACTGGATTGAATTGTTTTTTTTTTTCCCCTTAAATTTTTACTTTGTATACACTTGATTTCCTTTGTTTTGGTTGTAATCCCTTGTAATGTCCTTCTGTATGTTTTTTGTTCTCTGTAGCTCCGAGACAAGTGAGGGTGCTCTTGTTGCACATCTGTCAAGTCACAAGGGGGCTGTATGTTTCATTTTACTGCATTTCATAGCATTATGTGGTTACATTTGCTATAATTAACTAAGATAACTTCGTGGCATGTCTATTCTACATTTTCTCATTTCAGGTCTGTGGTCTTGCCTTTAATTCCTTTACCCCCAATTTACTTGCATCTGGTGCCGTTGATGGTGAAATCTGCATCTGGGATTTGGCCAAACCAGCAGAACCTTCGCATTTTCCTCCCATCAAGGTATGTAGAATTCAAGGTGTCTACAGCTGTGTATATGATCATCTTTTAGGTGATTCAATACCATCACCTTAGGAGCACATTCAAAATTTCACGTGCAGTTCTTCAAATTGTTCACATAGCTGGCAGCATTAAATGTTAGGTTGCTGCTAATGTTGCTAAAATGTATTTCTGGTGTTTCTAGTTGGAGAGTTTTTAGTCTACAGACTGTGGGAAAAGGTTGAATAGGATTGACGCTTTTTGGTTGGTATTGATCCAAAATCAACAAAACAGCTTGTTGCCACTTCCTATCTGGTGTTCATTTGTAGTTATGATTCTTCTGGTTAGATTAACATGATGGAATCTCTGCCAAGGAAATTTTTTGAAGACATTTTCTTGATTATCTTGGTGGTGGAAATCTGTAGTGAGGTGCAGCGGGTAGGTTGAGAGGGCTTTCCTATGTCCTCCTTTAAGGCAGAATTTGAGTTTATTTGCCTTTTCATTGTGGCAATGAAAGTCCTTAGTTCAATGTTATTTGAAAGAAAAAAGTTCAATTATGTTTAAGGCACAGAAGAAGGTTTGATTGTGTTGCAGTTTTAAAGTAAAAAATAGGTCTTGGCTTGACATTTCTTTGCCTGTGATGCTTTTTTTTTTTTTTTTAAGTCTGAATGTGAGAAAACACTTATTGGAAATATGCTGCATTTTTTTTTAAAGTGACCTTTAGGCTAGAGATGAATTGGGTTAATAATAGGAGGCTAGAATTTTTTGAACTTGAGTCTGTCTTCCTCTTGGGTCCCACTAAGTAGGACTGGTTTTTAATTTATTAGAGAATTTTGAGGAAAAGCTAGTCAAAACTGTTGTTGAATTACGATCTGCTTTTTTCCCATTTTTTCTCTCTTCTTCCTTTCCATTCTTCAGTGGCAGAGGACATTTGATACTTAATTTGGACATTCCATCCATTGAATCTAGTGAGATTTTTATGCAGGGGAGTGGCTCTGCGACTCAAGCTGAAATTTCGTATGTTTCTTGGAATAGCAAGGTCCAACACATATTAGCTTCCACTTCCCATAATGGAATAACTGGTGAGGAAACATAATGCATCAACTGCCAATTGGCCATTCAGCTAATTTTGTTGGCTTGTTAAAATAAATATCTTGTGCTTTTGCAGTGGTTTGGGACCTAAAGAAGCAGAAACCAGTGATATCGTAAGTTGCTAGCTACTATGTGCATAATATCAGGTGACAGTGAATCCCTTTTTTATGTCATTGTAACCTATTTTCCATTTGTAAATCAACAGTGTTGGAGATTCAGTTAGAAGGCGTTGCTCTGTCCTGCAGTGGCATCCTGATGTTGCCACTCAGCTTGTTATTGCATCAGATGAAGACAGTAATCCTGCCCTGCAGGTAAGGACTTTGCATTGGATATGCTTTTATGTTCTACCATTGATACCTGTCTAGTTGTCTGATTCAAAAAGGTTCTTGCAAGCAGCTGTGGGACATGCGCAACACAATGACACCTGTAAAAGAGTTTGTGGGACACACCAAAGGTACAAAAAATCTAGTACCTAATATACTATCAAGACAACATGCTCTATGATTCCCAGATTGCTTAATCCTGTTACAACTTGTTTGTAGATTGTGTTTGCCTTTCTTATATATATGCAGATTCAGGCATCTCTTGTATACATGTGCATTTGGGTTGGGTTGGTACATCATATTGGATACATAAATGAATTACTGTCTATGATCTGGTTTTCATTCCACTTTCAGCCTTCATCTTCTCCACCTTTTACCCTAAAATTGAAAAAAAAAAAAAAGGAAAGGAAATCAGGAAAAAGAAAACTAGCCAGTATTTAGTAGTTGTTCTGGTGTATATCACATCAGATCTCCTAGCCTCTTGTTTTTGACATATTGCCTCATATCAGGTGTAACTGCAATGTCATGGTGTCCCAATGATAGCTCCTATCTGCTGACGTGTGCTAAAGATGGTCGAACTTTTTGTTGGAACACTGGAACTGGAGAGGTAAGGACTATCGTGGTGGTTGAGTTTTGGCTTTTGCAGATATGAAATTTTTGTGGGCATACCACTTTGTTTTCTGTTCCCTTTTATTCTAGCTGCTGTTCCATCCATGATGCTTCATGTTTTGCTGATGCCTGTTCTTTATCTTCATCCATGTCTCTCTTTGGTCACGACGTGGAAAAGCACAGATTGTGCGTGAGTTGCCTGCCGGCTCTAGCTGGACCTTTGATGTACACTGGTACCCAAAAATACCAGGAGTCATAATATCATCCACTTATGATCAAAATATTAATGTCTACAATATTGAGGTATGGATTCTGTTATATGCTATTGATTGTCTTTTTGTTATTTGTTTCTCCTGTTACAGCTGTTTTGACAAGTAGATTAAAGGCTCCATTGTAATAGATTTCTTATTAAATATCGTGAGGTTTGCATGTTGTGTTTTAGCAAATATAACATCACATCTGTAACAGATGCGAACAGATTGATTTAGCTTGCACACATAGCACACTAATATGTGCAAAATTGATCACTTGGCAATTGGCATGACATTTAACTAAAAAGTTGAAAACAATTAAAAAAACGGTCCTCCTCCTCCTCCTCTCTCTCTCTCTCACCTCCTTCTTCTTCTTTCCACTTCTTTCTTGCTCTTTTTGCCATGGCCGCCCCCTTTCCTGCCTCCTTACCCTGCTGATTTTCCCTCTCCTCACTAGCCACCATTGGTCCTTTCTGTTTAACCCATCATTTATGAAGCATGAACACTTCTAAAACTATGTGTTCATGTCGGGTGTATATTTTGTATGCCACACTCGTTTAAAATGCCTCACACTTTTGTTGGATATGCCAAAATGAACATGACAAAAAAAATGACTATAAAAAACATTTCGATACACATATTAGACTCTTCAAATATATGTGCTAATGTGTTAACACTTTCAATTATTGCATTGGATACACATAAGGTACACATAAAACTAATTTCAAAATTCTTAAAGTTTAATGCACATAATAATTTTGTTTCTATTAACAAAATATTTTGTGTAAAAAAATAATGATCAATAAAATGTCTTGTACTCTGTTATGGTATTGGATGCTTTAATGTATAGTTTGCTAAATATCATGTTACATATAATATATTCTTTGAAAATTTTTACCAAAACATTAATTACAATGTAGAATAATATATTAATTTTTGCTAAATTATATGTTGAAAATACTTGATTTATTAAAAATATATAAATTGCATATATATATGTAACGTATCTAATATATATTTTCCAGTTGCATTTACTCCGCACCCATGTCTTAATTTTTTGAGAGTTGATTTGGTTGTGTCCTATATTGTGCATCATAAGTTGCTGTTGGTACTACTGCCAGCCACTTCTGCTTTTCGCTCTTCTTTCTTAACTTTATTGTCAGAATTGCATAAAAAATGTCATAGGGTTGGGGGTTAATTGGTTGAACTGGTATTTAATAGTTAATATATATATAATTTGATATTTGTATAGAGTATATAATATGTCAAATATTAATATGTAAATGTAATTATATATAAGTGATATATAATATTAATGTCATGCTTGATAGATTTAATTATGTTATTTACAATTAAATGTAAAAAAAATAAAAATTTATTAATTTAATATATTAGTGAAAATATTAATTCATGTGAAGCACATTAAGCACAAAATACTTTGTAATTTTTTTTTATTTTAAAGTAATCTATGTGTATATAAGGTCAAAGCTTTATCTAAATTATATGGCTCATGTTTCTCAAAGAAAAGCAAAAAGGAAAAAAAGAAAGAAAACTATAAATGTATTCAACAAAAAGTTCATTACAATATGTTTATGTTTACTTTGTTAATAAGTACTTTTAAGGAAAAAAAAGTGCAATGTAAAAGCATAGATGAAGTTAATTTGTTTAATAAAAAGGAATGATGGTATAAAAGTGCAATATTATTTTGTGAGTACATTACACCCAAGAGAGGGTGCAACCTAGTCATAGTACATTATCCTTTCAACAACAAGGGCACAAGTTCATTGTTGAAGTTGAATCAAGGTCAGTACAAATAAATAAAAAAAATCAGCAATTGTTCAATGGTTTGCAATTTGACTTGCTAGGTCACTAGTTGATCAAATTTGTTGGTAACTTGTTTCTGAGGGATAATTGGACTGGGAAACAAACCAGTTCCTTTTTATTTTTCCTGTCAAACTAGTCAGTGCAATCTGGTTCTACCAACCTTGTTCTTCCCCAAATCAGCCCCTCAAATCCTAGGCTAAATTTTGAGACCTTGCCTAAAAATTAATGCTTCAATAGGCAAATTAAAGCATCTTAGAGTGTATAGAAACATTGAGGAGTTGATTGGAAGAGCAAGAGAGAGAAGAGTGAGGATGTTTTTCAGTATTAATTTATGAATTATTGTATTTTAATTTATGTTTAAAATTGTGAGTTAAATGCTACATGGTAGGCTATGCGGTCAATTTTGTAGGCTTGCCATGTGTGTAGGTCAATGGAATTCATTACCATTTATTAACAAAGTGCTAGATTTAATACCAAAAAGTCACCCTAATGTAACTAATTCAAAGTCATAACATATTTGTTAAAACATGCAATGATTGCGATGTATTAACATATTAACCCTTAAATATAGTGTTCACCCTGTTTGCTCCTACCCCCATAAAAGGATGGATTGCACATTATAACTGGATATGGCCTTTTTGTTTTTTGGTGATTTTGCTGTTGCTTTGTTAACCCAGAGGAAAATGGCATGAATCTGCATTTTTGTATGAATATATCATGTGTATCATCACAAACATGGTTTGCCATGAATCCTACATTGCAGGGTTGCGGTAGATATGGTGCTGGGGAGAGTGATATTGGAGCAGGTAATGCAGTTTATTCTAATAAATTATAGCCATAGAGTCCACATAAATAAATAGTTTTATGCGCTTCTGAATTTTTTTAATGCAAATAATATCAACTTGGAACTGAAGTTTAATAGGTTGTGAGCCTGATAAATCTAATGTGCTCATTCCATAAGGTTTTGGTGCTTACTTTTAGTTGCTAAAGTGCAACATAAAAATGTTTAAAACTGTATGTATCCCCATAAAGTTTTACTTTTTTCTTGAGTAGGCTGTGCTGCATGTCCCATGTTTGCAATTAGGTTGTAACTTTAGTTTTATTAAATAAACAACAAAAATTGCTGACATTATCTAATTACTAAAATAAAGAGTAGCACTATATGCAACTGTACAATGTGCGAAAATGCAGCTTTGTGGAATTGAACTTTCTATTCACGAAGCACATTTCCTGCTGTGTCTTCTTCTCTCTGTTTTTGTTTTTTCCTTTCTTGCAGTACATTTTGGTTCATGTCATCAAACTGAGATTTAATGCTGGATATTTCTTCTTGTTTTCCTTTATGTGGTGACAGTAAGAGCTCCAAAATGGTATAAACGTCCAGCTGGTGCATCTTTTGGCTTTGGAGGAAAGCTTGTATCATTCCACCCTAGATCATCTTCTGCAAGTTCTGCTGATTTTTCAGAGGTTTATGTTTAAGTTGATTATTTGTGCTTTACAGAAATTTTCTGATTTTCTTGTTTTCTTTTGTTGTCTCCTGCAGGTATTTTTGCATAGTTTAGTTACAGAGCAGAGTTTGGCAAGTAGGTCCTCTGAATTTGAGTCTGCGATACAAAATGGGGAGAGGTCATTGCTGAAGGCTTTATGCGATAAGAAATCTCAAGACTCAGAGTATGTTATCTGCTAAGAAAAGAATTGACATCCATGCTATCTTTTTGAGGACTACCTTTGTTTTTTGCAGAATTTATCATAAATACTCGGTACATTTTCTCCAATGCAAATTGATCTAATGCTCTACAGTGTATGTTTTAATTGTCTTAGCAGATCAGATGATGACCGAGAAACTTGGGGATTCTTAAAGGTTATGTTTGAAGAAGATGGGACAGCAAGAACAAAATTACTTGCTCACCTTGGCTTTAGTGTACCCGTTGAACAAAAATATGATTTACAGGATAATCTGTCTGAGGAAATAAGTGCTGTCCAGCTTGATGATACAGCAGCAGCTAAAGTAGGATATGAAGTGAATAGAGAACCTGTCCAATTCACAGCAGATGATGGGGAAGATTTTTTCAATAATCTTCCAAGCCCCAGAGCTGATATACCTGTGATGACTGCTGGTGATAATGGTCCTGAAACTTCCATTCCTGGTTCAGAGGAAATTCAGCAAGAAGTAAATGGGCTGGATGAGAGTGCTAACTCATCATTTGATGATGCTATTCAGCGTGCTTTGGTTGTGGGGGACTACAATGGGGCTGTTGAGCAATGCGTATCTGCAAATAAGATGGCTGACGCTTTAGTTATTGCTCACGTTGGTGGCACTTCCTTGTGGGATAAAACACGTGATCAGTTCCTCAAAACTAATCGGTCACCTTACCTAAAGGTGGGTGCATCTACCTGTCTTTAGTTCCATTGCAACTGGCTACCAATTTGTTTAGATAAATGCTATTATCTGGGTTGAGTTGCATTTAAGACATAAATCCATTTCTTTATTCCATTTTGGTTTCCAGATTGTTTGTGCAATGGTGAACAATGATCTTATGAGCCTAGTAAACACCAGGCCATTAAAATACTGGAAAGAGACGCTTGCCCTCTTGTGCACTGTAAGTTTTTTCTTTACCTTTTGAAATTATGAATGGATAGAACAAAAGGCATTAGTCCTGTGATATATTTGTTATTACCCTTGTCCAAATGGAATGACATTCTTGCTTTCCAAATTTATGTTCAATTAATGGTTGTCTGGTAGATAGATACTCACTAGAATGACATAGGATTACATCGTCCTCCCCTTGACAACTATTAAGAAAAATATTACAGCAGCTCCTGTCTTAACTGCAATTAGGAGTTCTTTGTTGTGCATCTGACCCCATGAAGAGAAGATTGAGTATTCATATAAAATGATCTGCAGGCTTTGTTGTTTCCATAGTGATTTTTGGTTTGTGATGGATTTGCAGTTTGCACAAAATGAGGAGTGGACTCTTCTATGCAATTCACTTGCTTCAAAACTAATGGCTGCCAATAACACTTTAGCGGCAACTCTTTGTTATATTTGTGCGGGTAATATTGATAAAACTGTTGAAATTTGGTCAAGGAGTTTGAAGGTCGAGAGTGAAGGGAAAACATATGTTGACCTCCTTCAGGTAACTGCAACAATTTTGTGTCTACTTCATTATGTGTTATCTCTATCAGCATGATTGCAATGTTCTTCACTTTATTAGGATTTGATGGAGAAGACAATTGTCCTTGCCTTGGCAAGCAGTCAGAAACAATTTAGCGCATCTCTTTGCAAGCTTGTTGAGAAATATGCTGAAATTTTAGCCAGCCAGGGTCTATTGTCAACTGCAATGGAGTACTTGAGACTTTTGGGTTCCAGTGAATTGTCTGATGAACTTAAAATATTGAGGGATCGTATTGCTCTTTCAATAGAACCTGGTATGCCCCTTGGCTGAAAAATCTTTTGTGGCGTAATGGATCTTCTGTTTCACAACATTTACTTTATTGCTTTTTCTGCCATCATTTCACTTTGTGTGAACACTGAAACTGAGCCAGAATCCACTCTTACATGAATTTCATCTTTAATTTTTTCAATGGTCCTTTTCTACTTGCAATTCTCTGTTTCACTGCCATTTTCTCTTCTTCATGGTTGTTTGAGTATCATGTTAAAGCTTTGTTTTGTTAACTGGCACCCCCTGGTGAAGTCACCTCCTACTGTTCTCCTGTGCTGGAGAGCAGCAAGCAAAATGATGCTTACTTCTTGGTCTGGCTTGTGTCAACACGTTTCATGAAACTATACCCAACTGAAATGAGCTTTTTTATACACAGTGGCATTTAATAATTCAAGGCCCTGCAAATTGATTCTTGGTAAATGATTCTTAATTCTTTTGCAGAGAAAGAAGTAAAGGCGCCAGTATTTGATCACTCTCAACTGCAGTATGGATCAGTGTATGGTACTGAACAACATAATTTTGGTGTGGGTAATGCCTCACAGCATTATTATCAGGTGTTTCATCTATCATGGTGTATCTCCAATGAATTTAGTTACAATGATCATCTCATAGCTGAAAAACCTCTGCTTCACCTGCACACTCTGAACAACAATTTTGCTTTCACTTTATTGTCTCCTTGTCTTACTCTCTTGCTCGTCTGGCATCAATTTGTGTTCTTTATTGCTCAGGAAGCACCACTATCTAATGTTCATCAGAGTGTTCCTGGCAGTCCATACGGTGAAAATTATCAGCAAAGTCAAGTTTCTACATTTGGTAGAGGTTATGGTGCTTCTGCCCCACTGTCTGCTTCTTATCAAACTGCCCCACAGCCTCCTGCATATCAGCCTGTATCACAGCCTGCTACATATCAGCCTGCTGCATATCAGTCTGCACCACAGCCTGCTGCATATCAACCTGCACCACAGCCCCAGATGTTTATTCCTTCTCAGGCACCTCAGGTTCCACAGGTCTTTGTTCCTTGTGATGTATTTCTGCTGCATTCTAGTTGTACTTTTGTCATGTTAACTGCAGAGCCATGCCTAGTACAAAACTACTGCTTTGATAGGAACTACAAATTCAGAAGGATAAATGATAAGCTAATCTAAATAGATATAGACTAGAGAAAAAAAAAAACTAAAAAATAAGAACATAGACATATATGAAAATAGTAATTGTAATCTATACTAAATTGTGATGGGTCACAAACTTTGCTTAATATTTTACCCTTATCTTCTTAGATTTTTTTTTTACTAAAATAATATTGGATTTTTAAGTGGCAAATTTTTATAGGATAAAACTTAATATTGAATTATACCAAACTTGAAGTCCTTAGAAGTTTAGCTTTGTATTCTATAGTTACAATGCAACAAGGATTGCTGCTCAAGTTTATTTCCTGTATAAATAGGCTTTGAAAATCAAGTTATTTATTAAAACTATAATCCTAATATCATCATCTACCTTTTTTTTTGTTACCAAAAAAATGTGTCATATTTTTTTCAAATGAATCAACTTATATTCTATTTATTTTTTAACAATTAAAATCTTAGTTATATGTAATTTTACACGGGATTATAATTAATCAAAGTTCATACCAGTAGAAAAAGATGAAATCAATTGAATGAATTAAATTTATTGATTAAAATTTAAAATCTAAAAGATTAGAATCCAAATTCTATTACTAAAAGAATGATATTGACTTTTTATTTAAAAAATTTGGACTGACGAGTTCTAATGACATGAAAAATTCTTTATTCTCTTCCTTTATAATTTCTCTTACAAATTCCTTCTATAATTTCTAGGAAAATCTAAAATTTGAGTGAATGGTTACTAATTCAGTCCAAATGCAGTTTGAGATTTTGGAATTTAACTTTTACTTAAAAAAACATTGCAATTCACTTGTCTTTATATGTGCAACGCACATATACAAAAGATTGTAATAATAAATAGATTATGAAAAGAACATTAAAATAAATAAATAAGTAATAAAAAATAATAAAAAGTAAAATGAAGAAAGTAAATAAATATCAATCAATATTGATTTAATTTTATTTTTTACCAATTTAAATAATTTTTTTATTTAAATTTGAGATTGTTATTTACCTAATAATATTGCATTGATTTGAACAATAGTCAAAGTGCCCTTCTTGGTTTGACCTGTTAAAAAGGCATGCTGTTGCTGAAAGAAATAGGACAAAATGACAGTAAAGAATAAATACAACAATAGTTTCTCAGGAAGTGATAGTTTGTTTGTAGATTTAGGCATTCAATGTAGTTAAATTTGCATAATGTGCTCATTGGGTATGCCTCCACTCAACTCATTGGTGTCTCTCGATGGTGACAGTTGAGTTTGCCTCCATTTACAAATAATTGATTTCAACATGTATGTCAAAGAGATTGTTCATTCTGATGATTTTGGCTATACCATTGATTACCTTTTTGCTGTTGATGTTGTTTCAGCCAAATTTTGCTCCACCTAACACTGGCGCTCAGCAAGCTGTGAGGACCTTTGTTCCTTCAAATGTTCCAATTCTGAAAAATGCTGAACAGTACCAGCAACCCACGTTGGGTTCTCAGTTGTATCCGGTCTGTATGTATATTTTGCATCTGAAACTTGGTGTTGTGAGAAGGTCATTCTGCAATTGACACTAAAAGTTCTCATAATTTCTTGCAGGGGACTGCTAACCCAACTTACCACCATGTGCAGCCGCAGCCTCCAGCTGGTCCACAGGGCCCTGTGGCAGCTCAAGTGGGCTCAATTCCTGGTCATAAAATGCCACAGGTTATGCCTCCTACAGCAGCAGCCATGGGGTTTAGGCCTGTAACAAATTCAGGTGTTGTACAAAGACCTGGAATTAGTGCACTGCAACCTCCCAGTCCAACTCAGTTAGCCACGGCCCAAACAGCTGTGGTCCCTGCTGCACCTCCACCAACAGTGCAAACAGTTGACACATCCAACATTCCTGGTATGTTATTTTATGAGGAACAAGTGAAGATGTAATGAAAACTACTATCTATGCTTTGTAGAAGTTTGTCATTGTACCAGCTCGTTCCATTGTCTAGCTTTTAGATCTTTAGTATGCTAGACAATTCATATCTGAATTCATACTATTTTCTGTATATATCTTATGTTTGGTTGTTACCATATACTTGAATGATTCTATTTGCTGCTTGGTAACTTTGCCTTTTTTTGGGATTTCCTTCAGCTCACCATAAGCCTGTTATTGCAACATTGACAAAACTTTTCACTGAGACATCAGAGGCTTTGGGAGGTTCACGTGCAAATCCAGCAAGGAAGCGTGAAATAGAAGATAATTCAAGGAAAATAGGTGCCTTGTTTGCCAAGCTCAACAGCAGGGATATATCACAGAATGCCTCTGATAAACTTGTTCAGCTATGCCAGGCATTGGACAAAAATGATTTCAGCACAGCCCTGCAAATTCAGGTATTTGCTTCAATTGTCATGTGTTTAACATATTAGCCCTTAAGTTGTGAAAGCAAGCTGAAATGTGTTCGGATTCCCTGTTCCTGGAACAGGTACTTCTTACAACAAGTGAATGGGATGAGTGCAACTTTTGGCTAGCAACACTCAAAAGAATGATCAAGACAAGGCAGGGCGTGGTTGCAAGATCAAGTTAAAAAGCTCCAAATTGTGCGAGAGATCTTAACTTTGCTCTGAATATTTTGCAAATTTCATCTGGCTCGGTCCATGTTTCCTTGTTTGATGAACAAAAGAACCTCTTCTCTGGGGAGCAGTTGCAGAGTTTTTCAATTGTTTTCATATTTGCATCCTCCAGAAACTTGACAGTGGTTGTGCATCTTCTGTAAGGCACCAGCGAGGATATATTTCTGAAAAATATTGAACTTACTACCAACTGGTTGTCATTTTTGATATGTCTAGTATTGAGAGATAGGGTTTTGTTGTTAGTCCACCAATGTTTTACAGCTTTTTTGTGTTTTACATCATTAAGCATTGATAGTTTATTCATTCTTGTTACACCGGCTTTATGATTGTCATTATTATAGTCATGATTGCTCAAGCTTATTACTGTTACTAATTAAATTTGAAATTAAGACTGTTATTATGATTATTTGTAGGTTCTCACAAACCAATCCCATCTCCTCCTCCTCGCCCCGCCATACATGCAGAAACTGCCCTTCCTTTTCCAGGCAATGCTCCATTTCTTGGCTGGAAATAGGATCGTTCTTCCGTAATACCCCAGACAAGGATTCATAATACTAGGGCGTACGGTTGACTTTGCGCCTAACATGGCCTATGAAAAGGGCGGGCCGCCGTTGGCACTTTCCCTAGATATTAGTAGATCTGGCCCTGATGCCGTGTACTCCTTGCGCAACAAGAGTGCGATTTCCAGTTGCGCGTCCCATGTCATTGACTGGACTGAGCAGGGAAAGGTATCTCCCATTCATCAAAAGAACCAACAGTGCGGAGACAAAAGAAGAGACCCTTTCGGGGACCTTGGGTTTCGGTGTTCCTTGAGTCTACTGAGTTATGAATTATATAGTTGAAGTAATTTATTTTTTATTTTATTTTAGAAAATTTTATACTCCCGTGTTAGGATCGGAATTCAAGAAATTTAACTTTTTAATCATTTGATGTCCTATTTCTCATTTTATATATGCTGGAGATTCACAGAAAATTACGGGGTTCCCATGTCAAAAATCAGTTACAATGTCACACGGTCTAATAGAGATGAGGGTTCAACTTTATGGTTCTTCTCTTTCAACTCGACCTGGTCTCCACAACCTTAAGACAGGAACGCTTATTGTAGCATATGAGGAGAGGCACATGCAATTGCAAAACAGGTGAGCTGTAAAGGCCTTGAGATATGGAGAGGGATACGTTTCTTGCAGCTAGCTGCTGGACAGGTGAAGACAATTTCTTTGTATTCCTTCTATGTGCTTTTTTTTTTTTGTTTTTTGGGAGCGTCTTCTTGTCTGGCTACCTGAAATTCAACTTGCCAGCAATAAACATGAAGTGGATGAAAGTTATTTGACTGTATAGTCGTTTTCTTGGACATTACAATTCCCTGCAAAGTCTGAAGGAAAAAGGACACCTTGTGGACTATTTTCAAACTCCATCTGATGTAGATCAAATTAAATATTGGCTTTGCTGTTGCTGGTCCCAAATTTGGATAAAGCGTGGACCTAGAGCAAATTCTAGTATGTAGTAAGAGCAAATGGAGAGAACAATCTAAGTTTAACTTGAAAATTTTTAGTTTGAAGGAGTTTAAAACAGTGGTAACTTAAATTAAGGCTCAATTCATAATAGAAATGAATGAAGAAAAACAATTAAAGTAATAGACAATTATTAAATTTAGAATTAAGATGTTACTGTTAGTAATATTGTTGTTGGTGGGTTATTTGCAAGTGGAATTTCTCGACATCTTGCACAAAACAAATGCATAAGTGAAAATTGAGGCTTATCCGGTCGGTATAAGCGAACACTCAATTATATGGGACAATCTCAATCACATCAAAGAATCATGCTTGTGGCTTTCAGAAAAAACTACTCGGGTTGGCGTGACAGGAAGATTGTTTATTTGTTAAGAGCATAATTGAAGATTGGAAATTTAAAAAGGATTATTCTAAGAACGAGACACAAATTGCTTATCCAAATAAAATTAGGGCAGATCACAACAAACTCTGCCAAACATAGCTTTCAACCTAGCAGCATTCATGCCTCAAATGATTCATTTGCCTAAACAGTAAAGTCATACGGACATAATCAATCATATTGTATTATCATGATTGTTGATTATATACTTTCAATCTTTAAATGCATAAGACTACCTATGAAGACTACAATGTGCATCTGATGATCACCATAGTGCAATGAGAACCCATAAAATTTACCATGTATTTGTAATGAAGCTCGTGACTGAAATAGTAATAATAATAGCTTTTCTATTTGGTCCATCATACACGGCAAGAAGAAGCAACGACAATGTTCATAACCCAAGATTGAAGTAAGCCTAATCTATCCTGCCCACGTGTCTCTTGTTACAGGCGATCCACCGTAACAGCATTAGCCAACAAGATATTTTCCTTTTCTTTCTTAATCAGTTCCACGTCAAGATGGGATTTTGCCAACCATATTAAAACCACGGTATACTGTGGTAGGTAAGGGACTGATCATTGGGATATTGACGAATCTGGTTGTTAATGTTCATCTAGAATCTTGTTACTGAAATAAAAAAAAATCTGTCAATCTGCTTCCACAGCTGCAGAAGAACAGCTCATACACAAAACTTCAACTACAGCAATGAACATTCAACAACATTATGCCAGTGTCTGAGCTCATCTTGTATAGTTCTCTCGAGAATAAGTAGCAAAAGTTGTTTTTATGGAATGAGACACTGCTGGAAAATTTGAAATCAATACGTGGAAATTTGTTTGGTGGTGGCAGAGATGGAGGATCCCGCTCGCAGATGAACTTTTACTGTTTGCCAGAACCCTCACAAGAAAGATATATTCACAGCAAGGAACATCCTTAACACAATACTCATCATCTTTTACATTCCAAGTTCTCAAAGTCTTGCTCGAATTCAAGATATGACTTGGACTGTCATTTGACACATTTAAAAAGCATTTACGGGAGTAGAAACAGAAAACCAATTGGTCAGTCCTTGTTCAGCTCAATATGATTACTCAGCAGCGTCCTCTATTATATATCAGTTTAAACAAAGATGTAATCAGAACAGAATAGTCAACAGCTTATAATAGACACCAGCAATGTCCACTTCGATCTACACACATGTGAATTTAAAAACAGAATGACATTTCAACAAGCAATTAGGAGTACCAATCAATCAAACATAGAAAAATATCAACAAACTACCAGTAATTCTACAAGAATAATTCAAAAGCAAGAGAAGCTTACAAGCCTGAGGATTGCAGCATTGACAAGTTGCTTTAACCGGAAGTACTAAAAAGTACAACTAGATGTGATCATGTCCTTGAGCACCAAAACCTGAATGACCTAACACATCATTCCTTTTTGAAAACAAATCAGAACCATCCCCAATTGATTTGTTTCTTCTCAGGTCAAAGAGAACTTTATTGTTTTGTGGAGCCTCAGATTGGCCTCTTCCTTTTGCTCTATATCTTGCAATACCAAATCTTGAACTAGAAATGCGATTTACAGACTTTGAATTAGGCTCAAAACTAGCAGCCTCCCCCAATAATCTAGACTCCCCCTCTGAACCAGCCATGAATCCCATCAAATTTCTCCGAAATCCCAAGTCTGAGTAGACCCTGCGGGAATCCTTCACTGGTTTCCTACCAAGTTTAGCATCTACACCATCCAAATTCTCCTCTTGAACACCCACTGGTGTCAGACCCAACGGGGCATTTTTCAGTTCTATTGGACGCCCCAATGTCTCCACCATCATGCATGGATTGTTTAACCCATTCCACGAATGAGGAGGAACTAATTTACTCAATGCAGCTAACCAATCAACTATCTCCTTCATCGCTGGTCTCCTCTCCCTACAAGACCTCACACATTTGGTAGCAATCAAGGCAATCTGCTTCCGGATTGCGGGATCCTTAAGAGGAGCAATCCTTGGATCAAAAATAGCACCAAGCTTCCCCTTCTTTATCAGTGGAATTGCCCAATCCACAACTGAGGGTGGGGAATGCCCCATATCGATGGCCTTCCTCCCACTAATTATCTCCATGAATAAAATACCAAAGCTGAAAACGTCAGTTTTAGTGCTCAAATTATCTGGGGTAACATAACCTGGATCAAGATATCCAATGGTACCAGCTGGTGGGGTTGATCTCAGTCTATAAACATCATCAACACCACACCTCAAGGCCAACCCAAAATCACCCAATCTTGCATTGAAATTCCTGTCAATCAAGACATTTGCAGACTTAATATCTCTATGGATAATAGGTGGGTGTTGTGCGTGTAACGTGTCAATAGCCTTGGCAATTTGCAAAGCCAACCGAATTCTTCGGCCCCAATTGGGAGGCCTTGAATTTGAGTGAAGAATATCATAAAGAGTACCATTACTCATGAACTCAACAACAATTAATCTATCTTTAGCATCTGTTGCATAGCCTAAAAGGTTTACCAATCTCGGGCTATGAATCCTGGACAAGATTCCGATCTCGTTTTCAACTTCCTGGCCGATATCAACACCACCCTTAGATGGTTTCTTGATGGCAACATGGTGGCCACGTATAACGGCCTTGTAGACGCAGCCATGGCTGCCCTTTCCCAAGAGTTTCTGTTCAGAGAAGCCATTGGTGGCAGCCTCAAGATCGCTGTATTGAAATTCCTGGATCTTGATGGGCTTCCCTTTCTTCTTTTGAGGAGCAGGGCTGGAGATGGCAACGGCTGATTCAGCCTTGCAAGAAAGGTATCCCATTGAACAACAACCCCTCTTCTTCTTCTTCTTCTTCTTCTTCTTCTTCTTGTTTGTGGGCCAAGATCAGTCCTGTTAATGGAAGGAGGAATGAAAGAATCAAGAATTCAAGACTCTGCAACAAATATGGTAATAATAGTCTATAGGTCTGTATGTAATAATTTACTAACCGTCCAATTAATTACATTTCGTGGAGACAAGGTTAGCATTGACTTGGGAGGGAGTTGGCATCTTATTACAAAATTTGTTTTTGTGCGGTGGTTCGGAAAGAGACGGCGTTGGGATGGACAATAATTGTGAGAACCAAAAAGTTGAGAATACGCGTTAATAAATAAATGCTTGCAGTTTATGTTATTTATAAATTGATACCCATTTATATATATTTTTTAATATTAAAACATAAAATTATAATAAATTAATATTCATTCTGTATATCTAATAAAATTCTTTCTCCCCGGGGTCTCTCTTCTTTCCCCGTTTAACAAGCAGAAAGAGTACAGCCAAGCCCCACCCCACCGGCATCCCTCGGCTGTGTTCGTGCCTTAAACAACGCGCAAAAGGTCACCCGCCATTTTTCACTTTTCTCCTTTGCTCATTCGTCAAACCCTTTTTTCATCGATAACCGTTTGGTGGCCCAAGAGCCTTGTCTGAGGGGTTTGACTGTGGCCCAACACACATGAAAAGATCCATTGACTTGGACCGCAGGGTTACAGGAATCGCAAATTTTTTGGATTCCGATCTCTCCTCCCCCTCTCACCGCTCTAACTCTTCCAAATTTCAATACAAAACCGATTGAGATTCCAGATTTGGAAGTAGATATAAACAGAAATGTAGCAAGGTTTTGGGGCAAGAAATACGAGAAAATTAACTCTAGTGAAACAAACTTCCTGGGGCTAGTCAGGGTTAAAGTTATTATTAATATCTGAATTATCCGATTGTTTCCGTGCGTATTCTCTCCTTGCATGCAGTGTAAAAAATCCATTAATTGGTACAGAAAAAAATTGTTCTTTGTAGGATTTTGGCCGCTTACCTGCTAGGAGTGATTTTAAGCAAGATGAAAGTGTTTGACTTTTTTAGAATTTCTCTTTACGAAATTCTTATTTCATATATTGCATGATTTTTCTTTATGCGAATACTAGCAATAAAACTGTAATTGAAATCAACATACCGTTGTCCATTATGCTGATGTCCCGCAATGGAGATGGGAAGCCTCTTCTGTTTCGTTCCTGAACGCTTCTCTCTTTTCTCCTACTCTTTCCCCTTTCTTTTCTTTACGTTTTCTCTCTCTGATGGTTGAGCTCTCGGAAAGGTCTGTAATAGCATATATATATATATATATACACATCTTACTTTCCTGTAACCGTTACCTTAAATAGGAAGATCCTCTCTTTCTGTAATAATTATCTTAAATGAGAAGATACTCCTTTTCCTATAACGGTTATTCTTAATAGGGGAAGATATATATATACACATATTCCTTTCCTGTAACGTTTATTCTTAATAGGGAGAGTGGAGGGATTTTAAACCCGATGACCCAAATTACCGTTATGCCTAACCGACCATCATATTAGGCCTTTTATTTTGAGTCATACTTTAAATGACATGGACTACTCATGTTAATTAATTTAACAATCTCCCACTTGGTCCATGTCATGACTCGATGAAACAATAATAATTAAGTGCGCACAATTCTTAAAGATCATCAAATCACAACACTTAATTGAATTAAAATGATTGGATCATGACGGTCACACATCTTATAGCGACATGATTCCTTCCATGCATCACATGATCATCATAATTCATAATAACTTTACTGAGGAACATTGAAACTTTAAACTGTCATTCTCATATATGTCATTAATTATCTCACAAACCATAATTGTATACATCTAAATAGAGATAACAGAGCATAAGCAAAACCATAACTTTAATTGAATTCACGAGTGTCACAATGATATAAGCATTCTAAATATTGACTTTCAAGTGTATGAGGACCTGTCCATAATGCCCATCCGATCAACATGTCCAGTAAATATTTTCGGTGGCAAACTTTTAGTTAACGGGTCCGCTACCATCAACTCAGTGCCAATATGCTCAATGGACACTCTTTGGTTTTGCACTTCTTCTTTAACAGATAGGTATTTCAAATCCATATGTTTCGCACCTTTAGAATACCTATCATTCTTAGAGAAGAAGACTGCTGCGGAATTGTCACAAAAAATTCTTAACGGCTTTTCTATATTGTCGACCAAACCAAGCCTTAAGATAAAATTCTGCAACCATAATGCATGAACAGTAGCCTCAAAGCATGCTACAAATTCAGCCTCCATAGTGGAAGTAACAATGACAGATTGCTTCCCGCTTTTCCAGGAAACTGCTCCTCCAGCTAGGAGAAACATGTAACCAAATGTAGATTTCCTCGAGTCTACACATCCAGCATAATCTGAATCTGAGTAGCCTACTACTTCAAGATGACTTGATCTTTTATAAGTAAGCATGTAATCTTTGGTGCCTTGTAAGTACCTAAGTACTTTCTTTCCGGCTTTCCAATGATCTATTCCAGGATTACTTTGATATCGGCCTAACATTCCAACTGCGAAACTGATGTCTGGCCGAGTACATGTTTGCGCATACATCAGGCTTCCAACCAGTGACGCATAGGGAACTGATTCCATCACTTTCTGTTCCAAATCATTCTTTGGACATTGTAATTCACTGAACTTGTCCCCTTTCTGAATTGGAACTATTCTTGTTGAGCAATTTTCCATTCTAAATCTCTCTAATACTTTATTGATATAGCCTTTCTGAGACAATCCTAACAATCCTTGTGATCTATCACGGAATATTTCTATTCCTATCACATAGGATGCCTCATTCATATATTTCATTTCAAAAGTTTCAGAGAGAAATTTCTTCACATTATGTAACAAACCTATGTCATTAGCGGCCAAAAGAATGTCATCGACATATAGGACTAATATAATGAACTTGCTCCCACTGACCTTCATATAGATACACCGATCAACGGTGTTTTCTACAAAACCGTATGACGTAATGGTATTATTGAACTTAATATACCATTGTCGGGAAGCTTGTTTCAGTCCATATAACGATTTCTTTAATTTACACACCAAATTTTCTTGCTCCGTAGTGATGAAACCTTCAGGTTGGTCCATATACACTTCCTCTTCCAAGTCACCATTCAGAAAGGCGGTCTTTACATCCATTTGGTGGAGCTCTAGATCATTATGAGCCACCAATGCCATAATAATTCTTAAAGAGTCTTTCTTAGAAACTGGAGAGAAAGTCTCCTTATAGTCAACACCATCCCTTTAAGTGAAACCTTTGGCTACAAGTCTGGCCTTATACCTTTCGATGTTACCGTTCGAGTTTCGCTTGGTTTTGAAGACTCACTTACAGCCAACTCGTTTTGATCCTTCAGGTAACTCTACTAGCTCCCAGACTTGGTTTACATCCATCGATTTCATCTCTTCTTTTATGGCATTGAACCACCTTTCAGAATCATTACATTCCATGGCTTGTTTAAATGAGACTGGATCTTTATCAATGCTCAATTCCGATTCATGCTCAAGTGAGTAAACCACATAATCATTTGAAACTGCTGGCCTTTTCTGTCTTGTAGACCTCCGTAATGCCATTTCTTGTGGTATCACTTGTTCATTTGTAAATTGAATATTGTCACTTGGTTCATCTCTTATGTGTTCACTTTGCGTGTTTCGAGTATCAATTTGTTGTCCTTGCATGTCACGTGACTGTGATGCAACATAAGGAATAACAATTTGAGTAGAAACACTGGGTGTGAGAATACCGACATGAGTAGGAGTACTCACTGTGGACCATTCATTTTGTGATTCTTTAATATCCACCTTTCGTGATTCCCCACTCCCACTGAACTGACCATTTTCAATGAACCGAGTATTACCAGACTCAACTATTCTAGTACTATAGTTAGGGCAGTAAAACCTATACCCTTTGGACTTTTCAGGATAGCCAATGAAGTAACCACTAATGGTTCTTGCATCAAGCTTTCCTTCATGTGGATTGTATATCCTTACTTCTGCTGGACAACCCCAAACATGAAGGTGTCTCAAACTGGGTTTCCTTCCTGTCCATAACTCGTAAGGAGTTTTAGGGACAGCCTTACTAGGAACTCTATTCAGCAGATATGCAGCAGTTCTTAATGCATGCATCCACAAGGATAAGGGTACAGTACTGTAATTCAACATGCTACTAACCATATCCATAAGTTTGCGATTCCGCCTTTCCGCTACACCATTCTGTTGGTGTACCAGGCATTGTATACTGTGCACATATGCCTCGACTCTCAAGAAGTTTTGCAAATGGACCAGGACATTGTCCACTTTCATTGAATTTTCCATAATATTCACCACCCCTATCTGACTTAATCACTTTTACTTTTCTATCTAACTGCCTTTCAACTTCATTAATAAACACCTCTAGGATGTTTACTGACTGAGACTTTTCATGCAGTAGATACAAGTAACAATATCGTGAGTAGTCATCTATAAAGGTGATGAAATATTTCTCACCACCCCATGTTGGGATATCAAACTGGCCACAAACATCAGTGTGTATCAATTCTAAAGGCTCATTGCTTCTTATGGCTGGGTTCTTTGATGTATGTTTTGTTTGTTTCCCTTTTATACAATCAACACATACATCCCAATCAGTAAAATCCAATTGAGGTAGGACATCACCTTTCATCAACCTCAATATCCTTTCTTTGGATATATGACCCAATCTTTGATGCCATAAGAAAGCAGAACTTTCATCATGCATATTACGTTTGTTACCTATACCATGCTCAACAAGAAATATGGAATCAGCATACATAGCATCAAGATTCAAACGGTACAAATCATCAATCAAAGTACCAGATCCATAATAGTACGAATGTCTATACAATGAAAATGCACCATTTCCAATCTTGAGGTTAAATCCTTCTTTATCCAACTTTGCAACAGAAACTAAATTTCTAGCACATTCAGGAACATAGAGACACTTTTCTAGATCCAGATGACACTTGGTGTCCAAGATCAATCTGTACGTCCCAATCCCTTCTATTCGTGTCTTTATTCTGTTTCCCATATAGAGGAACTTCTCAGTTCCTGTTATGGGCTGGATTGAAAGGAATCCCTGCATAATATGTGACACATGAATAGTAGCTCCAGAATCTAACCACCAAGTATTATTGGGGCACTTCAATTATGTTTGATTCAAAACATACTGATATACAGTACGTACCTTTCTTTTCGAACCAAGCCCTTTCTTTTTGGGCAATCATTTTTGAAGTGACCCATCTTTTTGCAGAAGAAGCATTTCTGATCCTTCTGGATCTGACCTCCAGTGACTTTCATAGAGGCTTTGTCCTTCTTCTTACCTTTCTTATGTGGTTTAGACCTGCTACCACTAGCATCCTTATGAACGATGAGATGAATGGAGTGATCCTTCATCTTCTTTAATCTCCCTTCCTCCTGAACTAACATGACCTTAATTTCTTGAAAGTTCCATTTCTCTTTAATAGTGTTATAATTCACTTGGAACTGGCCAAATTCAGGAGGCAGTGAGTTTATGATGAATTGAACCAGAAATGATTCACTAACATCCATGCCCATTATTTTCAACCTTGCTGCTAGATTAGCCATACTGGTCACATGATCATGAATGGGCTGTGACCAATCAAATTCTTAGTCGTCAGCTCACTCATTAGGGTTCCTACGATGGATTTATCAGTTATATCTGACTGCAGGTGGGACCCGCGTACCAGGCAACCAAAATATTTGTTTTGTCCCGCGTTGTAATTATTGATTACACGCAAAGGAAAAACAAAATACAATAAAATACTACCCGAGCACCACCATACTGCAAGTGGGACCCGCGTACCAGGCAACCAAAATATTTGTTTTGTCCCGCGTTGTAATTATTGATTACACGCAAAGGAAAAACAAAATACAACCTAATAAAATAAAATACTACCCGGCACAAAGAGATAAAGAAAACCAAATTGCAATATTCGCAGACCCGCTCTGATACCAATTGTTGGACTTTTCTAGAATTTGTCTTTACGAAATTCTTATTTCATATATTGCAGGATCTTTCTTTATGCGAATACTAGCAATAAAACTGTAATTGAAATCAACATACCGTTGTCCATTATGCTGATGTCCCGCAGTGGAGATGGGAAGCCTCTTCTGTTTCGTTCCTGAACGCTTCTCTCTTTTCTCCTACTCTTTCCCCTTTCTTTTCTTTACTTTTTCTCTCTCTGATGGTTGAGCTCTCGGAAAGGTCTGTAATAGCATATATATATATATATATATACACATCTTCCTTTCCTGTAACCGTTACCTTAAATAGGAAGATTCTCTCTTTCTGTAATAATTATCTTAAATGAGAAGATACTCCTTTTCAGGGGAAGATATATATATACACATATTCCTTTCCTGTAACGTTTATTCTTAATAGGGAGAGTGGAGGGATTTTAAACCCGATAACCCAAATTATCGTTATGCCTAACCGACCATCATATTAGGCCTTTTATTTTGAGTCATACTTTAAATGACATGAACCACTCATATTAATTAATTTAACAGAAAGAAAATAAGGAGAAGTTATGCGCTTTTTACTTCTGAAATTATTTTTAATAAAAACTTGCAATAGTCGAGTTATATTCAATATCTGAATATTAATAAGATGCAACTGATATAATTTTTTATTGACTGTATTGTCCGGTGTAAGAAATCTCATCTAATTGACACTAAGAATGTTGTTATTAATTGCATCCCTTAAAGTTTGAATTTATTTTAAAAAATTGAAATATATTTTTCAGTTAACTAATCTTAACAAAGTTTCTATTATTCAGAAGTCACCTTCTGCAACCTCAAGATTTTTTGCCATTTCAAGAGTTCTTTTGTGGTTTTCTTGTCTTGCCCTTCAATGTACCGTGTGCATATCACTTAACTCCCACGTCTTCGAGAAACAGGGAGTTCCTGGGAGATCTTAGAAGGGGGATCGTAGTAGAGACTTTAATAGTTTATTTTTTGGAGAATATAATGAATCTATAATAAATGCTATTAAAACCTATCCCTCGTAAATGGTAAGTGATCCTTGAGGCTAATGGCGTCCCGGGGGTGCACATTTTCCCTTTTTGACTGTGACAAAGGACTAAGAAGGTGGTTCTTGTGACAAAGAGACCCGCCAGTTCATTGGCGCAGTAGCCCTGTTGTGAGCCTGACCATGCCAATCAAACTATCCGCGTTCCTAGCCATTTTCAAAATTCCCATGAAAGACTTATGGAGCCAGTCAAATACTCGCTACATATACACTAGGTATTGTCTGTCTATATATTCCTCTCTTATGTCACGTCGATAAAACGAAGCGCATTCAAGGAGGAGATAACCCAGGTGAGAGAAAATGGAAGGACAAGAGGTTCACAACTTCATGCTAATATGGTTCTCAATTTGTCCATCTCTGTGTTACTGCTATATCATTGGCAGGACAATCCCAGAGGGCAAAACACGGCTGTCTTTGCTACTCCCAATTGTCTGCTTTTTTCTCTATCTGCCTCTCAACCTCTCCAGCATCCATCTCTGTGGCATAACATCATTTTTCATTGCTTGGCTCGCAAATTTCAAGCTTTTGCTATTTGCCTTGGGCAAGGGCCCTTTATCTTCACATTCATCAATAACTTCCCTTCCAAGATTTCTTGCCGTTGCTTGTTTACCCATCAAGATACAAGAAAACCCTTGTCCGAAATCACAGAAGGGAGAGACCCGACCTCCTAGATTGTCCGAATCAGATTCCCAGAAGTCTCCAATAAACTATGCCATTAAGGGTATGCTTTTGGCTCTAGCGGCACGTCTCTATGATTATGAGGAGTATATCCATCCAAAAATTATCCTGTTTCTTTATTGTTTGCATATATACTTCTTTCTTGAGATTATCTTAGCCATGGTTGCATTCATGGCTCGAGCCATGCTCGGATTAGAGCTCGAGCCTCAGTTCAACGAGCCGTACCTCTCCACTTCTCTACAGGACTTCTGGGGCAGAAGGTGGAACCTGATGGTCAGCAGTATCCTTCGGCCGACCGTATACGAACCAACCATTGAGATCAGTGCACGATTCATCGGCCGGGAGTGGGCTCCAGTCCCCGCTATTTGGTCCACGTTCTTTGTGTCGGCTATGATGCACGAGCTGGTATTCTACTACCTGTCGCGCGTGAGACCCACTTGGGAGGTCACGTGGTTCTTTATTCTACACGGGTTCGTTTTAACGGTGGAGATCGCTCTAAAGAAGGCGTTTGGGAGCAGGTGGCGGTTGCCAAGGATGGTATCGGGGCCCATCACCATTGGATTGGTGTTGGTCACCGCTTTCTGGCTGTTCTTCCCGCAGTTTCTTAACAGCTGTAGAGCCGACGACAGGGCGTTTGAGGAGTACGCGGCAGTAGCCGAGTACATCAAGAGATCCTCTCGCGGTCTACTTGTTAGGCAAAAGTTTCGCCGGTGAAGTCGGCTGTTAAAAAGAATGAAGAGTGTATTAATTACATGTGCCTGGAATTTGGACGCGTAGGATGACCGCATGTTTATATTATGAAATTTTAATTATTAATTATAATTAATGTATTGCTTTTCGAAAGACTTGTGGAAGTTGCGTTGCCACAAAATTTACGGATTTATTTGTGAAGGGGTGAGGAGTGTTGAAATTAATTTAGATTTTCGTCTGTTAGTATTTTAGTACAATTTAAATCAATTTCACCTTATTTGATATAATTTTAATAATTAAGTAAATTCAAATATTTATCATTATATAAAGATGTGATGTTTACGTTATTTGTATATATTATTTAATTATAGTGATATTTTGAAATTAATAGAATTAAGTATTATTCCGATATAAGTTAATACAATATATTAATAATATTATTAAAAATTAATCAAGTTCTAACAGGAGGACTTGCGTTCTAACAATTTAATATAAGACATTAACGGGCAGGAAATGTTAGTATGAAGTACGGTGATTTAGTCAGGAGCTTTTCATTCATAAATGGGTAGTTGAGGGGCGAAGCTTATCAAATGATGATTCGTGCCAGTCCCTTAATTTACGAAGGGCATGTGATTCGTGCCAGTCCCTTAATTTACGAAGGGCATATGTGTACGACACATCAAACTACGTCCACAAAAAAATAAAATAATAAAAATAATAAAAAAATATATATAGTAAGCTTTCTTCTCTGACTATGGGAAGACCATGTTTTTAACATCACGAGAAGGTTAGGTTTTTTTGTTGTTTTTAAGCCCACTGATTTTTTTACTCTTTTCCTTTCTTAAGACTCCCGTTCGGGTGGTATCAGGACATCAGCCAGCAGTTTTCTCGCACTTAAGTCGCCTTTTAAGGTATGTATTCCAGTCTATCGCGCGCGCGCGCGCACCCGCACAAAATGTGACGTTAAATTGTTTAGATGAGATCTCTATTGTCTTGCAAACTTATCAGACGCCACATTCTTTACAATTATACAAAGAAAGTGATTCTTAAATTGTTTTCGTTTTATTCCTAATGCTCCTCATGTTGGAGAACTAAGAACAACATTGTTGTTTTTTTTTTTTTTTTTTTCGATGATCAAGAAATCAGGAACATGGATGTTGCTTTGGTAGCAACGCAAAGTATTAAACCTTCCTCACCTGCAAGTGATCTGAAACCCTTCAAACTCTCGCTTCTGGACCAGTTTATCCCAACAACCTATAGTCCATTGGTGTTCTTCTACTCCATGAATGATGCCCATTTGAGGAAAGCTGCTCAAATCTCAAGTCACCTAAGATGGTCCCTCTCAAAGGCCCTAACCCACTTTTACCCTCTCTCTGGGAGGTTGGAGGACAATCTGTTTATCAACAACTTTGAGGCGGGCGTTCCTTTTACTGAGTGTAGAGTAAAGGGTCGTTTATTTGATTTTCTTCAGCATCCTCAATTGGAGTTGCTTAATCGGTTGCTTCCATGCGAGCCCTTTTGCTACCAGTCAGATCCAATGGCACCACAACTAGCCGTGAAGGCCAACATTTTTGACTGTGGTGGAATGGCACTTGGCATTTGTTTCTTGCACAAAATCAATGACGGATCAACCGCGAGTTCTTTCCTCAAAACTTGGGCAGCTAATGCAAGTGGTCGTTTTGACAAGGTTGTACTTCCTAATCTGTCCCAGGCCTCATTACACTTTCCTCCCGAGGAATCAATTCCAGAATATTATGCGTCAATGATGAACGATTTATGGTTTAGCGAAATCAATCTCGCCACGAGGAGATTTGTGTTTGATGCCAATGCAGTGGCTACGCTCATGGCCAAAGCAAGAAGTGAAGTGGTAGAGAATCCAACTCGGCTTCAGGCTTTGGGTTCTTTCATTTGGAAATCTGTAATGATGGCTTCTAGATCTGTATTAAGTACCCCAAAGACGTCAATTTTTTCACAGGCTGTCAATTTACGAAGACTGATAAAGCCACGATTGTCCCAAAATGTCTTTGGGAACCTTGTTTCGCATGCAATAGCCACTTCTGATCAGCCAGAAACGGAGATAGCTGATTTGGTGGTCCTTGTAAGAGACAGTGTTGCAAGACTGGACAATGAGTACTTAAGTACCTTATTTAGTGAAGGGTCTGCGAGCATTGTCAAGCAGATAAACCGCCTGATTGAGATTTCCGAAGGAAAACCTGAAATATTCGGCTTCACAAGCTGGAACACTTTTGGATTCAATGACGTTGATTTTGGGTGGGGCAAGCCTATCTGGGTAGGAGTTTCTGGAGGAGTTAGTCAAAACAATCCTAGAGATTCAAATTTTGCCATTTTGAATGACTATGGGAAGACCGGTGCTATGGAGGCATGGATTACACTAGATGAAAAAGTAACGGCTCTATTGGAGCGAGACGCCGAGTTCCTTTCGTTTGCTTGTTCCAACCCTAACATACTGCCTCATGACGATTTCGATTCTGTCAAATAATCCTCTTCAATTCGCCAATGACTAGCTATATTGGGGTGTGAACTTTCCTAATATCTATGTCAAGTGTCTGATGCAATGTACTAAGTTCACGTGGGACATTAATAAGGAAATGCAAGGTTGGAGAATCAACTTTTTCCAAAAGAAAACTTCTTACATCGCAGACAGTACAATATTTTTCCTCTTCTTTTTCACCGCATCTACCAAAGTATATTTCAAATACGATTTAAATATTTACAACTAAATCACAACTACTATCAGTTGAATATGAAGCGGCCATGTGGTCTTGCTTCCCGCTCTTCGATTCTAATCTTCCATGCATCACATATATATATATAGGACGTGTTGCACCAGTAATTCGTGCTTGTTTAGCCTACATCTATTTGTATCGCCCTCAGGATGCTTGTTGGTAGGTGCTCTTAAGTAACCCATTCCACCACCACTTGTGGTAGGGGCAAATTATTTTTAGTAACCCTGAAACTAAGAGGCATTTACACTTTTTATGCCATAGTTAAAAAAAAAAAAAAAAAACTAAGACTAAAAACATCAATATAAACGGGATTTATGAAAAGCCACTAATACCCTTGTGTATAAACGGAAAATTATTTTTAGTTCCCTTATTTTATCTCTTGTTCTTCTTCTTGGCATTCTTCTTCTTCTTCTCCCTTTTAGTCTTCTTATTGGTTTTCTGGTTGTTCTTCTCCTACCTTTGACAGAAAAGTGAAAACTCTTTTCCTTCTTTTGAGAACTTCAAAAGTCGAGGCTTTAGGGTCAGAATTTGATTGTGTTGGCTTTAAACTTTGATAGGTATGTTGGGATTTCAAACTATAAAGACCCAAAAGAAGAGTTCGTGGATTTCTTCGCAGTCTTTAGCTAATGTCCTCTATGTTTCTACTTATTTTGTTTTTAATTTTTATGGTTTGTTCTTTGTCCTTTTCTTTCTTTATTTTTCTGCTTTCTCTTGATATTTTCTTTTCTTTCATTTTCTAGGTTTCAGTCTTTCATCTCAATATTTGTTTGTTTCAAAAAAGAAGAAAAAAAGAATTTTGGTTTGTTTTGATTTCCTTTTCTTTTCTATATTTATTGATTTTCATTTTTTTTCAAAGTAAATTTCTGTCTGGGGCTCTTTTATCCTTTCCTCCCCATGATATTTCACTATTTTTCAGTCTTATATTTAATTCTTTCTCTTATTACACCCAACGAATGTTTTCTTAATTTCACGTTGCTTGAATCCAACGATCGCAATGTTTGAATGCCCGTTTGTTTCTCTCCGAAAAATTTTAACTCTTTTCTTTTCTCTACTTATGGAACTTGTTTAACCTCTGATATTACAAGAGCAAAATACCAGAAAATTTTGCCAAATCATTCGAGATTGCAATTTAGTCTGTTAATGCCCATTGTTATGGGCATCTTTGTTATTAAAATTAATTTAAGTTAACCACAGTCTAATGTTTTATGCAAATTATAAAAATATGAATTGCAAACTGTAGTATGCTGAAAATATTTCATTCCTTGAACCAGAAAGAATCATTTAAACTTGTCATAATAAAATATTTCTGTTTGTCGTTTGCCGCATAGACTAATTGACTATAGAATGTATGGTTCAACGTATTGACGTCAATGCTTCTTCCTATTTATAATATCTAGCCGCACCGAATAATTCGGCAGTAGATCCACACTAAATAATTTGTCAGCAAATAAGTTGCTAATAAATATAGATGAAGAATGAATTTGAAGAGATACAGAAATAAGATAAACAAGCATTAAATTGCTGTGAGAAATGAGAATTGAATATATCTATCATTTCAAAAAAAAAAAATTTGAAAAAAAAAAACAGAGAAAGAGAGAGAGAGAGATTTTGTGTGGGAAATATTGGATATTGTATAATATTCTTATAACAAACCATGCACTTCCTTAACTTTCTCTCCATCCCAGCCATGCATTATTCTCCATTACGACAAAATGCAGAGGTTGGTTTTCCAATCATGCATGATTCTTCATTACAACTAGGTGCTGAGGTTGTTAACAAAAAGACCGATTAATCTTGACTAATCTTGAGAAAGATCATTTTAATTGTATTTCAAACTTTAATTTCCTCCAATACATACACTATAATTTATAACTTTGGCTTAACATCTTATATTATTATCAACTAATGCATCCCGTTGGATATTAAATTAGATAATTCCATTAGAATACAATATATAATTTATATTTTAAATCTTAATTAATAACTTAAACTTTTACGCAAAATAATTTTATATCAAAATCTTTATGATTAAGTGATCGTGAATTTGAATTATATTGTTATCACATTTCATTACTTCCATTACTTAAGCTGGACTTCCACGTGAGGGAACATGTTTAATTGTAATATATAATCTATACTATTCCACTTAAAAGCTAAGCTCAAACTTTTAAGTGGAATAATTTTGTATTGAAGTCTTTATAACCAAGTGAACATGAGTTCCAATTATGTTGTTATCACATTTCTTTGCTTCTGACAGCTCAAGTAAGCTGGACTTGCGAGTCAGGGAACATGTTAGATCACAATATATGATTAATGTTTGAAAATCTCACCTAATAGCTTGAACTTTTAGATAGAATAGATTCAATGACAAGTTACATGGCATTTTACACGACACAAATATAGGCTTGACCGAGATACTCTGGGAAATTTGCATAGCATTATATCAAATCAGGATGGAGATAGGTGCCATTCAATTTCTAAGCTATTGCAGTCAAGTAAAGCTTTAACCTTATCTAGAGCTTTATGCCTATGTTGCAGTAACCGATTTGAGGGATCATCACTCTGTATCATCGCTACTTCATTCCTCCTTTTTCGAGGCAATTTCTTTGATAAAATTTTCCATTTTGATTCAAATGCACAAGCTGCAAAGAAGGAAAACGGGGGGGGGGGGGGGGGGGAGGAAAGAAAAAGTTAATAGCTCACTCAGCAAACAAAAAGTTGACAACATAAAAGAAACAGTATTTTTGTTGTTTTCAGCAATCAAGGACACCAGTCTATATAGTTCACTACTTGTGAATACTGATTGGATCCGCTCCATGACAGAAGATCCATCATAAACAAATAAACAAATAAATAAATAAATAATAATAATAATAATAAACAGAAAGAACTCAAAGGAAAAGAGAGGTGAGAAGGGTGGGGAAGCAGAAGAGGTTAAGGAATTCTTTGTTCCACTCCATCTCCATCTTTTTTATTTTATGTTACATAAATTCGAAAGCTAAAGAAGCAGCATTAACAAAAAGGTTTCTTATGACATTAGCAACAAAGTTGTCAAATTACACAGCCTGGAAAAAACTTTCCAATTGTAAGAGGTTCATCAAGATTTGTTCAGTCTGAGAAGCACATGCTTTGGCAAACAAATGTTAATGCAAAAGTTTGATTCAACATCAGGCAAACAAATGCCAGTAACACTAACAGTAATAGGAAAAAAGAACAGCATAATTATTATATTTCAGACACAGATCATATATGATCAATGGCTTCTTTACAGCAGAAGCCTGCATTTTGGGAGATCAGAACAAGTGTCATAATAATCTGTGACCACAATTTCCAAAGAAAAACCAATTCTACTGTCATCATTTAAAATTTAGAACTATATTCTCTAGGTGATGATAAACAGATTGGGCCATATTTTTATTCTCCAAACTTAAATATTAGAGTTGGTTTGCCATAACGATAATGGAAGAAAATGTGAATTGAGAAATGGATGTATATGATGAGTTAGAGGATAACCTTCACTTTGGTCATGGAAGCCTTGAACTATGCATGCACAAACCCATGGCCTTCCTGCACGGGATGCTTTTGCACCACCTTTAATTTCACCATTGTGTTGCTTCAATCTGCACAAAGAGGCACCAATGTCGGTGACACAATCACAGCTACTGTTCTACCTCACAAACCAACAATTAGCTTTGAGGAATCTCAATCCTTGTCGTGCCATTACGTAGGCCGCAGAAATACCAAAAGAAACTATATTGCAAGTTCAATTGATTTGCTTGATAATTTATGTCGAGTTTATCCATCCCAGAGATAGGCACAAAAGACTCACTCTTTTCTTTTGTTCTTTGCGTGATTTTTACCTTCAACTTTTCATCAATTTATTCCTTTCCCTTTTTTCTTTTACTCCCATCTTTTGGTAGGAGTAAGGATATATTCACCATCAGACAGTCTCTGCGTCTTGGGACATTAAACCCTACGTCAAGGATTCACAACAATTAGATCTCATTCCAAACTTAAAAATAAAATAGGAGAAAAGATTCAAGTAGCCAACCAAAGTCAATTAAATTGGAGCCTAAGGCTTCGTGATGAGATCACTTAATCATCCATGCAAACAAAAAAGGATGGCAATGTTACCAGATTTGCTGTGCTATGGATCCATTCAATATGAAGCAAAGGATATGAAAGCTATAAAATTTGATCCAAAATTCCAGAACCGGATCAAGAAACGCATTGGATTGACGGAAAATCAAGAGAACAGAAATAAAAAAAAAAAAACAATCTGGACGCACCGGCGGGAGAGATTGTTGGTGGCACCAACGTAGGTGCTGAGGGGGCTGCTGGTGGAAAGAATCAGATACACGCACCATGATCTTGATCTTGAGGTTGAATTCGAATTTGAGCAATCTTTCTCTGGTGATGCTCTCGATGCCGACCCTGATTTTGGGGCTTTAGGATTGAAGGGTTTGATGGAGCTAAATGTACGGCTGAGCAGCCTCATCCTCGTCGCCGAACTTCGGATTTTGCAACGGTCGCGCTTTTTTCTTTTTTTTTATTTTGGTCTCTTTTAAAGTGTGTACCGTTTCTCCTTATATAGCTGAGTTTTTCTGATGAGTTTCGTTAAGCGAATACAGAAAATAGACACAGTAAACATGAATTTATTTTATTTAATTATAATTATTAATTGTTGTTTTTTAATATTTTTTCCTGTGCATATTTTTGTTTTTTAATTCCTTTTTGAATCTGTAACATTTATAATAATAATAATAATAATAATAATAAAAGAAATTGTAATTGAGAGAAAATACAAAGAGTCTCTCATTCTAACAAAATTAGCTTTTATCTAGTGTTTAGGAAATGTTATTAACTGTAGTAAATATAATCACAATTTAAGTGATTTTTTTAAATTAGCATTTTAGGTCAATTATGATTACCTCGGTTTATTTTAATTTGATTTTTATGAACTTTTTTTAAAAATTAAAATATATATATATATATATATAATTGATTATGTGTAATAAGGCCCAAACAATGACAATTAAATTATTTATTACCAGTATATCCTCGTAATATTTTCGTACTAAATATAGGAAAATGACCATCTTCTTAAACGAAGTTCAAAGAAATAGGCTTTTTCTTTCCGTTCCTTTTCATTCCTCGTGCTTTTTACCCGGTCCAAACAAAGTCTTGGGGCAATGCTAATGCGCTGGTATTAGCTGCCTTTAGAGATTGCGAATGGCGAGTTAAGTCAGGTTTAGAACGAGTTATTTAAGATTTGGGTTTATTAGAATTTTAAATACTTTAATTTAAAATTCATCAAAACTTCAACTTGTTTCAATTTTGAATCACTTAAATTTAAAAAAAATAATAAGTTTTAAATTTATTGAATTTTAGATTTTATTTTTTAAGTATTTTAGATTCCAAATATTTTAATTTTGAATTATTAAATTCTTTAATATATTAAACATCATTCATATCAAATTTCAGATATATTAACTGTAAAATATTTTGAGTTTTACATTTAAATTGCTACAATTTTTTAGTCGATCTAATTTTGAGCTAATTTAAATTTAAATTATTCGAATTTTACATTATTTTAGTTTTAAATTACAAAACATTAATTTCTGTAATTAAATCGAATCGAGTATCCAACAAATTAAATCGAAGTTAAGTTTCACTAGCTCTATAGTTGCCTTCTCCAAAGGATGAGATCACATCGCGGGGTGCATGCACATCCCGATCTCATTCTTACCATCCGATGGATATATCTAGGCAATCTTCCAAGTGGATGGCATGCCTGCACAGCTGATATAAATCCGTAACAAGCAGCTTCAGAGTGATACTAAAATTCAGAACGCTGACCACTCAGGCATAAAGCTAGCAAATTGTTCTAACCATTGGCAAAGCAAGAAACCAATGCTCGTGTATAGCCATGGAATTGTATACTTTATACAAAGGGGATGTTTTGTAGTTATCTTTCGTTGTCAACTTCTTCTTTTTTGGTTGTTGATTGATTATCTTTAACTCAACTCAAATCCTAAGACTTTCAGCTTTAAAGACGACTCTTTGTGAACCATAACTCATTAGTCTTCCTTCGTTAATAATTGAATGTAAATAAAGTGAGGAGGTAGGCTTGGTGCTAAATAATGATTAGCTACCAAAGCCGAGAATGGATGAGAGGAACTCTATTGGCTGTGAAGCTTCAGGCAACGTGTGAATCATGATGCGTCTAATTTCCCTGTATAACCTTTGTCAATCAGTGCTCAAGTCATAAGTCTTGAGATTCTTTAAGGGGTACCATCCACACGTAACAACTTCAAAGGTAAATGACGTATTTAACTTTGAAACAACACAAACAAAACTAATCCAATATTTACATTACCTAGTGATGAAGGTGGCTCTGTGGTCTCTTACCCAGATTTAGTTTCTAATTTTCCAAACTGGGATTTAACATAAGACCCTATCTGGCTCCAGATGGAGAATTTAGATCCATAAAACTGCACACTCACTGATTTTCTTGATCCTTCTCTAACAAATTCTAACTCCCTGGCAAGGCTATGCTGAATGATTTCGGCATCATCAAGTAATGGTAATGAAACTAAACCGTGGGACTCCAGGTTCTTGATCCAGCCGCGTAGCAAGTAATTCACGACCTGAATTTAAAGCTCAAACTCAGATATGCACATTACGAATCACTAAAGACAATTTATGCAACAAAAGTAAAATTTGGGGACTTTGAGATAAGGCAGAACCATGCAAAAAAGGAATTTAGGTCACAGGTCCATGGGACACTTGGTTTACTTAACAAGTTTATTTATAGTGGAGATCAAAATGTTGGAAAATAAACGAAATGGACTGCCACTTGCAGAGCCAGAATTATATAGGATGTACGATAAACATTTGAAAAGCACCATAAGGCAAGGGGCCAGAAGTTGCATACCTCTGGAACTTCATCATGAGGACAATGACCAGCTGGGCTGATTTCATAGTATGGAGATTCAGGCACCTGCTTTTTCACCTGAAGGCCCCAGATAGGCTTTACCCAAGGATCCTCTTTTCCGTACATAAGACAGATGGGAACATGGTTCATTTTACACCTAGAGTCACAATTGGACTTTCAGCTGGCAAAAATATAGATAAAAGGACAAATCAGTCGCAAGTAAAATTTTTGCAGTAACCACCTAGACAAAGCCTCCCTGAAGGATAGTTGTCCTCGGGGAGCAAACATAATTGAAGCAAATGATGCGGCTGCTGCAGGATGCTCGGTTATCTCAAGAATATGAGAAAACACATTCTCAACATTTGTCGAATGATCTGCATAAACTTGTTTAAGTACCTCTGCAATGCTTCCAGGATTACTGATTCTCTGCCACCTGAAAAAATTCCAATAACAGCTACAAGTTGGAGAAGACGAGCACAGTTGATAATTAGGGAAAACAGTAGCAATAACAAAATTGAACTCAGCAATAGCAAAGCAAACACTCACAACAACTCTGTGAACTTTCTCACACTTGCAGGCAAAGGAAATGTTCCAGACCAAGGGAATGCACTTGCTAGCCTTGGAGATCTTATAGGATTAGGAAGAAAACCCCAAAAGGGGGTTGCATTGAGTAACGTAACACCCTTAACCAATTGGGGGTAGCTTGCTGCAAAGTATAGTGCAACAAATCCTCCTAGTGAGTTTCCCACCACATAAACTGGTTCTCCAACAACCTGCAACAGAGATGAACAATGAACAATGTAATTTACGAAACTTCCATGCAAGCATAACACATCTTGAAAACCATTGCATGATGTTTGAGAAAAAAAGAAACTTGTAGGGAATTTAGCTAAACCCAAATATGTTGTCTTTCTTATCTTTGTTTCCTTAGCAATTATGAAAAGACGATTGCAATTAAGTTGGCTATAGAAGATGGGAGAATGTTAGTGGCCAAAAATATTATGAAGTTTAAAGGTGGAATTGCTGATGTGATGGCTCTGGTAGCTTGGCCGAAAATATTTTGGGCCTTTTTTGGGGGTGAGGAATGCAGAACCCTCACACTACAAAAGCATGACCACAAAATCCAACAATGCACAGTCTTTGCCCCTCTTTATGGTATTTCAGTGTCACATTCTGAACCCACTTGGATGCATGATCACGATGCAAGTTGCCATTTGAGGTAACCTTCTAGTCATTACTCATATGGATGTTGATTATCCTTGACCATAAGATATTTTTCATCTAACCATTCCGACTCTTGAAGAAGAGTCAATGCCTATTATAAAATTAACTATAATATTGGTAAAATTAACAACAAATAAGGTGCTAGATAAAACCTAGACCATAGTTGCTTGATCAGGCCAACATAGGCTGACCTGCATGCTGAAGATTGATGGAGTCCAAGTAGCTTGTAAATGGACAGCCATAAGGTCTAAAAAAGATTAGTACTGATGACAGTATCAACGGGTATTGATAGGCAGTGAATACAAAAAGGTAGACACTCCCAGATAACAAACTTGCAGTTTATTTAACTTATCACAAACTGTGTTATTAAGGCTTCAAATGAATGAAACTCCAGATTGTTGTGAATAAACAATAGATTAATCAAGTTGCATACCTATTCCAGTATCATTAAGTCATAGCAACTAGGAAACAAAAAATGGTACATGGAAGACAGATGCAACGAGGAAAAATCTCTTTTTGAGAAATTTAATTTACATGTTTGCGGAAAAAATAGAAACAATGGTTAGGCAATGTGAATTATAATAAGGGTATGTAAATCATATAAGCATATCACTTTGTGCCTTCATAGACCATTATTGTGCCATTTTGTGTCTCAGCAATCAAAATGAGGAAACATATTAAGTTGTTGACTACCTCTTCTATGAAATAACGAACTTGATCCCGCCACAAATCTATGGAATAAACTAGTCCGCTAGCCCATGGCTCCACCTTATCTCCAAATCCCCATAGTTTATCTTTCTCTAGTGAGGCATCTCCATCAACTAACCGCAGAGTAGGGTCCACAACAGGCAACGACATCCCCTGGCCAAGAAAGTCAATTGCCCATACTCTATAGTCACGACCTAGATCCTTCAATTGCTTCTCATAATGGAAGGAACCAACACCAAAACCAGGAAGCAAGAGCACTGGAGGAGATTTTGCATTTTCACATCCAGCTTTGTCATAATGCACATTAAGTTTAGGCTTCCATTCCCAGAAACAGCTACTTACAGAGGCAATAGATCCACCATTGGATTCATCTGGCAACCCAGGAATCAAAACCTTACCCGATGATTCTCCACTTTCCGTAATATTGCTAACATCTTCTCCATCAATCACATAGCTGTCATATTTCCCACTCAATACCTTTGAATCAACATTTTTTGACACTTTAGAGGTATTAAAAGAACAATAAGCTACCCCATGATGGAAATTCCTTGAGAACAACTTGTTTGCACTCGAAAGTCTCCACAACCCACTTCTGTGATCAATCAGAGCATACAAAGCTCTAGGCTTTCCCCCGTTAGGGAGCCTTGCTTGGCGCAGATTCAAGCTTTTATCGACCAACTTCCACTTCAAATGTACTACACAAAAAGAGGGGTTGACACCGGATGTAAGAATTTCCATTTTCACTGCAATTATCAGCCAGAGCAAATGATTAAGCAAGTAATTTGAGAAACCCTTTGGAAAAGATACAGAGAACTCCAATCCAAGTTTCCAACAGCGGCAGACAGACAGACTATCGACTGATTTTGTTTTGCTCTCTGAAACGTAAAAGGCATCAAAATTTTTTACTCCCAATCAATAAACTCATACAAACCAAACTTTTAATGTTTCTTTTCCGTCATTTTCCATACAACCAAACAAAATTTTAAGCTGGAAAAGAAGCAATACCAAGAGTGACGTGACAGAAACAAATTCTAGGCAGTTCCTTCACCTAAATTCCCACCAAGAACCAACCCAAAAATCTACTAAAGCTATGCTGCTTGACGACTATATTCCTCAATAAAAATCTTAACTTTACAGATCAGACATAACAAGAGAAAAAATGGCAACCAGATACTGTAAAGTTAGCTTGTTACCTTCAATTCCCAGGGAGGAGATTCATTATTTTTTGGGGGGACTCCAGTAAAATCTCTGGTCTTCTTGTTAGCTTAATAATTAGGAGGTTCGGGCTTTCAGTTGCTTGAAAGCTTCTTCTTCTTAGGTAAAAGACAAGAAAAATATCAACCTTCCACGTTTCGTTTTTCTTCTTTTCACTTCCCCATGTTTCCAGTGAGTATCAGAAACGTATTTTCTAAGGCTGTCCACAAATTTGTTTTATTCTTTTAATTTTCGGGCCGAATGAAAAATCCTTGCCTTTTATTTTTGGCCCTTTCAAGTTAATTAGATACAGCCTGCTTACCCTGCTAGCTTGTGAGCTCAAGTTTTTAGCACTTAACAACATTTTTCAGTAAAAATTGTGTTGATTTTCTTTGGAGTTCTTCTTATCATCCGAATGACAGGTTACTCATTCTACACTCAACCAACCTGCCTCCGCACATTAGTAGAGGAAGTTGTTGAGATTTTTATTGTATTTTCCGGCACTTACCTGAAAACTTGTACATGAAAGTTTGTCTTTCATTTGTAATTAATCAAAGACATTCAAGTGCAAAGTCTATTGCTCCTAGTCCCATCGCTAGTTGTTTATTTGTTGCGTTGTTGACACGCATTATCTTAACTCAAAATTCAACAATTTGCTCCATTTTTCATCGATAAACTCAGTATTTTAAACACGATTATCTCTTTTTTTATTTTCTTTTTTTTTCCTTTGCAATTACAAAAGTAATTATATTGATTTTTCACTCTTATTCATACTATTAATTCTAATTTTAATGTATTGACTAAAATTTTGTACGCATTAATTATGTGCAGCATAGCTTAGCTTATTAAATGTTATGATTTTAATAAAGTTTAAAGACAATTAAAAAAAAAAAAAGAGTACAGGACTAAATTTTAAAATTTTGAAAAACTCGGGGCCCATAGGTATTGTAGTCCTTTTACCTTTTCTTTTTTTTTTTTTAAATAAAATTTTTGAGGTGGCACTTACGTATCTCTACCAAAATATCAGGCAAAGTAAAAAGCACTGCAAGCCATCACAAACAAGTGCATCTTGAATTTTACAACCTGGAATTTGATCAGATATTTGTCTTCTCACTTAAATCTCAGGTGTTCAGATTCTCTTCTTCAATATTTCAACATCAAGATGTTGTCCATAAACTTCATTTTACCCTGGAAAGAACTTTCGTCTGGGTATCCATTAAATTGCTCCAAAAAGCTGCCTTTTTTTTTTGCAATATTGTCAAAGCCCAATTTCTTTATTGATGATGGGATCTATCTAGTTCTGGTTATTGCTGTTTTGCTACATGTTTATTGCTATATGTCGCTGATTATGCTGATTGTTGATGCTGTTAACTCCCTTCTGTGATTGCTGTCTTCGTTGATTACTGTGTAGGGTACTGTCATGTGATCCCACGTCTGGTCGGCGACTTGATGATTTTAATTCAATAAAACTTTAAAAGCCCTTTAATGTTTTGTGAGGATCGTTGTTCTGCAACAACAGTATTGATCAATGATTTGAATTTGGTTTTTTGTTTTTTGTTTCTTTTTTGTGGCCGATATGTTCTGGTTTCAAGTTCTTGACAGAGAGATAGGTTTGATTGAGACAATATGGAGGATGGTGAGATAGAGCATTCAGACCGCGTCTTGTTACCAAATCACGATTCATCCAGCAGTTTTCACGGCACAGAATCTGTGGACGCATTTCTCGATGAATTCTTGAAGAACACCACAACGTGTACTCACACTCACACTTGCAACCCTCCTGGCCCTGATGCAATCCATACGCATACATGTTATCACACACACACCCAAGTAATTTCCTCTGAAGAAGATGATAATCCAAGCAACACGGAGCGTTCCAATTCGAAAACCAAAAGGCCTTCCGGAAATAGAGAGGCAGTTCGAAAGTATAGAGAGAAGAAGAAGGCACATACTGCTTACTTAGAAGAGGAAGTTAAAAAAATGCAACTGTTGAACCAGCAGTTGGTGAGGAAATTGCAGGGCCAGGCAATTCTTGAAGCTGAGGTTTTGAGGCTGAGAAGTCTTTTGGGGGACCTGAGGGGAAAGATTGATAATGAATTGGGTGCATTCCCGTTCCAAAAGCAGTGCAACATCACTACTATTTTCAAGGAAGGCGATTGTGGCTTGCAGTCCAGTACTGGTGGAGTGGCAATTGGGCAGCCATGTCAGATTGATTTGCCATGCCTCCATCCGCAAGTTGGATCACCATCACAGGCACAGGGTGGTATTGGTGGAAGTGAGAAACTGATGGTACCATGGGAAGGCAATTGTCAGCCTGCTGTGACACGTTGTCAGGATAACATCAATGGTATGGCGAATGCAGAAGGACGTGCAATGGACAGCTGAAACCCCAATAATCAGAGGGGTAAGTTTTTCAGATGATCGTTTGGTGTTTGGTGTTCCTGAATGAATGATCTGGTGAAGATATGTTGAAACAAATTAAAGCTGGCATATGGAATTACAGCATCATCTAGGACTGAAAACTTTGAGTGCCTGTGTAACATTGGCTTATTGTTGTATACATGACATGCTTATTTTACATTCCTAGACACACATGCATAGAACTGTATACTTAGTGATGGAACTCTTAGTTTGGCTCCGTTAAAAGCATGTATACCATAGGATCCACGTTGTAAATTTGACTTACTTCTGCTTTGGTCATTGTTGCTCCTGGGAGAGCCATACGGTGAAGTGAATCCGAGTAATTGATTACGAAGAAAGGAAATGTAAATTAGTCTGCTGGTTAAAGTGATCCACCATGAAGGAAGTGTCGTGGTAAATTTACTCCATTACGATGGAGTCGAGAAAACAATCGCTTCATCAAAACAAGTTAACGGTAACTACATTTTATGTTTCTCCAAACTTTATACCGTGAGAAGTCTTGTGGATTGCAACGCCTTTATTTTTATCAGGTCACAATTTTTATGACTCTTAGGGCCTCACAATATGAAAATCGTCATTTTTGTTTAGTGACCGATGTGTCACTTAAAAGTTCAAATGTACTTTTCCATACTTCCAGTCCTGCTTCCATTCTTTGCCCATTTATGTTTTAAGTTCAAAAGTCTGAAAAAAAAAAAAAAAAGAAGCCTTTGTACCATTTTTACTTGTTCTGGGAGGTGCCATTGCCATGGTCTGTGTAACACTGTTAAGTTTCATTCGAATTTTTAACTCGTGCAAAAATTTGGTGTAAAGTGTCACCAATTTACTGGTATTCTTGAACCAATAGACTATAAGTGACTGACAATGTGCCTTTTAACATATTACGGATGTTTTCCATCTGATGCCGCTTAGGCAGAGCACATTGACAGGCCAATGAGCTACACCCAACAATGGAGAAAGATAAGTAACTGTCAAATGGGCTGTTTACTTTTTAGACTGCTTCAAGCTTTTGATATAAAGTTCCTCTTTTCTGTTTCAAGGCCTCAATAGAACCAACCCACGTTTCCTGCCCTAGCACCCCCACTTTTGGCCCAACCATTGTTGCACTTCAATGCTGCGAAATGGTAAAGGAAGTAATAAAGCATTTGGTATAATCATTCTTTTTACTAATAATGAAATGAATTATAAACATATTTGACTTTATATTAAGAAATTATCTTATTTTTTTCTAATATTATTTTTAATTTTTTATGATTGTGATTTTTAGAATGAATGTTCTTTAAAATTTGGATTTTTTTAATTTTTTTATTCAAATAAATTTACAACGATTAATTAACTATGTTCATAGAATAGTGGGCAAAAAAGGACGTATCGTCGAGGATCATTGAAATTCGAAAAGAAAAATGGTTTCATTATAAAATATGGTTTCAAAAAATACTGAAGAGACTTATGCTATGTGTACCGCGAACAAACGTTTAATGAATTAGGAAAAATATTTCTAGGAGTTGCCTAATCCCCGCCGATTAGTTTTAAATATTAGCAAAGGAAAAATACCCTTAAAATATTTGTTTAATACTTTTGCAATCAACAATCAACAAACGTCAATTTAATACTAAAACTGTTACCAAATATATTAAAATGCTGCTGTCGGCGGTTGAATAGCAAATACAACACTTAAGGGTCAATTCGAGTATCCTCAAGGCATCATTTGAGTTATTATCCAAAAAAAAAAAAAAAATTGTCAACTTTGTATTATCCAGTCCCCTTTTTTTCTTTTCTTTTTTTTTTCTTCCCTTTTGTGTGTACGTGCGTATGGGATTTATTAATTTGCCTACTATACTATTTTGGTTATTGTTACACCAATTCTACCCCTAACTATAAAATTGCAGCCTGACTATTTATTGTCCAAAGGAGATGGCATCGATGGCAACTTGCTTAAATGTTAGGCAATGTTTGACTTATTAAAAGGGCTTTGCTAAGTTTGGGCATTGAAAACGTAGCTCGCCTAGGCTTCTTGCGAGGTCATACGCACTCATAACTATGTACAATTTTTAGAAATGCTAAATTTTATTAGAGAATACTGTATAGTTTATTTATTGAATTGTGAAATACAATTCAATATTTTCTTACGCCATTACCAAAAAAAGAAAAGGGGGGGTGCGGAGGAAAGAAGGAAAGAAAGAAAGAAAGTTTATCGATTGTTTATTTTATTTTGGTTTGGTGAGTAAGAGCCTATAGCTTTCTATTAGTCGCGGCTAATCATAAATAATGAATATAATGCATGAAAATTTTGAGGAGCACCGACGTGACCTTCTCAGGTCTTAAACTGTATCTAAGGTGGTTTGATTGTCGAGTGGACAGAGGGAAATGTCTGAGAAAATTGGTGCTAATCAAAGTCACAACAAACAAAAGTACGAAGGAATGATATCGGGATAACTAAGGGTGCGTTAGTGTAATTAAAACCAAAAACAAGAACATGAATAAATACCACTACGTCCGCAGACAATAAACCAGTAGTGCAGCTTCACACATTTAATTTCTGTGTCCCATCCCTTGTAACTGTATTATGGGTCCATTTGGACCATACCAGACTGAATGACTGTCATGGAAATGCTCCTGCCCTAGAAAAATCTTTGTTAAAACATTTCACATTTCTTGGGACCCTGGCTGCACATGGAGCTTCCGGCCCTAATCGACATCAACTTGTCCCCCCCCCCCCTCCCTCTCTCTTTCTCTCTCTCTCTCTCTCTCTCACACAGACACTCCCTCTCTCTTCTTTGGAACATAATAAAAAGGAACTGTTAACGAGGATCGGACCCATTTCTGTCTTCAACATTTTCGACTTTTAATATAATACATATAAATCTTTTTTTTTTTTTCTCTCTTCTTATAACGAGGGAACTCTTTTAAAGCAGGGCTGTTGGTACGGACACGGGGGGCCCATTTGAAACATGCAGACAGACGCAATTTTAATACTATACATTTAATTCACATAATCTCGTATCTATATATTCTATACACACACACATGAATGCATGTATGTATGTACTAAATCTTATGACAAAAGATTGTTACATGATATAGTTTTTTTTATTTTTTTTAGATAATTTTGAACTATATCAAAGTGTTTTGCTTATATTTCAAACTTCTCTCTCCTTGAAACAATAGATGCGTACTTAATGTAAGTATGAACAGACTCTTTATTATTTATTTTTAGTTTTGAAAAATACTTACTAATGGAAAACTAATATTCATTAAAATTAGTTGTATGGAAGGCTAAAGGTAGGGAAACTCAAAAGGTTGAAACGTTTTACATGATTTAGAATTTGCAATCAACTTTACATCTATCTTTATTATAGAATTCATAGAATGAGAGTTAGAAGGCCTACACATTCTGCTAGAATTTTACGAGATGTATTCTTACAAAGTACTATTCATGTGTTAAAGATGCAAAGATCTAGAAATAAGTTCAAGAATACAACAGACATTATGTGTCTTATTGATGCCTAAGCTAACCATGAGCGGTTATTATTCCTATAAAACTCCTATGGAGGTGGAGTTTGAACACGAACTGTACTCTAGACATTTTACATTCACACATTGTGATGCCCACTTCTATTTTGTCATCTCCTGGTAATCACCACTCAATTAAACTTCAGTTCAAAGATTGGCAGTTGAAGTTTGAGCTCACTTTCAAACGATTCAAAAGTCGAAAGGGAGGTGGGGTGGTCATACTTTTGCATTAATTATAATTTTACATACGTAGACTAACTTCTATACTTTTTATCAACTCGCTGTTACTTGATGGACACTCATTCTTAAGATTACACGTTTAAATTTTTTATAAAGAGAATATAAAATTTATAGAAATAAAAAATTTTATTTTTATTACGTAGCTTATGATTTAATAATTTTTAATATATATATATAACCTAGTTTAGAAGGATAAGTCTAGAAGAAGGTTTACTGATGTGAAATGTTACGATTCTAGTAAACCCACGTTTCAAATACAGTCTTGAATTGCACTCTAATAATAATAGACGGGACGGAAGTGTTTACAAGTCAAGCACCTATATAAATAGTAGCTCCAATAATGATATTTGTCATGATTGAAAATTTTTTATATTGTGTAAAAAAAAAAAAACTAAATATTCATTTACAGTGTCTCTATGCTTCAATTTGTAGAATTTTTATTTATTAAATTATTTTTACATAAAAAGCTATTAAAAATAGAGAAATGGAGTCGTGACATACATCATTTCTGACAGCAGGTCATCGCTTCTCCGAGACAAATCTTTCAGCATGAAAAGGACACTCTATGACCTTTTACATTCAACTTGATTGAGCCGACCTGTATTAGGTATTGAGGTAGCACTCCTGGACGGTACTGCTGCCGGGAAGAAGCCAATTGGAAGACGAAAATGAAAATGATCCATTTCTTTCTTTGATTGCAGGCGGCGATTTGGTTTTCTTTCACCACCACACATAAAGTTAATACAAAATTTTATGCAAGTGGTGGTCGTAAAGATCACTTTTATTTGTTTTGTTGAACTCCAAATTTGCACTTTTCTGACACTGAAACAGTATATAGAACTAACAATTTAGAATTTTATGTTTTAGTTAGAATTAATTAACTGTAAAAAGAAAATCCTTAAGTTGCATTATTAAGAGTGTTGTTTGCACATTCTCTAGTCATTTGATGCATTTTTTAATATAAAATTTAAAAATATATATTTAACGATTATATTTATAACTTATTAAATTTATTACATTGGTATAACGAAATCTCATTTTTAAATTTATCTAAATGATAAACCCATATTGCTCGATAAAACTATGTCAGGATACCCACAGTTCTATTTTTTGTCTGAACTTTTCAGTAGCAGGGTTAGAATTTCAGTCGGAGCTATCGTTAAGAAAAACTAAGAGACTATACTTTGCAAAATAAAAAGGAAATTAAAAAACTATGCAAAATGATTTAGGACTTTTCTTGATTAATGGGGGGTTTTTGGTTTTGCATATTTGGTTATTGGTGCTTAAACTACGAGTTATAGCTCCTAAATGTGATTAGATTATCAATTACCAACATTATTGAACTTCAACGTTTGTAAATTACCAACGTCATTATTCGCTAGTAATATCTTGTGCCAAAGTGACTTCAATCATTGGAGGGGGAAGAGAGAGAGAGAGAGAGAGAGAGAGAGAGAGAGATTAAAGTCGTCTAATATCTGAAGGGGTTATGAAAGGTTGAAACGTCAATATTCGCTAGTAATTCTCAAACTTTCAATCATTTATCAAACTCTTCCCTTTTTTTTTTTTCCACAAGGGAAGCATGAAAGTAATAAAAAAAAAAAAAACAACAACAACTGAGTCGTTAAGAAGTAAATATAGAATTAAAAATTTCTAATAAAAAAATGTCTTAATTAATTATACTAAAAGCGACAGTGCCATCGCACCATGCGTCACCAACCTATCACTCTAGAGGATCAATCATGCAATTGCAAAGCACCTTCTCTGCTTTTCGCTTGTAGGGCCCCTCCCTCTTACCCTCTCTTCCCCTTATACACGCCATGTATTCAATGAGATGCTTAAAATATTCTCAAATCAATTAATTTTATATACCCATAATACGGTATAAATCCCCCCCGTTGTACAAACTCCATTTTTCTCTTTGAGAATTGAAAGAGACGTTGTATGCACGAAAGGACAAAGTTTCATTGTCACTTTGATGGTGATGAGCTCCATTGCTCCGCTCGCCCTTATACCGGCCACTGCACCTGCCTCTCTCTCAAGGTTCATAATTCAGATCCTCTGTCAACTTGCGTCAACCTGGGAAGGTTCAGTCAGTACTCCAAGAATTTCGACTTTGTTAATTAGTTCTTTACAAAAATTGATAATATTCTTTCTATCCATTTCCCTTTCGACTCCTATATATAGTGAAGGATGATGCTTAAAATCATAGACCTTTAATTTTTTCTCAAGCGTTGAACTATTAGGCTACAATTTCAACAATATTCTTTTTGTCTTTTGACTATATATTATATTTAGTGGAGACAATCCATAAGTTCCGGGCTGATTAGTTGGACTAAGCATATGCAGCATAAAAGAAAAGTTGGCAAGTGTCGGACAGACTCTAAATTTCACTTTAGTGCTCTGAAATTGAAGTGAGTCTACAGAGTGAGTGAAAGAAATAAATGAAACAAGAGAGAGTGAGAGAGCAAGTGCTAGAAAATGTTTACCTTGGTCCTTGAAGACCCTTGATATTTATATGTCGAGGAAGACACTCAACTTCAACAACTTGGCAAGTTTTAATGGGATGTAACAGTTGATGTGACTAAGGTTTCGGTAAGTGATCATAGAGATGTTACCATTTATTTGAGTGCTGAAGGTAGAAATTACTGAAGCCTATAATCCTTCGTATTGTGAAGTTAGATCAGACTGATCCTGGAGAGGAGGCCACAGAAGATTGTGCAAGTGATGAGCTCGAAAGGGGGTTGAAATGCCCACGTGGGGTTTTTCAGTCATCAAGTGTCGGGCATACCAGAGACGTCCATCCTCCAACTCCAATTATATAACTTGTTTATCATCAGGACCATATTATAGGTTTTTAACCGTTGGCATCTTTACCATGGGATTCCATATCGAGGAATGTAGAAAAGCACATGTGCCTGCTTTATAAAATAAAATAAAATGAAGAGAGGAAAGAAAATTGCCTTTATGTTTCATTATTCTTTTCCTTCCTTGAAACATAGTGATTTTTTTTTTTTTTCAAAAAACGAAAGGGGGAGGAAGAAGAAGAACGTGAATGACCACTATCTTAGCAATATTTAGCGGAAAGATGTACTTGCCCTAAAAATAAATGAAATTTCAGGACTATAAGTAGCAATAATTAGGTAGGCTATGCATATAACTTGACATACCAAACATTGGTAAATTAATGATTTTGTGCGTATAAAGACACGATTGATCTTTGTAATATCTATCATTCAGTTTCGGAAACTATGGGACAAATCTGGTTAATGCCGTGAGATCTACATAGTCGTGGGATCTATTTCATGTGAAAGAATCTACCATAAATCCGTCACATGAAAATTTGTTCCATTCATTATCTTTCCTCTTGGAAACCATTATTAGTTGGGTTATGGTCAATGTGGATGACATAGAATCGCACCGAAAGTTTCAACTTATTACGAAGGCCATGTGAGTTCTTGATTTGATAGAGCCATTCAGATAAAAGTGTTGATTGCATGCTGAAGAAGGGTCATATAATATATACTGAGATTCAAATTCAGTTGACTATAAATATCAGCATGATCACTGGCTACTGCTCAACTCCACCGAACCAAAAAAAAAAGGGAGGGGGGGGGGGACCAATGAACATGATTCAACCCGCTTGCAGATGACAAAACCCAAAAGGCAACTTTAGCTCCAGAAAACAGAAAGCATACGTTGAAGGACGTCCCACATAGGCATGTGAAGGAAGCGTGAAAACTTTTTTACATGATGACCGCAACATTTTTGGGCTGAAAGTTTCAGTACATAAGACAATAGACAACATTATTTCTAATATGATTTATTTACAATGGGATTTAACCATCGTGTTTTATTTCAACAATACCATAATTGTTTTCAAATTTTAAAGTTACGAGTTTAGAATTTCACGAGAATCAGTTATAAAAAAGAAAAAAACAATGACAGAATTTAAATCATTCAGGCAGCCTCTTGCCAGGGTGACCACCAAAAGAAAGCTCTGGAGAGGTTTTTTCCCCCCTCCCCAACAAAATTCTTGCAAATGGTAGGAATGTGGAGTCCTGTCAGATAAAAGTATATGTACCCCATTGTGCAACTAACTAAGACTAACGAATAACCACTAATTTTCTATACGTATTATTTCAGGGTAAAAACACATAACAAAACTTTTCGCCTTTTTAATAGATTCAGTTTGGAATATCCTATCTGAATATGCAACATGACTCAACATAAAAGATTCGATAAAAATGTCTCCATGCTCTGTTGCATGTGGCTAATCTCCTTGGAGTGTCCCATCTTGTATCCATTTGCCAAAAACTGACCAGCTTCGCTGCTCTGGAAAGAAATTTGGATATTTTGATTCGGATCATTTTTTCAGATTGGGTTCATGAAAGTTAAATATGTACCCTAGAATTTTGTATTTTTAGAGTAATCCAGAAGTTAGCTCATTTACATCAAGTGAGATTCGAATTATGGGGAGATCACTTTAAGTAAATAATAATAATGATGTAATTTAAGGGACTTTTTAATTAAAAAAGAAATTCCTTTAGAAGAAGTCCGCGCAATGGTTAATATTCAGGGGTCACGATATAATCTGTTGAAGTAATTAGAAATACTAAAGATCTCATACAAAAATGGAATTGTCAATGTTTATAACCAAAGCATGGACTCGTTGCACGGATTTGATTCACGGAGGATGATGGGCATCGCTTATCGGTAATTGCGTATTCATTTCAGGATTTGGATTGCGAGTGTCACTCTCGACTGTGGATTGACAATGTGGCTTATTATTGTATCAGTGGGGGGGGGGGGGGGTGTGTGCTATGATTATGCCTATCCTCTGCTTTAATAATTGAATCTTTTGGGATAATTCAATTCATCAAAACATCGATGGGATTACTTTGATGTTTTTTTTGTTAACTGCTCGAAAATAAAAAGACACGTTTGTGGGTCATGTAATGAGTAGGTATGTAAGTTGGGCTCATGCTCTCTTTTTAGCTGTGAATCCATCAAGATGAATAATCTTATCTTCCTGTGTAAAAAAGTGTACAGCATAAATACTACTCACCATGCTTATAAATTAAAATTAAATTTTATTTATTGATATTTTCGTTTAATCTCTCTCAAACGAGTTTTATTTTTATTTTAAAGTTTAACGTTAATAAACTTAAATTTTAATATTAATTATTATTTATTAAAAATAGACCTTAGTAAAAAATTAAAATTAAAATTATATATATATATATATATTTAATAATTATTAAATTCTCAACTAGTAGGAATCTTACAAAAAGCTTTGTGAGTTGAATTCTTCACAATGTAAATAATATTTATTTGTTTTGGAAACAATATTTTAAAAATGATTTAAAATTTTAATTGGAGTAATGTTATTGATTGTGTTAAGATTTTAAATATAGATGTATAAATTATATGATAAAAAAATTTTATACTAAAAAATAAATAAGAAATAATTTGTAAATAAAAAAAATTATACTCACGAATTTGTTATTTATTTGTGCAAACGGGTAAAGCCTAAGTGGAACGATGAGGCAAACGGGGGGGGGGGGGTACAGGATAACTCACAAATGGACTTGATAAAATGGTAATTAATTCTTAATACATTTAAAAAGTAACAAAAAGTTGCTTTTATTTTTTTATTTTTTTAATGTTCTCTCTTAATCAAGATGACTCCACATATTTCTCAAAAAGATGGTGTTTAGTAAATAAAAAGAGGCGGGGCGACATTCCGACATGATGCCGTCGATCAAATATTTTGTGATTGTCGACGACATTACCCCTATTTATAAAATAAGAAAAATAAAAATCTCAAAAAAAAAAAAAAAAAGTTGCTCCCATCGCCTGCCCTCTGCGATCCTTTTTCTCCTCTAGAATCATGAATGTTACTCATTTTAAACTCACCGAATAACTGTTCGTCCACTTCTCTTCTTCTTTCCATTTTTTTTTTTTTTTTTTTTTTCCAATTTTTCTTTCCATGGGTGCAACGCTCAGCGCTGCAAAAGCAATGAAAAGGCCCTGTCCTCACAGCTTTTCTTTACACTTTCTTTCCCCTTTTTTTTTTTTTTTGACACCTTTCATTGTTTTTCAACGAATTTAAAAATTGTTGCCAGAAATAGTTGTTTTTATTATATAATGAATATTTTAATAGACAAAAAATAATTATGCGAAGACGAGAGATATCGACAAATTTAATAAAAATGTGAACTGCATTATTATGATCTATTTTTTTTTATTTTTTCTTGCAATTTAAAATTATTTTGATGAATAAGTAAACACAAATGAATGAATCGATCCCATATGTTGTACTATTATAATTATTAATTAATTAACGATTAAATTACATATATGCATGGTGATAATGATCATTACTAATATGCATGGCTAGAATTTGGGAAAGAAGAGGAGGAGGTGTGGGGGGACAGGTGAACTGGAGACTGGGAAAAGAAGAAAAGTGATCGGCTTACTTCAACCAGAAAATTGAAGGGGAGATGCATTGACTCAGCTTGCTGTTCCTGCTCCGAATAAAAACAATAAGAAATAAAAATCAATCAAAAAAGAGAAATGGGGGCAAAAGAAGAGCAATTGTGTGAATCACTTCCCCAATCATCACACATCAGGGGGGTCCCACACTGCATTGGCGCGTGAAACACGAAGCCCACATCGGCAAGTGGAATAAATCTTTCTTTATTTATTTCTTCAATTATTTTTTTTTTAAAAAAGGGAAAGAAAATAAAGTATAATTATTATTTTTTTCAGATTTTCTTTTCGCCTCATGAAGTGGTACAATTGTGTGTGACGGGAGGGCTCGGGGGGGCAAGCGGACGTGCCTTATTTGAGGCGCAGATCTGGATCCACTCAAACTCACTACTGCTCTCTCTTACATCCCTTATCTCCTCTTCTCTGTCTCTGTCTCTCTCCCAAAATAGTTTTGTAATAACATCCACTTTTGAAAAAGAAGAAAAGATCAAAGCTTTGAGTTTGACTCTCAAATTATAGTCCGAGGGAAAGCCCAAAACCTCATTAATAAAGCAGCGAGGCAGGGCAATTGATGGTTCTTCTGCCGCTGATGCTGCCGCTGCTGCGAACTTCTGCAAGCAGCCTCGAAAGAAGGCGGTGGTTTGGCTTTTGTAGTAATTCCGACGCACAAACGCAAACACGGAACGCCTTTATTATAAAAGAAGAAAGAAGTTCCATTAGAGACTCACTTCTTGACTGAGCCACGTGAATCTTCTGGGCCACTGGAGAGATTTAAGAAAACAAAGTGAGACCCTTTTTTCTTTCATCGGTGAGCAAAGCAAGCGGCACCTGCACAAAAATTTTGTAGCTTTAATTTGTTCATGGTTTTACTTTTCAAAGAAATTTAACCACCCAAAATTTTCCTCCTTTTGCCTTTCAGCTATATGGCCTTCTTCAAGTTCCCTCCTTTTAATCACCAACACGGGAATTACTACTCCTTTTGAACGTCATCTCTTTTTCTCCTTTGCTTTTCGTTTCTTCTCTGCCTTTCCTTTTCACTCACTGTTTTTTTTTTTTTAAATTATTTTTAATTTTTATGGGCAGGAACAAAAGAGGCTGCTTCATCATTATTACTACTATTGCCGGTTATATGCTTCTTTCGAGTTGGTTGGTAGAGTCTGTGTGGCTGAGAGAGTAAGTTTTACTTGTAAAAGAAAACGAGCGCACTACTGGCTGATACTCATCACTCTCACAGATCAAGAAAGCCAAAGCAGTTGTTAGAGAGGTTGGTTTAATACGGCCATGGATGGTTATGAAGCAACGAGAATTGTGTTTTCAAGGATTCAAAGTCTAGACCCGGAGAATGCCTCGAAATCATGGGTCTTCTCTTGATCCAAGACCATGGTGAAAAGGAAATGATTAGGTTGGCCTTTGGCCCAGAAGCCCTTGTTCACTCAGTCATAGTCAAGGGCAGAAAGGAACTGGAACGCGGCTCTCCAACGAACCACTCTTCTAGTCCATCATCTCCTTCTCCTATGTTATCTGGCAATCCCATATCCATTTCCAGGCAAAATTCAACTTCTTCAAGGCTTGGTCTTAGTATCCCGCCTTCTCTTGCCATCCCAAACCCGTCTTCATCAAATAGTTCTTCTTCTTGGAGTGCTATTTCAGATCTTCCGAACCCAGATGATTTGATTAGTCCTAGCGGAAGTTCTCTTAATCCTGCATCTGCACCTTTCTTTGCCAATGGTGGGGGAGGGGGATGTGCTGATTTGATAGATGAATTTCAGCTCCAAGACCAGCTATCCTTCCTCAATGATAGCTCACCAAACCTTGGCCCAAAAAGCCCGGATCTTTACTACTCTCAGCTGGACAGTTTGTCGAGTCCAACTGGTGGTGCTGCTGCCGCTGATTCTATGCTGTTTTCTTCTTACTGGGGTGGCGGCACAGTTCACCGCAGGAGTGCCTCTGTTACTGACGTTTTGGGGTCTGAGGATCCAAATTCTGAGCTTGGATGGAGGCCGTGTACTTTGCTAGAGGTTACTGCAAGAATGGGAGTAATTGTAGGTTTGTCCACGGTGGGCTTGGGGATTCGGATGGTACAAATTTGGTGGGTTCACCAAACAAGATTGAGTTGATGGACCAATGCCACGAATTGATTAGATCCAAGTCCGCTCATGCTCAGCAGCAAAGATTGGTTGCTGCTTCCCAACTCATGGGTTCGGCTTCTTCTTTCCCTTACTCACCCAAGTGCATGAACTTGCTGCTTCAGCAACAACCGAGTGATAGCCAGAGGTAATTGATGGTAATATGTTCTTTGGAGTCTGTAAAAATCCGTTCTTTTTTATTTTTTTATATGGATGTTGGCGTGTATTGATTGTTAGCCGGGATCTTGTAGAGCTGCGGCTCTTATGCTGGGTGATGACATGCACAAAATCAGCCGATCTCGTCTGGATAGGAATGATTTGATTAACCCAGCTTCTAGGCAGATCTACTTGACTTTCCCAGCCGATAGTACTTTCAGAGAGGAAGATGTATCACAATATTTCAGGTTCCTAGTCTTTTCAGCTTATTTTTCTACTTAGTTTCGAGCATGTTGAACATATTTTTAACTAAATTTGAAGTTCACTGCTGCTTTTTTGTTATATATATATATATATATATATTTCCCCTTGCAGCAAATATGGGCCAGTACAAGATGTGAGAATTCCATACCAGCAGAAGAGGATGTTTGGTTTTGTTACTTTTGTTTATCCTGAAACTGTGAAGATCATTCTGGCTAAAGGAAATCCTCATTTTGTCTGTGATGCTAGAGTGCTTGTTAAACCTTACAAGGAGAAAGGGAAAGTGCCAGAGAAATACAGGCAATACTTTCACTTCCTTCTTGTTCCTCCGATATCTTTTCCTCAGTCAATACTTTCTGTTCTTTTACATGTATTAGTTTCCATTTACAGGAAGCAACAGCAGCAGCAAGTTGAGAGAGGAGAGTTTTCTCCGTGCGGTACCCCTACTGGGCTTGATTCAAGAGACCCCTTTGATCTCCAGCTCGGTAACTTATGCCAAACGAAACATATTTCAATTTTGTTTGACATAAAACATGCGCCAGTGTGCAACTTTGTTCTTGTTTTCTTCAAATGTAGGAGCAAGGATGTTCTACAATACCCAAGACATGCTGTGGCGGAGGAAACTGGAGGAACAAGCTGACTTGCAGCAAGCTCTTGAACTTCAGAGTAGAAGATTGATGGGTTTGCAGCTTTTTGATGTCAAGAAACATCACCATAACAGAGCTCTCTCTACAGGCAGCCCCATCCCTTCTCCCACACACACTCCCAATATCTTCAATCAATCTGTTGGTTTTCCTCTTCATAACAGGACAGATGTTCCGCAAGGTAGATGTGTTCTCCATTAAATGAAATTCAAATTTTTGTCTTTATAAATATTAGGTGAGCTTTAGCCTAAGTTCGTCAATTTTTCTGTTGCAGAGAACGCTTGTGGCCCTGTGCCAGCCATTTCTGTCGCTACTCCGCTGGAGAAGCAAGCATTACATGCTGGCTCTGTTAAAGAATCCTTTGGCAGCGAAGAGAACAGCAGCAGCAGCAAACAGAACTCACATGGTGGGGGCAGTGATTTGCATGAAAGGTAGAAACCTATGTGATATAAACCACCATGTACATATCTTTGCTTGGATCTATGTGAAGTTCCAATTTTGATCCGTGGATTAGCATTTTACTGGACGAATACTCAATTTGGATGGGAAGGCCGATTTATGGAACTTTATATAATTTGATTGCAGCTTGGAGCACAACCTCCCAGACAGCCCCTTTGCGTCTCCTACTAAAGGCTCTGGAGGCTATCTAGAGGCCTTCTGTTATGGTGATAGCGAGGCTGAGAAGGAAGTTACTGTCCCAGCTTCACCTTCTGCTAACAATAATACGGTCACTTCAACTTTACTCTCCCCCAGTTCATTAGAGGCAGCATCCTTCAAATCCTATAATTGCCAAATGCCTAGGTAATTATGTCGAAGTAATAATAATAATAATAATAATACTCCAATCATCCATGTTTTGTCATTATGCTTAGGTGCCAAACATATTATTGATTATAAAAGTCAAAAACGTTCCACAATACATTGACATTATTTGAGTCTTCTTTCAGGTTTTCGTCAGGGCATGGAGCCATTCCCATGTATGCTGGCACGGGCGGGCCGACATGCCCGGTTGGAATTTAGTTTCGTATGCTTAGGTAAGCTTTTTATCTTTGGATTCCTTATTTGCACCCAACCCTTTTTTTTGTGATATGATTTCAAGGTAGAATTTGTTTTCTAATGGGGTTGGTTGGTTTTGCTCTCGCGTTTCTTTGTTTGCAACTTGCAGGAGATCGATGATAAGTGTAACCAAACAAGAACTCACATCAAAGATTATGTAGGGTGAACCCACCACCAATACAACCACCACTGCAACTTTTTCATCACCACATCTATCATCATCGTCAATAGCATACTACTTACTACCATACGAAATTGCATACGTGAAAAGCAGTAAAGGAAGTGGGTCAGCCATTCCTTTCTTTGTTGTACCATTTTCATCACCCCTTATCAGTTGTTGAAGTTAAGTGGGACCACAGGTAAAGAAAAGCAAAGAGGATAGCCAAAAAGAAAGAAAGAAGGATGATATCAATCACACAGATGTGTAGTTGTAACTTTATGAAGCTGTAATTTTTGTTTTTCATTCCCTTAGTTTACAAGTCCTGTCTTCCCTTGACAAAACAAAAGACAGAGGGCCCAAATATTCTGTGTAGTGTGTAGTTTGGTAGTGGTGGTTCTTTCATTTTAGGATATCATCAAAAGGTGTCATTATACAGAACAGACGCAGGATTCCCCCAGAGAATGATTGACAGTTTCAAAAGAGGTTTTAAAAAAAAAGCAAGCACAATGACCGTGTCATAAAAGGGCAATTTTACCTATAAAGTGGTTTAGAAGGAACGATAAGGAAAGGTAAGGTTAAATATATCGAAGCTCAGTTCAAGCATCTTGTGGGATTTCCTAGCATCTTGTCCTGCTGTATCCTGATTTAGTGGTTGCACACACTGTCAAGCCTTTAGCTTGCCAGGCTGAAAGATAAAAGCATTTATATCTTGTTGAGAAAAAAGAAACTGGATTTTGATCTTAATTGTTCCCCCCCCCCCCTCCGCCCTCTCTCTCTCTCTCTCTTACCGCGTGTTGTAGCGAGGATTGGTCACTTTGTCACAGCTTCCTCTTTATGGAGTACAAGATGACATCTAAACTGGGGTCTCCCTTAAATCTTGCCATTGATGGTGGAGGGGAAAAAGAAGGCCTGGCCACCACAAATCACATCACTACATGGTGGGGGTGTGTCAACACAGCTGGTGGATCCTCCTCGTTCTACTAATGCCTGGTTGTTTGTGGGTCCGACCTTCCAACACGTTGAGAACCGCCCATGTGAGTTCTCACCGTATACTCCCAAATACGCTAGCAACACATTCTTTCTTTGTTTACTTTCCCTTGGGGCCCTTTCTTTTGTCGACGGCATGGACTCAGGACACAAAAATCCCCGATACGGCTTAGGTGGTGCTCGGTTTTGAGAATGATTGATGCCTTTTCGTTTATGGGGTTTGTGTGTCTCTGGAATAGTCCGTTTGCAGCGTGATGGGGTTTTGGCGGGTATTATTTTCACTTTTTCGTTCATAATTTATATAGAAAAGAAAGGGCACAAACACAGAGAAAAATACAAAGTCATGTGATGCCAGACGGATGACACGGCCGTACTGTTGCAGGAGGAATCTTTCGGGGTCAGTGTTCACTTTCCGTAATTCTTTTACTTTTAAAAAAAAAAATATTTTTTTGACAGTGAGTCCGTGCCATTAGATCTTTCAACATAAGAGGATTATTATAAAATGAAAAAAAAATAAAAAATAAAAAAAACGTCAACCGGCAGGCAAGTTGGCAAGATGGATAAGTACAAAGCCAAATCACACATTGATGTGAAGTGGGGTTGGATTTTTTGTCCATTAGATATTAGGCCACAATCTACATACATGTCGTCAACGGTGGAGGCTAATGCTTTTGCTTCTCTTTCTCGATTTTTCTCCCTGGAAGCCCCGTTCGGTCTTTAGGCTTTTGGCATTTCATGATGGAGAACTAATCATGGCGGATAATTTTCAAAGAGTGAGGTGGTTCTTGGTCCAATTGATGGGACCTTCTACATGGATTATATTGTGTTAGAGCCCACTAACCCTTTGTTTAATATTAAGTGGCAAATTTTAGTTCCCCCCACCCAGAAAAAAAAAGACTAAAAAACAATAATTAGTTTAATTAGTAATTTAGTATATTATTTTTTTCATTAGTTTAAGTTTTAAATGTTTTCGTTAATATTTGTTTTGAAAAAAAAAAGATTTATACTAATACACGTTATTAAATTATATACTTATTCATATAAAAATTATTTAAATTTAATAAAATTCAAATGACAATTTTTTTATAATAAAAGTCAAATGAATACGTTAATAAGTAATTTCGAATGATTAATATATCCTGATGCTCGAGTACTATGTTGTGCTGGACCTCAGTTAAAGTATCTTATGATTTCCATGGCTGAAACTTGAACATTGGATGCACCAGAACACTAGGTTGGTTAAAAGTATATATTGGTTAAATAGATCACAGTATTTTCATTTAGGCTCGTTCGAACTAACAACTTGAGTCACACGTAAATAGACGGAGTATCTCAAAACACTAGATGCTATAATGTTTTAATGAAGTAAGGTTGTGGGTCAACTCATGCTTTGATGAACAAAAAAGAGAACATTTTTCGGTTTCATTACCAAAAATGATGAAGCATCATCTTGTGCTTCCTGAGAACAATAGCAGAAATGTTTTGTCACAATTGGAGAGAAAAAAAAAAAAAAAAAGAACAAAATGATGACTGAGCATAGTTCCCATTGAGTTCAAAACTAACTCAGAATTATCAGGATGGAATAAATGATGAACTGATATTTCTTAATGATTTGTTTCACTGATTCCAGAGAATCACGCAGATGCTACAAAACTTAATTTTAAAAGAAAGAATGCTCCTCCCAAATTATCCAAAAGAAAGAAAGAAAGAAAGAAAACTTCTTTTTGCTCAAATAAAAAAGGTATAATAAAAATATTGATCATTGTTTATGCTGATTTAAATTAAAAATCATTTAATAACATCTTGATTCAATCTTTTCACTATTTGAACAATAAAAACTTCGAGTAGGACTCTTTTTAACTTAACAAAACTCTCTTACATTCAACCACAATATTTATTAAATTTGAAACTCATCAACATATTTCAAATTACATCCAACCATTTTTTTAGAGAGACAAAAAAAAAAAAACTCAAACTTAATTCAAATACATGAAAACATACCATTAATTCTAACTTTTGGCAGGTCAAATTATAAAAAAAAAAAAAAACCTCATTTTCAATCAACTAAGAAGGGTAAGAACACATAATAAATACCCTTTTGCCTTTTGTTGGAGTTGTGCACGTTATTCATGTATCATAAGAATAAAAATACGTTGGGAAACTTCATTTCCAAAACGCGGAGCGCTAGGTGGGGGCTGGCTGGTTTCATGCTAGGCCAACCCTAAGTCTCGATCTTGAAGCTACATTGTTCATAAATAAGCGAAACATTGAAGTCACCCCCCCCCCCCCTCCCTCGCTATTTCCCCAGATCCAGGGAATTCTACACCCGAGTACAGATAGCCCTATTAAACTTTTACAGTTACGGGGAAGCGGGGATGATGCATTGAAAATAAGCAGAGCGGCAAAAACTCACCGTCCAAATTATCTGATTCAATCTAATTTATATTCAATCACAGCAATTTAATATATTCAAAATTAAATCAGCTTAAAATTTGAATAATCCTAAACTTGATTGATTTGAAATTTGATTAACTCAAAACTCAGGTAATCAAAATCTAAAAATAATCTAGAATTTACATCATTTGAATTTAAAACTCAAAGAATTAATATATTCAGAATTCAATACACTGAAGAACGATGGTCGCTCGAAACTTAAAATATCAAATATTAAAATAATTTGAGGTTGAATAAATTCAAAATTCGAAATAATCTGCCTCAAATTTAGCTCAACTGGTGCATTTATGGCCTCCACAAATAGGTGGAACAAATGCAAAGGGTTAAAGGAGGAAAAGTATAAAGAAAAGCACTTCGGATGCGGATCTTCATGAAAAGAAAATATGAAAAAAAAAAAAAGAAGAGAGGACGGATCAAAAGTCAGGGCCTACGAGACTTTACATGCTGTTCGCAGATGCTCGGTGGTGGTATCCGGTGGATTCGAGCCAAACGGACCCTACCCGAATTCAAATTGTCACTGAACCCCAAGATAGCGACTTGAGAGAGAGAAAGAGAGCCTCGTCCAAACCGTTTGTTCCCATTTCCATTTTCGCTTCCCCTTAAAATTCCATTGGGCCTTGTTAATTTGGGCTCAGTGGCCTTTTTCGGGGGTCCAAATTGGGCCAGTTTGGGTCACGACGACAAACAATTAGGTCCGGCGCCACCAGTAAACTCCTTAAGCGGCACAAGCGAAGGAAAGAGTGGGTAGAATTCCTAATCTTGGGCAGAATAATATATATATATTCTTCAAGATTAAAGTTTTTAAGGTTATGTAGTTACTCAGGTTTTTGTGTGAAGAAATTGTATGGTTTCCTCTCCTTTTTTCTTATTTTCTTTGACCTAATGGTTACCTAAAGGGTGGGTCATGGATAAGAAATAACACATAATTAATTTATTTTATAAATTAAATTTTAGTAAAAATTAAATTTCAATAAAATCACACCTTATTCAAATATTTACAAATTTAGAACAAATGAAATTAAGAATTTAAAATTAAAATAATTAATACCAAAATCTCGTTTTCTATGGACTTATGCGAAAGAATACTCAAATTAGTTATTCGTTACAAACCCCTAAATTAAGTATTCTATATATAACAAAAAGGATTTATTGTAAAAATTACATTCAGCGTGCATTTGAAATCACAAATTTAGATGAATAAATAAATATATAGATTATATCTCACGTAATCTTATTAAATTTAAGTAAATAAAATTATACATATTTATATAATATTTTATAATAAATTAATTATTTTAATATAAAATATAAATAAATATTATAATATATTAAAAATAAAATAAGATTTAACTAAATTTAGAATTTAATTTTATATTTGAAATTTCTAACTTTAGACTTGAATATTTTAGGATAAATTTTAAATATAAAAATATTAATTTAAATATTTGAATTACAAGCAGGCTAGTTAAAGGTTTTGCCTAGACATGAGAATCAAAGATCTTCTTGTTCATCGGTTCACGTGTGTCGAATCGATCAATTCGCCTGAGTTTGATAACATTGGGTTTCTCACAATTAACAATAGAAATTATAAGCACACGAGCTATTACCATTTTGAGATGTACTTCCTCAGAGGAAGAAAAAAAAAAAAACGTTGTTACTAATTCAATACTTAAAAAAAAAAATAGTTTTAACGTGACTAATAACAAGAATAAAATATATATTTTTACAAATATATTAATAATAATATTTTTTATAAAAAAATAATAATTTTCTATGTCATGATTTCAAAATTATATAATATTAAAATCGTAAATTGTTGAATCACTTATTGACATTAGACAAAAAAAAAAAAAAAAAAAGATGCCTCGAAAAATACTGAGTCACCTAATTACTAAATGAACACACTAGATGTTGCTTTTTTTTTTTTGTTTTATTTTTCCTTTAACTCATTTCTTAAAAAAGAAAAATTATTATATTACCGCTTTAGCCTCGCAGCCCCGGAAAAAAATAATTTTTGCAACCAAGATAATAAATACATCACTTAAAGTAAAAATGATGTAATCAGTAGTCATTAAATGATTTTATATATCATTATATATTTTATTTTGTCTTTATCATATTTTGATATTTACTGATTTTAAATTTTAAAAATAAAAAATAAAATTTTTGTAATTAATTAGAACCCACATTCTATTCTTTGACCCGTCTTTGCAGCTATGAATTGAAATTATACAATGAAGTTGTTCGCAAAAACTGCATGTTTATTTGCACTTCTCTACGCAGAGAAAGAAAACAACCACAATCTTGCTTGATCTTGTTTCCCGCCATTCTCGGCCCCAAGTTTGAAACTTTCCATACACAGTTCAATCTTTCAATCTCTCTCTCTCTCTCTCCATCCTCCGCCATTCGTGAGCTTAAGCCGCACTGCCCACCTTGCATGTGTGAGACGGAGGATCCGGTATGGAGAAATTCTTGAGAGAGAACTTCGAACTTGAGCCAAAGAGACCCTCTGAAGAGGCTCTCCGGCGATGGAGGTCCGCTGTCAGAGTCGTCAAGAACCCTCGCCGCCGCTTCCGCATGGTTGCCGATCTTGTCAAACGTGCAGAGGCCCAAAAAAACCTCAGGGATCTCCAGGTTTTTTTTTTTTTCTTTTTTTTTTTTATTTAATCACTTGCTTTCACTCCAGTTACATCTTGATTGCTCATTTTTTGTTTTCTTTTCTTATCCCCTTCGTCTCCTGATCCAAATATTCTGCTTTGCAATGATTGTTTCTTTCTCCTGATCCAGATTTTCTTATATTGGCTTTGGCAAAAGAAATTACTTTCTAGACAAACAGCATGTTTATACCGCATAACATTTGATATCACGTAATCTTAATCCATTTTTCATAAATTTTTCTGTGATAACTAATAGAAGTTCGTCTTCATATGTATGAGAAACGAATCTGAGTATTAGTCAACTAAAGGCATGTGGGTAGGACAACTACCTACTAAAGCCAAACTGTGTCGGGGTTGAAAATAGAATTTTGTGCGCGGCTTTTTAGTTGGTTTGAATTGCCAAGTGGACTGCGATTTGATTTTCAAGAATTTGTACCGTGTTGTAAAAGCAATTCCCATACTTACCGAAAGGTAAGCTTTGCTTATCTACGATGAGTCTTCCCTGCCTGCCAGGCTAACCGAACATTCAACCGAAAGCTTTTCTGACTTTTCTTTTCTCGTCCAAGTCCTGTTAGCAAACGCATGTAGATTCTCGTGTCTTTCGCTCGTGGTTTAACAGATTATGCGGTTCCTGACTTTATGAAAAAAAAAATAATAATTAAATAAATAAATAATAAATAAAAAGTCCTTACTAAGCTTAAAAAACTTAAGTGCGTGCGCAAGTGGGAATGTAGATATGATATTCTCATACTTTTGTTTGGAAAATCTTAGCTCGGTTTCTGGGTTCCTTTCAAATTTATCAATAACACGTATTTGTATTCAAAGTTTGACGTATTACAGGACATGTCAATTGTAGCCAATTTGAAATCATCATCATTGGCTGCTGTGCCGGTGGGGGCATTCATATGGTGTTGGTTTGAAGTCCAGCAGCGTTTTTACATCTATTTTAGCGAAGCCCTTCATTAATATTGCTTTACCAAGTCACAGTCAATGCAACATTTGTCTGGTTAATTATGCTTATACACGTAATTTCATCATTTGTGGAATTGAACCTTCTGTCATTTTCGTTATAGCTGATGGAAACTATTGCCATCAAGATGCAAAGTCTTAGTCACTGAACACTATTTCCAATAACTTACTTTCTTGAAAAACTGGGTCATATTAATTTGTATTAAGATACTTTTCTGCATAAGAAGGGCAATTTGATCAAATGCTTCAGGACGTGCCTAGCACGTATTATTATTTATATGCATGCTTTGGATATGTGGAAAGAGTGAAACCGTAGTTTTGTCAAGGATGTAAACGGTTTCCAAGGAAGTCTTCTCAAAAAAATCTCCCCCACACTTTGACTATTGAAATTTGAAAATTGAAATCGAGCAATTCTGGTGTTACATTTCTCGGAAAACAGTGTCTGATCCCAATAATTGTTCCGGTGGATGAACACATCGTCATGTCTTGTCCGGTAAGGTAAGATAGAATTATTTTTCCTCTTTTCTTGACTTTTTGTTAGCCCCATCAATTTATTTTCTGTTCTTTAGTTGACGGACGAAGGGTAAAGTCATCTGCTTTCCTTTTCATTTCAGTAATGCAATCCATGGCTTGAAAGGTTATCAATGCAACTGAAGTCATCCCTGAATGTCTGCCTAACCAATATTATGGTTCATTTTTTGGTTATGATGCTACTTCTTTGAACTCGACTTGGGTTATCGCATTTTGCTGAACACCAGGATTTTGCTTTAACAATAATCTGCATGGCTGGAATAACAGAGACTCGAAATTTTGTTTTGATGGGGGTTCTGTACACAGATTTAGCTAGATTAATTGACTAGGTGGCTTGTGCCTGAATATCGCTTATGCAGGACAATCGACCAAAATTTTGATGAAACAAGGCCAGCTGCCTCTATTAAGCAAGCGTATAGAAGCATCATAATAAAGGACGACCTAAACACACGACTCTCATGCTGTGGGGTCTTAGAAATGTTAGATCTATACAACTTTACTTTTGTTTTTGCAAAGAGACTGCTTCTACTATTGGTGTCTTTGACTTCTAGGTCATAGTAAAGTAACATTAATGTTAAACCAATCCTTGCATAGAAGGAGCATCATAATAAATTGTTGAGAACCGGGTCTTCTCCATGGTGCCAAGTAAATCTAAAAACTTGAGGAAATGGTGCCTTTGAAAAGGTTAGCACTTCCAACACGGAAGAAGGCAGTGATAGCAAATTGAGTGATGGTTGGGCTCACTTGTCAGTTATGTTCTTTTCAAAAGTTCATTTTAGTTCGTTTGTTTTGAATTAAATGTTTTAAGAGTTTTGTGTGTGCTTCGGCGGGATGACGGGATCATAGTTTCCATCAAATTCTTTCTCGTTAGCATTGTCTGTTGGGGAGTTGCAGTCTCATGTTTACAGTGGCAACAAGAATGAAAATTACATTTGATTGAAAGAATTAGACAGTATTCTTTTTCTTTCCATCCCTTTTTTAAGCAAAAGAAATGAATGGTTAATGTCATCTAGAGATCCAAGAGTTGTTTAACTTTAAAGACAGCACCATACTTGTAAAGATAGAATCGATTCCATGACCAATGATTTAAATATTGGAGTTCAAGAATTGTCTTGAGATAATATGACTAATGACCTACGCCTGTTAGGTATATTACCATAGGCCATTGAAGGAATCTAAATGTGATTGCCAGTGAATAAATAGTGTTGATCCTTCTTCTTCATTAAAATACTGCATTTCAGCCATGTTTTATTATGCAATTAAAATGTTGCCATGTTTGGCCAGGAAAAGATACGTGTAGCTCTCTATGTGCAAAAGGCTGCACTGCATTTCATTGCAGGTATGATATCTGCTACAGACTACAGTAGCGTAGTCTTATTTTTCTGTTTAATCGTGTGGGAGCAATTCTTGACCATATGACTTGGTCCAATGCAGCTGCAAATCGAATAGCACGCAAACCCTCAGAAATTTTAAAGAAAGCTGGTTTTGGAATTGAAGCAGATGAAGTAGCATCCATAGCTCGATCCCATGATTTTAAGTACCTGGAATCTCTTGGAGGACTTGAAGGATTGGCTAAAGAAATCCATGTGTCTTTGAATGTTGGGGTTGCCTCCAGCGAAATATCTAAGAGGCAAGACATCTATGGATGCAACCGATATGCCGAGAAACCTTCTAAATCGTTTTGGATATTTGTCTGGGAAGCTCTGCAAGATTTAACATTGATTATTCTCATGGTATGTGCTGTTATCTCCATTGGTGTTGGTATTGCCACCGAAGGGTGGCCTAAAGGCATGTATGATGGCCTGGGAATAGTACTTTGTATTTTCTTAGTAGTTATAGTCACAGCAATAAGCGACTACAAGCAGTCCTTGCAATTCAAGGTCTTGGATAAGGAGAAGAAAAATGTGATTGTCCATGTGACAAGAGAAGGATCCAGGCAGAAGGTTTCCATCTTCGATTTGGTTGTTGGAGATGTTGTTCATCTATCAATTGGAGATCTAGTCCCTGCTGATGGTATTCTTATATCAGGCCACAACTTATCACTTGATGAGTCGAGCTTGTCGGGTGAGAGTGAGCCGGTAGATATAAATCAAGAACAACCGTTTCTTCTATCAGGAACTAAAGTGCAGGATGGAAGCGGTAAAATGCTGGTAACAGCTGTTGGGATGAGAACCGAATGGGGCAGGTTGATGGCTACTTTGAGTGAAACAGGAGAAGACGAGACACCACTTCAGGTCAAACTTAATGGAGTTGCAACCATTATTGGAAAAATTGGTTTGGCTTTTGCTGTACTGACCTTTTTGGTTCTCCTGCTACGGTTTCTAGTGGTGAAGGCACATCATCACGAGATCACAAAATGGTCTACAAGCGACTTTTTGCAGCTTTTGAATTTCTTTGCCATTGCAGTTACTATAATTGTTGTTGCCGTTCCTGAGGGACTTCCCTTGGCTGTGACATTAAGTCTTGCATTTGCAATGAAGAAATTAATGAATGACAGGGCCCTTGTGAGGCATCTCTCTGCCTGTGAAACAATGGGTTCTGCTAGTTGCATTTGCACAGACAAAACGGGGACATTGACCACAAATCACATGGTGGTGGACAAAATATGGATATGCGAACAAATAAAACAAGGAAAGGGTGAAGAGACTAAAGATGTTTTAGCTTCCTCTATATCTAAAGATGTATATGCCATCTTTTTGCAGTCTATATTTCAGAATACCAGCTCAGAGGTTGTCAAAGGAAATGATGGAAAGACTGAAATTTTGGGGACGCCAACGGAGAGGGCAATATTAGAGTTTGGATTGCTCTTGGGGGGCGATTTTAAAATCCATCGCATAGAATCTGACATAGTAAAAGTTGAGCCTTTCAATTCTGTCAAGAAAAAGATGTCTGTACTTGTTTCTCTTCCTGATGGCAAGGGGTCTCGAGCATTCTGCAAAGGTGCATCAGAAATAATTCTAAAGATGTGTGACAAGGTCGTAAGTACTAATGGCGAAGCCATGCCACTATCTGCAGAAAAAAGAAAAAATATGACAGATATAATCAACGATTTTGCCTGTGAAGCTCTGCGAACTTTATGTTTAGCTTTTAAGGATGTAGATGACAGTTCTAATGTTGATAAAATTCCTGAAGATAACTATACACTAATAGCTGTTATTGGAATTAAGGATCCTGTACGCCCTGGAGTAAAAGAGGCTGTTCAGACTTGTTTAGCTGCAGGTATCACTGTGCGAATGGTTACTGGTGACAACATTAATACTGCAAAAGCCATAGCTAGGGAATGTGGCATCCTGACAGGTGATGGCCTGGCAATTGAGGGGCCAGATTTTCGTAAGAAGAGTCCTCAAGAATTGGAAGATATCATGCCAAAAATTCAGGTCTTGCGGCTGCTTCAATACATTTGGTAAATTTTTAACTAAGGGAATAATTTCCTGATATGTTTGTCTTGTGCATGCAGGTTATGGCACGATCTTTGCCTTTAGACAAGCATACCTTGGTGACCAAATTGAGAAATGTGTTCAAAGAAGTTGTTGCAGTGACTGGAGATGGCACTAATGATGCTCCAGCTCTGGCTGAGGCAGATATCGGGCTCGCTATGGGTATAGCAGGAACAGAGGTTTTTACCTGCCCTGAATTAACACCTGATCATCCTAGAATGCTATATGTTTCTGCTTTTCATATCTAGGAGATCATTTTCTTGAAATGTTTCCTGTATCTATTAGTCTTACAAATTTTAGGGAACTATCACCTATAGGTTGCAAAAGAAAATTCGGATGTTATCATAATGGATGACAATTTCGCAACGATAGTCAATGTGGCAAAATGGGGAAGATCAGTCTATGTGAACATTCAGAAATTTGTACAGTTCCAGCTGACAGTCAATGTGGTTGCTCTCATGCTCAATTTCATTTCTGCATGCATCTCAGGTCGGTTTATTTATATTCTCGTCCTCTAAAATGCTGAAACTATTTTATACACTATTTTGTTGCTAAAATGTTGAGATTATCATCAGGGAATGCTCCACTTACCACCGTACAGCTACTCTGGGTGAACTTGATCATGGATACTCTTGGTGCATTGGCTTTGGCTACAGAGCCTCCTCATGATGGATTGATGAAAAGGCCTCCTGTTGGGAGGAATGTAAACTTCATCACCAAGGTCATGTGGAGGAATATAATTGGACAAAGCATCTTTCAAATAGTCATCCTTGCAGTCCTCCAATTTTATGGGAAACGCCTTTTAAAGCTCTCTGGTTCAGATGCTATTCATGTCCTCAATACCTTCATATTCAATGTCTTTGTGTTTTGCCAGGTAACATTAGTCAAGCTTAGAACTCATTTTGTTTCGTCTCCCCATAGCACTAGTTTTCAGTAACAATAGATGTCTCTTTTCACTGCCGATGTTTAACTTGTTATTTAGGTGTTCAATGAAATAAGCAGCCGTGACATGGAGAAGATCAATGTCTTCAAGGGCGTTATTAGTAGCCGGATTTTCTTGGGTGTCATGTCCTCCACAGTGGCTTTCCAAATCATAATAGTTGAATTCTTGGGCACATTTGCCAGTACCGTGCCACTGAGCTGGGATCTGTGGTTGGCCAGTGTCTTGACTGGGGCAGCCAGCTTAATAGTTTCTGTCATATTGAAATGCATTCCTGTTGACAAGGGCAAAGGTGATGCTGCTGCAAAAAATCATGATGGTTATGACCCTCTCCCCTGTGGTCCTGATATGGCATGAAACATTGAGATGAGACATCACGCACCTAATGCATAATTCTGCTGGCAACTCGGTCTGCATAAGAATGACAAACATCTCAACATGCTTCCTTTTGTTGTTAGATGAGAGAATTGTGCCCAGTTTGCAGAACGGGACTTGTTACATACATCTGCGATATCTGTATTCATTCTGGCACCATTCATTTTTGTCAAGATAAAAGCGAAAATTCATAGCTTCAATTAGATGTCTGTCTTCTTTATTAATCTTTTTCCATTGAGGATATTTTGATTTTAAATGATGTGTCCTGTTCTCTTAATGCGAATACTTCCAGCCTAAGGTCTCCTGATTTTTTTGGAAAATGACAACGTAAATCACATTTTTACATTTAAGCAACAAAAAACTGGCAGATCCCTCGGCAACTGCTGGAATGCACAGTTTCAATACCACGCATATTGACAAAGTTGTGGGTTGGCCGGTTCTGCATGAAACCGAAACAGAATCAGAGTGGAACTGGATCCAAAACATCTATTGCTGGTTCAGTTTCAGTCCACCAAAACCAGAACCAGAAATGTTGTCAAGGATGCCTAGAAAAGGTCACACCAAGGTTATATAAATGATTAACATCTGTAGCTTCACTCTGCCACAATTACCCAACAAAGAAATTCAACAACAGATCCCTGTCAATCCTGGTTAGGGAAATCAAGGTTTCCCGGGCATGCCATAAAGTTTGAACATTTACAGAATTACAACATGACAAGAATTAGCATGCTCATATCATTTCAGAAAACTACAACGCTATTACATTCAAGATTTGACAAAGTTATCACTAAATTTAATGTGAAGATGGCTCTGGTTGCCTTCTAATAAACAACTTTCCCACATCTTCTGTCACAATGTTGCTCCTGGCATTAACCAAAACCAAATCATCAGTAACACCAGTTTCTAAAATATGGATCTGTTTAAAAAGTTCTGATTGAAAACTGAATGAGGAAAATGTGAAGTCAAGTTTCAGAATAACAAGGCAAGACAACCCTTAACAGAGAAAATTATTTTATCAAAGGCATCTAGCCTAATTAAGCAAACAGGCCATCTAAGGTCATCCAATGTGGTTATCTTAGTTATCAAATACAGTGCTTTTTTGATATCTGTCAATACTAAGATTTGAACCATGGTTGCTAGGACAAGAACCCAACAACTCTACTACTAGACCAAGTCGCTTGCCGCTAAGAATAGTTATCATCAAACGTAGGAAGCATATTAACTACTATATAAACATTGTTCAATCAAACATAGGAATGGGATAACCATTATATCCCATTCATCATTCAAATAAATTCCTTATTGCATTCTGTCCTATCAAGCATCATCTAAGGGTGAAATAGCATCCATGAGCACTAAAAAGGGCCAAAGATGCAAAAGAATCAATCTCGCACCTCATAAATAAGCCACGGCCAAAACACAACAGTGCACAACAGAAACAGAACAACGGCAACAAAAAATCAACAGCAACACTCACCTTCCACTTAGCTGAGGAGGAACCAACAAACCACTAACCGTATCAGGAACATTCTTTGTATGTGGCAAGGTCCCTCTTGGCAGTTTGCCACACGGTAAAGCAAAAGACATCACATTGGAGTCTCTCTTTCGCGAGGCATTTTCAGCCATGGCAGCCGAAACTCGAGAAGCGTGGTCAGTTCCCATGACCAATGAAATGTCAGGCGATTTCAACAGAAGCGAAGCATCAGGAAGCTTCTCAGCAGAAGGTGATGCCGACGGGCTACATGTAAAAAGATATCACATAATAAAATGAAAAACGCGAAAAAAAAGAAGAAGAAGAAGAAGATGGGAACGTCTTCTGAATCCCTTTCCTGTAGCCCTAATATGCATAAACTAGTTATGCCACAGAACAACGCTCATAATTGAAACCCACAATTACTAGCCCCACGAGATTTATAAAATCTCTTTTTAACAGTTTTTTCTCGAAATTTCTCGCCAGCCAAACAGGACAGGGAAAATACCAAAGTTGAATCAAATCTAATTACGTGTAAATTGAATCATAGGAAAGTGAGTAAAGATTAGAAATCAAAGAATTTACTGGTCATCGTTAGCAGTAATTGTGGGAGGCGATGGTGGGAAATTAGGTTGGTGTTGGGGCTTTCCTCCTTCTTCTTCTCCTCGTTGTTGCCGTTTTCTGTCCTCTGGAACGACGTCGTCTTCGTCTGAGGAAGAAGCGTAATCAACCAGAGACATCCTTTCCTTCTCAAGCCTTCGGCTCTTTCTCCGTCCAGCCGTTGTCGACTGCTAATAAACCGGCCATGGCAACAAAATGACGTCGTTTCTATCCTCTCAGTCTTTATGTTGGGTTTTACCCCCCTTTTTTTTTAATAAAATAATAAAATTATATATATATATATATATATATAGATTGTGTTTAAAACTGGGAAGGTTAGGTGGATGGTATTTTCGTTGTGCTAAAAGATAACATTTTAGAAAGAAAAATGTTTTGATTACATCCTCAAAGAAACTATGAGAACTTAGAGGTAAATTCAGTTTATGAAAATTTAGGTCTCAATTCAACTCAAAAACAAAATTGACACTCTCTCTTCTTGGTGCATGTACTTCTTTTTGTTAAAAGAAAAAATTATTAAACTGTGAAATGAAAAACGAAAAAAAAAATTAAAATTTTAATTACTAAAATATCTCTTAAGAAATATAATAAACATATTTTTAGTTGTTAAAAATTAAATATAGTGATACAGTATATTCTCTGATTTCGGTCAAGGAACTAATTCGTTTCCAACCAAATGGTAATATGCTCAAGGGGTCTTAAGACTTTTAGTAACAAACTCTTTCAAAGTTGTTAAAAACCCATTTTCCCTTCCCCAAAAAAAAAAAAAGTTGCACTAATAAATTGTCTCCTTCTCCAAAATTCATCAATTTGTGGGTAATTGTTTTCATCAAATTTGTACACAAAATTTAACCTCTAAACAAATTTGTGGATAATCAGTTGTGAGAAGGTCTAGTAACAACCTTGATTGGAATTAAATCAAGCAAATTGAAATGCAGTTTCTTTTGCCACAAGCCAAGCTGCTTGTAACTTCAAACACCAAGTCAAATCAAGCACCTTTTCTTTGAAACTTACAGGGACTGGAGGTCTGGGGCTTCGAGTATGGAATTTAACGACCAAATCAAAATCAATTTTTTTCCCCCTTACAACTTAGCTCATAAACCAAAAATTGTACAATGTACATTACAAAGTCTGTTACACGACAGAGGGGGTGAAAAATTACACTCAATGTAAAGGTACCGTAAGGAATCAAGGTTTCTGACCGAGGAGCGATGGTCTGTAGAAAACATGGGATTGTGCCATCTCAATGCGATCTCTGGGGTCATTCATTGTTTCATCCCTTAGCGCTTCAAGGATGGCCTGCACTGTAAACTCCCTGAAAACACATTGAACTCATCAAATTGCATAATCTAGTATAAGCATTCAGATTCCAGACAAATAGCGAACATTGTGAAACATAGCTGGTGTTCAAATCATTCTGACTTGATCAAGTTCTGCTCTGAATACAGCCTATATGCATGCATATGGCAGCCACAGAAGAAGGGGGCAGGAGGGAGTGGGGAGACGGGGACAGAGGGTGATAGATGCATGAACACCGACTCCATAACATGACATCTAAAACATCTCAACTATACCTTGAAATAAGTATTTTATAAAGCATCTTCAATATGGGGCAAAGCTCAACTGGAGCTACAGGCTTGTTTTCTTCAGGATGTGGGACACTTAAGCAAGACTGGCTTAGCAGCTCATAAAATGCTTTCACAGCAGAGACACCCTGCAAAGCAAAAGATTCTAGCTCAAGTGATTTACAATATTGTATAGTTCAAGCTTCCCGTTAACAGATCTACAATGCCATTGGGTTCAAAAGACTGCAAAATTAATGGGGTTATACACATCTTAATCCAATATAAAACTCCATTCGTAATTATTCTGGTGGTTAGAGTTTGGAACAACACTAGTTGAAGGGGCAAGAAAATCAGCTGACATAGGGTCTGGGGGGGTGGCGGGGGTGGGAAGGGACATGGCCCCCTCTGTTCCTTAATCCAGAAGTTACTCTGAAGGCTAGAGGAAATATTAAACAATAGAATGTTCAATAGAATTCCACACATTGTTCATAGCAGGCAAGCAAGTAATCATTCGGCATATGATTATTGTTTAACATTGTTTCTTTTGTTTATTCTAACCAACCTTTGTGCACCCCAAAAAAGTGACGTCTAACCAACATATCTTGCTATATATTTACAAGAAACATCTAGTCTTGTAGGCTTAATCACACCCTTCTCCCTGAAACGAGTACTTCTCAAGTTTCCAGTGACTATTTCTATGCAGGATAAGAAAAATCTATTATACCATTTTGCACTGTATCCCATGGAGTAACTTCTATAGATACAGTCAAACTACACTGGTGGACTTGCAACTGGAATGCTATCTATTGCATGAAAAGAAATCAAATGCATATTCACCAAAAAAAAATAATTAAAAAAAACTGTAAATAACTTAAAGTTTGTGCCCTCTTCATGCATCTATCAAAGAAATTTTAACACAGTTCAATAGGCTCAGGCATATTGTCTGTAGCCAAGCTTAGTACCTGAATCATTCCCTTGCCTTTGATGCTGTCACCCATTTCAAGCGTCAATTCCCCTTTGACCAACTCATGACCATACCATGCATTACGACCTTTTAGTAAGGTGACATAAGTGTCAGCCAACAAGGGGCCAGCAAGTTTTTCAGGTTTTTCTGCCAACAAATGTGTGATGAATATCATCTCTGATGTACAGTGTGCAAAGTACACTGATTTACTAGTCGCACTCTCATTTGTTAGAGATGCTACCATCCCTGCATTATGTGATGTGAGTCAAAAGTACAATTCACAAAGTTGAAACTACATTTTTTTCAAGCTAATACAAGCCAATTAATACTTTCCACCTTGTGCAACAAAATAACAACCAAAAAGCAGTGGACCACACTTTGTTACAACCATCAATTTAATTAATTAAGTGATTCATTGAAAATGTCATACTTTTTGCTTCGTTGATCTAAGTGGTTCCTTCAAAAACATTGGGAAAAAGTGACATCAATCATGATGCCAAAGTGAGACAGACCAGAAATGACTGCAGCATTTTGGTCACCTTCTCAAGTGCACATGGATTCCACTCTGTATTTGGTAATGGGATTAACTATCCACTATCTGCAATAGATAATATCAAATAATTCAATCCAACACCCAAAATTTTGTGAGAAGAAACCTAATGCTTACCAGCTCCAATGGCATAAACATTCTTCAGGCCACCCATAACTTCATGAGTTACAAGATCACCATTATCCCAAACTATAAAGTGGGGCTGCCGCAAAAATTTTGCCAAGGTTTTCCTCCACTTTTCTGCTCCACATATGCGAGCATTGGCATATTCCTTATTGTATATCTCTGCAGCAATGTTAGGCCCGCCAAGATAAAGTATGTTCTCCATTGGAACTCCAGCTGCGATGCAGAACATTGTCAGCTTTGTATGGGTGCAAGAGCTATAACGAAGAAATGGACAATCACATAATTGATGGGCAAGACATCCACACACACAAACACCAATAGACAGATGCACATCTTACTTGCTCGATTGATCATTTGAGTAGGAGTTATTATTCGTGGCTCAGGCCCCAACTCAGCCTCTACACCCTTTGCTAAAGAGATGATAACTGGAACTGTAATTCTCTCCTTCCAATAGTGTCTAATTTCATCAAAAACCGCCCGGGTTTCAGTTGATGGCAATCCATTAATGACAATATCTGCATCCCAAACAGCTTCCTGCAAATTGGTCACAACCTTCAAGGGGCAGAGTGGGGTATCTATCATATTCAGGCAAAACCCATCTTTCAAAATCTCATCTGCAAATAGAGTCCTATCACCTAATCTTGCCTCAACATACTTTAAGTAGGCACAACGCCTAATCAGTCTCCTTAACACACCTTCCCTCGAATTGATCACTTCAAATAAGCGTTCAGCTGTGGCCTTATCAACTGATCTCCCGGGCCTTCTCCAGATCCTAATGAGAACCTTTTCTCTTAGATGACCATAACTGTCCTGCAACAGAGCAGTAAATACGCTTCCCCAAGCACCTGCCCCAATTCCAACAATTCTCAATGGATCGGCGTCTACTTTACCTATGAGACGTCGAAGCTCACAAAGCTTCTCTTCTAACAAACCATTTGGGCTCTGAATATACCCATTTGTGTAACCATTGCAATCCAACCCCTCAGAATTCTCAACCATTTTTTTTCCCCAGTCACACACAATGCTTCAATTATCTACTTACTAGCAAGCAACAGCACAAAGAACCTTTCCTGATGTCCGAATTAGCCGAACTTTAATTCTTCTAAAGCATCTACGTAAGAGCAAAAATCAGCACACCACCCCTCAAGCATGAGAACAACTGGTTTTGCGACAAAAGTCAAAACTAATTCCTTCAGAAACATCCGACGAGACAAGACAAATATTGGAATTCGCCTAAAACATAACATAAGGCGGCTGGAAATGGGTTTTACAACATGGGTTCTTCGTGATCGTTTACCTGGTCGGCATCAATCAAGAACCCCTAACTTGGACAACTCTGGGTCCGTAGAATTTTGTTCAGCTAAACCCCTCCAAAACCAATCAACCAAGATAATACGGTGTCAACGCCAACAAGCCAAGAGATAGCACAAAGGAACCTCCGTTCCCTTGTAGTTGTCGGCTTACTCAATGCGATATCGCCTTTTATTTTTCTTAAGCTGAATGTCATTTAATCCAAAAAAATTTTAAAAAAAAAACAGGCCTCACGGTTGCTTGTGCGTGTTCATCATGCACAGTCACGGAGCGGAGATGCCAAAGGCGCAGGGTGCTAGCATTAAGTATAATAAAATAAATTTATATTTTCTTTTACATTTGAAAGAGGAGAAGAGTGTTAAAATTAAATAAATTTTATAAGTAAATAAATTTAATAACTTTTATTATTATTATTATTATTATAATTAACGATTTTATCATTATTAGAAAAACATTCTTTGGTGATAGTCTTTCTTGCTTTACTAATTAATTAATATGTAACGCAAATAGTCTTGTTAGATTGCAAATTTATAATATTATTTTTATGTAATTAATAATTTTAATTATTTTTTTTGCATAATTGTGTTACATTTGCGTTAAAAAATATTGTATATTTATTAATGTTTAATCTCTATTGCATGATGCTTAATGTATGATAATTATATGTTTTTTATTTTTGATAATTACTTTTTTACATTCTATAATTTTTATTTTTATTTTTATTATTTTTTTAAGTTAGACAAGGTCTGTTTAGTTAAAAATTTTAAATATATTAACAACTTAGGTCGGTCTAAGTTGTAACTTTTATCTGGCCTCTATATCATCGCCTCGCTTTTCCTCACTTAGTCCGCGGCGGCCAGACTCAATTTCGCTGTCGTCGAACCTATCTCCACTGTGTTGTCTTGACTCCATCTTTCCCACCTCCTTCTGTCGCTTCCACCGCGGTACCACCAATTGTACGAGCTCTGTTTCCTTTAGCCCAAAATTTCCCTTTTTTTTTCTCTCTCTCTCTCTCTCTCTTTAGTTTCTTGTGATTTTGTTCATTTTTTCTTTTATCTCCTGTTTTGAATCCGAAGAAAAGAAACTTGGGCTGTAAATTAACCGAGGAATTTTGAGGTGTAAAGGGGTGTTTCGGGTAGTTTTGGAAATCACTTTTGTTCATTCTGTCACCGACTCTGCAGGAGCACTCATGTGTTTTGCCATAGCTTTTTAAGGATTGCTTTTTACCTTATAAGCTGATTGTTATAAAAAGAAAATTGCATTCGAGAAGGATTACATGAATGAAGGAGTTGCAATGTTAATGCGATTGGTCCTGTCATGTAAAGCTAAATTCCTATTTATAATTTTCATGGAATAGATTATACTTTTCTCATTGGACAGATTTTAACTCTATGAGGCATTTTTGAATGATTTCCTTGTTTGAAATAGCTCATTACGTTTGTGTTTAAATGGAAAGAAGGGATTTTTCTTGTCCAAGTACACTTGAAAAAGATAAAGATATTTTCTGCTTGTTAGCAATAAGTGGGGCAGCCTTGTTTTATTAGAAAACTGGAATCGATTGGCTTGGAAGCAAGATCTGAGATTATTGCATTTAGATATTACTTCTAAAAAATGGAGTTTATCATAGAAAATAAGTTGTTTATGAAGCTATGAGGATCTTTTACATGGCCACTGTACTCCAGTGCTTCTTACAAATCCACTTAATAATTTGTGTTGTAATGTTCAGTCTATTTTTGTGGGATGAAGATTTGTCAGATCAGCCCCTTCAGCACTCTTGTTATACTTGCAGATATGCAACCAGCACCCGTTAGGAGCAGCTTCTTTTGGGGTCTACAAAAACCTAAAACAAGAAATCAAACGGAAAGAATTGATTTTCTTGTTCGGGATTTGGGCTTTTTTGGCAAGAAATGTCTAAGTCGTGCAAGGGCCTTGCTATGGAACTGGTAAAGTGTCTCAGCGAATCTGATTGTGTTAAAATTGAGAATCGAACTTTTAGGGAATGTGCTGGAGAGAAGAGCCCTTCCATATCTACTAAATGTGTGGGCCTCAGAGAAACTTATTTCAATTGCAAGCGAGGCCAAGTTGATATGAGGGCTAGGATTCGAGGTAACAAAGGCTATTAACTGTGCTGCCTAAGGTGTCTTTAGGTACCGAAAGCCTGCCTTTCACAAAAGTTGCCATGTTGATTCACCTTCCTTTTTTTTTTTTTTTTTTGGTCTTTATCTTCTCTAACCCAAAAGGGAGTTTTTTTCTTTCTTTCTTTTTTAAGTTCTGGAATTTGTATCGTATTGAGAGACTTGTACAAAAGCTAGCATCCATGTATTTTTAATTAATAATAAGTTTTTTATATGTGGGTTCAATATTTGTCAATTTAGTACCCTGAGTAGTATGTATTTCCTTGCCCATATTTGGTGTAATTACACCTTTTCATGGTATTACGGTCCTCCACCATCAAGATTTAAATCCCATTCTTTCTCTCAAGGCCACTTTCTCTCTTGCCTTTGACACAGAATGAGGGGAAAAATGGACAATATGTTGAATATTTTTTTCGCTGCCTCAAGGCTTGTGAATGTGAATGTGCTGTTGGGGGGGCAAAACCCTTACTCTTTATCTTGATCTCGAGGGAGATTTAGATGTAATCACCTACTTGCCATGGTATATGTCTCTCTGAATAGGGATATGTTTGTAAGATTTTTGGGGTCAGATTCTTCTTGGATATGTTATCAACTAATAAACCAATTGTGGGAATCAGGAGTCAGATTAATATATCATGTGAGCCTTCTGTTGTTGTTTCACATCTCTTCCTTGTTATAACTTGTGATTGGCATAGGAGGCAGGCCCTATCAAATTGAAACAGTTGGGGAAATTTTGGGTTTTTGCCAAAGACAGGAAAGGCGATAGCTCTGTGGTTCTAAATTATGGTTCTCTGCTTGTGGGAGTTGTGCTAATGGATCGTGGAGATTGAAGAGATGGGGAGTTCTGCTAACCGATGGAGTAGTCAATTCTTTATTTATGTTCACTGATCATCAAAATAGCAAGTTTGCCGGCCTTGATAAAATGTGTTGTCGGTGATGCTAGGCTTGCGAGCATTTGTCCCCACTCATGTAATTATCATCTTACTGAAGCTTTGCGATGCTCGTGCGCTCGTGGTAGGCAGTAGGGATGCCTTCCAGTGAAGTGCGCCACCCTTAGTGCGCCAGGCCGTGTCAAGGGTCTTACAGTGGATTAAGAATAAGCTTGGATATTACTTTTTCACGTATTATTATCTTTTTTCTTCTTAAGAATATACAGTGTCTATATTTAAGAATATACAGTGCACTTGTGATACTGCTAACATCTCTAGCGAATCTCATTGTCACAAAGCGTGCCAGGCTGCTAGCCTTCTGGCTCTCTTCAGTCCCAGTTGACAGAGTTGGCTGGGGCAAAGTGTATGGTTGGAGGCCAAATTTTCTTAATATTGTTCCAAAATTAGACTTGAATCAATTTTATTTACGATAATTGGAATGTGATGCATGGGTGACACACCCAATTTCAGCGCCTTTTATCCTATTACAGTTTGGTTTCGAGATGCGTTTAGCCGATAGCTCGCTGTCTTTTTATATTTTTGTGTAGTTATCTTAGAAAAATGAGGATTATAAATGTCAATTATCGATCGTGGTCTAATAATTATAGACTTTATTCGTGTTATATAAATTAGGAATTTAATTTTTAAAAAAAAATTAATAAAATTGAATATATGTTTCATGCCGCACATTTTCCAATTTTGCGGAAAAAAAATCGTGAATTTGAGCTAAGACATGAGGAAATTATGATTCCTGCAGATAAATTTTGTCCGTATCCATTCGCCCATGCTATATATATCATGTTTCGTTAAAAAGAAAAAAACTCACATATTTTATAATAAGAAATTAGAATTTGATTGCAATGTATCCGTTGGATATTGGTTTCATACGCACGTGGCTCCCGGCCGTTGGATTTTCTTTTTTTGGTATTTGTCTTACGTTTCAAGATTTTCCGGCATGAAAACCAGCAGCACCAGGCCCCGCGTGGACTGTTGAGGCGACGCCACCTTCTTCTCGGCTCGCCGGACACGACGAACATCACTTGACTCTGTACTGGATTGCGGCGAAATACGGCCGCAAGCTTTCATGACCTCTGTCCTCCTCACTGTGCCGTCTTTTTCAGCAACACTCCCACCAAAACGCCCGCCACTGCAGCCCAGCAGCTCCGACAGTATCTGTGCCTCAGTATATATCAAAAAACCTAAAATGTTGCTCTTCTGCAGTGTGAAACCCGCTGTTATTGCCTCCTGCGGTCGAATTGATGCTCAATTCATCAGCCGTCGATCCCAGCTCCGTGGTTGATCCAATCACCACCAGCACCCGTTCTCTTCCTCCACCGTCCAACTGCCGTTCATCACTTCCACAGCGGTATGGGACCGACTATCCAATGTCTTTTCCCTTTAGCCCAACATTCTCATTTTCCTTGTTGGATCGTGTGGACTGGAAGAATGGAAGAACAATAATTTTAATGTGATTAGCCATTAAAAAAAGATAATATATTTTCTTCTTGTTAGTCAAAAAATGGGGTATCTTTGTTTTCTTTCAAAACTACAACTCCAGCTAGCTTGGAATCAATATCTGAATTCTTTGTATTTTAAAGTAGGCACATAGCTCTTTCAAATCCTTGCGGAATAAGGTCCAAAGAGTTTTTGCATTTGGTGTGTTATGATTTTTCAAGTGAAGTGATTGAATCTGGCAATTTTTATTTGATTTTATTTTATTTTTTTAATGTGAGTTGCCCTGATTGAGTTCAAAGCTGGTATTCATGGCTTGGGATTAATTTATGATTCCTTAAATGAGTAAAGATGGATGCATTGAGCTATCATTTGAACTTAAATCACCCTTAAAGCATTTTTCGACAATGAGTTATGCTTGGAATTAGTCTGATTGTGTCCACTTTAGTTCTGGCAAAATATATCGATCAACTTTAAAATGCTAATGTACTTGCGTGTCTCCCTGAAACCTCATTCGCAGCAGGCTAGCAACAACACAGTTTAATGTTGTTCTATGAAATGGTTTCATTGGGATGGATTGGACTAGTAGATTAAGCTCTTTATAGTAATTTTTGCAGTCTCATTGAATCTAGTTGATAAATTTATCTTCCTCTTTTTTCTCCCTGCTTAGTTCTTCCTTGGCTTATTGTATTTGTTGGATGCTTGCCTACTAGAATTTTGGCTTCCATGTGCAGGCAAATACATTAAACACTGCCTTTGAAAATGGAGTTTATCATAGGGAGCATGTTTATGAAGCTTGGACAAATTTTACATGGTTACTGCCCTTCGGTGCCATTTACAAACCTAATTAATGATTCCTATTGTAGTATTCAGTCTATTCTGTTTGGAACAAATAGCTGTTAGCCACTTCAGCACTCTTGTAGTACTTGCAGTGCATCGGAGGATACGAATATGATAGTTATCTGTCCTCACAGGGACAGGTATTTTCCCCACATACCATAGCAATTCATGGACAGCATCATGAGAATGGGATGGCCTTTTGAAACAGTCTTTGGCCAGGAGCAAGTATTGCCAATGGGTCATAGGTAGTTTTTCTCTGTTTGAAAACTTCCCATTGTGGGCCAAAGTGGGCTTGCCACTCTTCCTGTGTAGTGTAATGGGGCAGATATTGCTTTACCCCAAGTTGTGCTGTTTGACAAAATTCTAGAATTTTAGCATTCTGAGTCAAGATATGTTCTAAGCCATCAGTTCCTGTGGAAGACGGCACTGCAGATGAAAGGAATGCCACTAGGTAGAAAATTTCTTCATCTGGAATAACAGCCGAAGTTCTATTGTCCCACCTGAAATTTGAACCGGCATATGCATAAGTCAATAGAAAGTAGTATAATTCACTGAAACAAGTTAATTTTTTTTTTTCTTGGTTGCCTTTCAACTGTTACTTTGACTTGTTGACTGGGTAGATGAGGATAGGGCCATTGCTGGCGTCTGTAAGGGTATTCCCAAAGACTTCATCAGCAAAGTTATGTATTCTGCTTTTAGGGATAAAAAGATTGAGCCATGGATGCGGAACTTCCCACAAGCCTTTTGACCGCAGTTTGATTTCAGATGCATGAACTCTGTCCAAGAAATCTATGTATCGAACTTCTGTTAGAAAAAGTGTTGATGGGAGATATCTCAACTGAGACAGCTGTTCCTTGAGTTCCTGCACATCACATAATGTTCAAGGTCCATTTACTCATCTCTTGTGATATAATAATCTATCTACTTATCTACTCTCATATGTAAGAAATCAACATGATTACGTGTATAATAAATACCTTACCTCATTTAGTTTTTCTGTCTTTTCTGGGTCGATGTACTTGGCCAGTTCTAAGCAGAAAAGGGTTCTTCCACCTGACTCAAACTGGCTAGCCTGTACTTCGTCTTGAGGATCAAAGGATGACCTCCAGTTATTCAGGAGACCAGTCTTGTTGATTATTACAAATCCTTCAATATAGTCAAATGCATTTTCTACAGCAATTAAATTCTCCTGATCTCTGGTAAATGCAGTGAAATCTGAGTAGAGAACTCTGATCCATTTCACCTGTTCAGTGTATGGTGTTGTAATTGAGAGCTATCATCTTGTTTTTTCTTATTCTGCCTACTACTACCCAAAAGTAGCATCAATTATCATTCCTTTACCTTTGTAGGTGCCGGTTCAAGTGATATTCTTGCTCGTGTGATGATGCCAAACTGACCAAGTCCTCCAAGAACGCTGTGAAATAGGTCAGGATTCTGCTTCTCTGAGCAATTTACTGCATCTCCTTTTCCTGCAGCAAGTTGTTTTTTTTTTTTTTTTTAAAGGCTGGAGTATTATGTTCACAGGAACTTTTTGTGTCTATCATACACAGACAAGGATGCATACACGTGTATTCATGTGTGCACATACTTGCATATGCATAAATATCCTACAATGTTATATTTGTATGTTTACTGTCATTTTACAGCCAATTTTATGACAAATGTGGAACATTGTTAATGGAACCAGGGTCTAGTGCAATGTGCATAATGAGCAAATTTGCCTGCATTATGAACATCTGTTACTTGACCCTGGTCTCATTCTGGATGGTACAATTATCACAACTTGAAGAGCTTCATTTAGCTAGTTTATTTTCATTTCTTGTCGTACCTGTAACGACTTCCAGCTGATGCACATTACTTATCTGAGGGCCATGCCGAAATGCCTGCCCACTAACCCCAGCATTGGACAAAGTACCACCAACAGTTAAATGTAGGTAATCCGTCCATGATTTTGGTGCTAACCCGTATTTCAGGCTCTCATGCAGGACATTGATCCATAACTCACCACCCGAGACATCAACATATGGATGATTTCCGGCATAAACAAACATCTTGGGGACCTGGAGTGATTCCATGTTGATAACAATTCCTTGGTGGGCTTGTGCCTGTCCCTGGAGGGAGTGGCCATGACCTCTTGCAGCAACTGTCAGTTCTGAATCGAGACCCAGATGCCAAATGTGTTTTACAGTAGTGGTGATGTCATTAACTGACTTTGGATATAGCACTGCCATGGGAGGCATATGAAACCTATAGCCAAAATCTATGGCTGCATGATGAACCTCATCGAAAGTGAAGTATCCATCAATTGCAAGCATTTCTAACGAAGTTGGGTGACTGGAGAAACAAAGTTTTATTTTTATAGTTATGCAGCTGAGGAACAAGATCATGAAGCTTCCTAGAAAAACCACATTATTTTGCCTGAGGAAGCTGATTGGTAGGTATCTCATTTTTCAGTTGGAAAAGTTGGGGTGGAGACAATCAGAAAAGCAGGAGAGTTGTGGATTGGGCGAGGGAAACAAAGAATTGAGAAGAGTATTTAAAGGTGAATATCTGGGTGTCTGAGTCAACCAGTATTCAGTTGTGACTTGTGAGTGAGAACCGTATGAAGACTGACTACATGAGTGGAAGAATTTTATGATTTTCCCTTTGGGGTCTCCATATTGGGGGTGCCTTTTATTTATATTGGATACAAGTTGAAGAGAAAAGCCACCAGAAAGAAAGATTTCACAAATCTTTGCACTTTTTCCTACAGTGGCAACCACAATCTTCCTCTTTTGCCACTAAAGACAAACTCGTCTTAGAATATTTTCTCTTTAGCAATGTTAAGGATACTTTTCCTAGTTTTGGTAAGAATTACATGGCTTCTACAGTACCCCCAATCTCTTATTCTAAGTCTTGGAATGATGGAAATGATGATAGATTATGTTCTTATTGAATCTAATAGCTGTCGGAATGTAAGCATCGCGTATCAACTTTGAGATCAGATGAGAGGGACAACAGGCCCGCCGCTTGATTTTATTTTAGGGGGGGGATGCATATTGCTGGGTCCATTGGACACGTGAAATAATATGCTTTGTGTGGTCTATGGGGGTGTAAGAAACAAGGATATGACTGGTTATGTAGGGACCCCTTCCATTGCCAACCCTAAAGGGTGACTGGGAAGGGCAGAGAAAGATGGAGATGACAGGTTGGACGAAGCATTGAAAGAGCAAGCTTCTGCTCATCTGCTGATTTATGTTTTGAAGCCTTGGTTCACACAATTGGACAAGTTTGGATGATTCCATTGTTTATTTGTTCCCAAGTCCGCTCAAGACACAGTTTTGCAGTCAATACGTCTTTTAACTTTTTGTAGCAAGTTGCGCATGGGGCAGGTCTGCATCTCCAATGGGAAGAAGCATCCTGCAGTTTCCCACGTTACCGTTCAGTGTAATTTCGATTGTTCTGCCCTGGTATGGTTATGCATAGGGCAGAGGGTATTCATGAATCCAACCCAAGTACATTCATAATGGCACAAGCATACCTGTTCCGGGCAAGGTGTATGTACTAAGAGCTTTTAGAGTTTTGACTGAAGTTAAAAGAAAATTGTGGGGAGCATTTTGCTTTGTTCTACGAACACAGTCAATTCGGTGCGTATCAGACAATTACGTTACATTAGTATGATTGTTAAATATATATTTGTACTTTTTACCATTAAATATAATCATATATGAAAAAACCGAAATCTTGTAACTAAAGGAAACGGTAATGCAATGTATGCCTCTAGGTCTAAAGATTCAGCAAACGAATTTAACAAAGAACATCATTTAGTTAGTAAATCTGATCCTTCTACACTGAAATGGAAGACAATCCGTGTGGTTGGTTGGACAATGATTATCGCGAGGAAAGAGCTGAAAAAAAAAAAAAAAGGGTGGTTGTGGGGAAATCCCCAAAGGAGAAAAGGATAGAAACAGTAATCTCAACCGGTTTTGGAACTACTACTTATTTATTTTTCCTTTCTGAGCTGGGATTTGGGAAACGTCCAAAATTATCCCTTAATCAACTATTGATAGTGCATGTTTGTCGAGGGGAATCATTCGGCGCTTTAATTGATTGGATCCGTCCAAAGGGTTTTTCTTCAACGAAAAAGAAAAAGTTACACAAGCGCATTTCGGATGCGGAGTCATGACCGTCGATATCAACCAGCAGAGAATTTTCATTAAAAAAAAAAAAAAAAAAGAACGGCAACGAGTTGGGTCCTCTGCTGCCATGTCGTCAGGTCAAATTTAATTAAGCAATGGAACTTGAAAATTTTCGATGGAGAAAAAGTTCACAAATTTGTTACATGAAAATGACAAGACCCCAAAGAAAAAAAAAAAGAAAAAGAAGAAAGAAAGAAAGAAATGATACGAGGAATAAAACAAAGGTGATGAAGAAGACTTGCATTGACAAAAATCAGCCACTGGCTCATCTATTATTATTTACTTACTTCTAAAATCTGGGTGTGCTGTCACTATTACCAAAGTTTCATTTTTTTTATGTTCGAGTTGATATTTCTCGAGTCCTGAGGCGTGGTGTGAAATTGTTCGCTTGTTCTTAACACATATTCTTGCTCCCCTCCCCAAGTAGATTTTGTGCTTGGGAGCCTTATCGTGATTAACATTCTCGTGCTTTCTGGAAGGTTACATAATTCGACATCGTAACGATAAAAAAAAAAAAAAAGGAGGAGGGGACAGCCATGCTTGCCACGTAATCGTGTAAGACCCCATCAAAGAGGGGGCCCCCCCCCGGGGGGCGTGTCTGTCCGCTGCTTTACAAGTCAAATGATCGTCGCATTCGTTGCCTAAGAAATTAAAATTTTAAATTTTTTATTGTGAAAATCTCGAGTTTTAATATTAAAAATAAAATTATGTGATTTATAAAAATAAATTGACCTAATAATATCGCATAATTCAGAACCTAATGAACCCAATGCATGCATGGTGATTTGGAGAAAGTACTACGCGAGGCCAAAAAAAAAATATATAAGATCACAAATTTGCAATCTAAAAATTATGATTACGCTCTCGCGTCTAAAATTTTCATCAACCTAATTTCAAGAAATCAACGGGATCCTCGTGGAATCATTATTGATCCAGTAAACCATAACAAAAAATAATAATAATAATAATAATGACAGAGGAAGCACGGTGTGCACAGGTGAGACACTCGAGTGGTTGGTCCAAGAATGAGGATTAATTAACCACTGATGAGCAGGCAAGTGGGGTGGCTCGGAGAGAGGAAGTGGTGGTGGGGGGGGGGGGTGTGTGTGTGTGGAGGTGGGGAGGCATGGAGGTCGGGTTGTGGGTGGAAACTTTTACTGGCTAGGCCGCCGGTGATCGGTGGGATTGCCACATAGCAAAGGCTATGGAGACCGTCCTTAATCATCATGCCAATTCGTGACAATACAGAGACTTTAAAAACTGCACTTAAGAGGGGTTGGTAGGGTGCAATACCAATTTGATTTTAACCCACGACATTAGAAAATAATCATACTTATCGTGTCGCCTTGTCACGCTTTTATTCCACTTTAATCAATGTCGCCTTGTCGCTCTGTCCTCTTCTTCCCTCGTATTTGGTTAAAATCAACTAATCTTAATCCCCTTCTCGTTGGTGACATCCTCCCTTGTTAATTACCCATTTGTACATAAGATTAAAGGACTCAAATTTACTGTACCCATATAAAATTTCCAGTATTATGTCCACCGATGACACCCTTAAGCCCCCCAAGATCCTCCACTGCCAGCTTAAAATGACGTGTTGTACGTTCATATTGACATTTTCCCTTTCCCCTTCTATTTCTTCCTTTTTACTTAGTGGCTTACTGTCACGGAGTGTGGACGGGCCGTGACATTACGGTCTTATGTGGTACTAATTATATGATGCCCCCCACCTATCAACGAAAGAACCAACGGAGCTTTGAACCATCCAACGTTTACTTTTATGCGTGCGATTGATCAGTCCATTAATTAATCTCATGTTCCAGATCATATGAATATTTTGTTGCAATCTTTGTCTGAAAAGTATGTCTCAGTGACACCTTTCGGCCTGTACAATTGAAGAGATGACCTGTCCAGCATTAACTCTCTCTCCCTGCCCCACCGTCCCCCCAAACCCCAACAAATCTGAGTTTATGGATGCCGAAGGCCTTGGCCAACAACTTTATTTACACCATCCTGTTTAGAGAGGTAAAAATCAGAAGATATCACACTCAAACAGTAAATATATATATATATATATATATATATCTGTAGGTTTAAAAAAGGCCAATGCGAGATATTTCTTCGATTATCCTTATTCGTGATAAGATTCCTCCCTCTACGATTTAAGGTTTTCTCACAAGTGCCCCATTTAATATGAATTTGGTTTTAGAGGATGGATCTCTGTAGGGTTTTTTTTTTCTTTTCTTATTTTTGCAATTGTCAATATGTCCTCCATTGAAAAATTCAGTAATACGCACATTGTTTGAAGATAAAAGTGAATCATTTGATAACGTACCCTAGAAAAGAAATTTAATTCAAATTTTATTTAGTTAGAAATGGATTTTAGACCCAAAAGAAAAAAGTATCATAAAAATTGGGACAAAATAATAAAGGTTGTGCTAGATCTTATAATTCGCACGAAGTTCAGGATATGTTTTGGTTATCTATTCCACAACAAGCCATATCAATTTCAAAAAATTTTATCCTAGCATTCATGGGAGAAAAGAATCAAATTATGAATTTCAATTTATTTTTAAAAATCATCGGTAAAAAATTTAATTTGTTAAAAACTAGATTGATTTTCAGCAAATTAATTTATTGAATAAGAAGATAAAAAGCGACTAACCTATGGGATTCTTGATGCATTTTACATTTTTTCTTAGTTAAATATGATGAGAGACAAGATATTGGGCCTTTATGTATTTTACATGTCTTTTCATAGTTAAAAATGATGACAAGCACTCAGGCCCTTATTATAATTTAATATATATATATATATATATATATATATATATACACATACATGTTATCAATCAAACGGTACATGTGTGATTTCACACTGTAGCCACAACTTATGTGAAAAACCTGAGATCTCTACAAGCATCATGAGGTGGCCGTTAAAGGGTAGAGAGTGAGACGGAATCTTGATAAGTGATGAGCCTGTCTGATAAATCCGTACGCTCATCAGGAACTTCTATTCTTCCCCTCCTACTCTTTTTTTTTTTATTATTATAATATTTTTTTTTCTGTTTATGTGATGATTAATTTTTTCTTCTTCAACGCTGCGACTATAATTCAGCCATCAGGGAGGAGGAGGTGGGGGGGGGGGGTTATAATGTTTTGCCTGAATCTTTTGGATTCTCAACTTTCCTTTATTTGTTTCCCTTGGTCCTCTGCCACAAAATGCGGCTACCTTCGAATTCTCCTTTCTTTTTCCAAATTCGCTCTCGTGGCAAGTATGGAACATGTTGGTCAGCACAAACATTCCTTCGGGGGGTCATAGCCCGTGCCTTTCAAAGAATGACTCAATTGCCCTACTTTATCATTTTTGCCACGTTTAACTCATAATTCATATATATTTATATATATAAAAAAAAAAAAAGAACATTCACTAATGGGGTTGTAATTCAGTCAACAAATGACAGGTCCAACAAAATTTTAAGATTTTTTTTTTTTTTTGTTTCCTGTGGGTATTTGACCAAAAGAAAGAACGCTCCATTAGTTTATGCTCTTGGGGCATTCAAATCTTCTGGATTCAGTCAACACACGCTAGAGATTTAGGAACCGTGATTCGGACCATAGATAACACACCAAACACACGACAAATAAATATTATATAATAGCCCGTGATTTCTTCCCTTTCTTTTTTTTCTTTTTTGTTTTTGTTGGTGGTGGTTGTTGTTCTTCTTATCGTGGTACTTAATTTTTCTCAATAATATTACGTAACGAGACTGACATTGACTTGACTTGCAAATCACTACTTCATCGTTGCTGCCACGCGTCCATTGCCGACAACACTCTCTTCCAACTTTTGAATGTCATTTTCTAAGACCAAAAAACAAAGTCGTATTGAAAAAAATATATGTGTGTGTACGCGCGCGCGCTCGAAAGAACAAGAAGTGAATGATGCCCGCAAGTCTCAAATTGAAGTCCAAGATTGTCTTTAAGCTAAAGCTTTGAACGCCTCTGTAGGTCGAGAGAATATTTTCTCTGAATTCTGCTGGCCCTTTGATATCTTTGAACGACTTTGGGAAGTAAACACGTGGCCTTTTAAATTCTCTTTTTTGAGCCATCAATATCTCTCTATTTCACATGACCAACTTTTTACATTTTTTTATGTGTTGAACGTCTTTTTTTTTTTTTGGGGGGGGGGGGTGTTGGGGGGTGGAAACCAATGTGCTGCATGTGACATCAATTGGTTAGGCGTAGATCCAAAAGAGGCTGCTGCTGGAGAGAATTGGGATGTAGAACAGAACAGAACAGAACAGAGCAATAATGGTGGCTTTGGGGAAAAGTTTTCGCTTTCATGCGTGGACGCTTTAATGACGGCCTTAGAAAATTTGACTCTGACTTGAGCCTAAATTTTGCACTCTTTGTTCAGACTTAAGATCACGTTATAATGGCATAAGTTACAAGATTAACGCTGTTATTCTTAATTTGGCTAAGAAGCCTTTTTACTTATTTCTATTTTGTTAAACCGAATTTGTCCGCATTAATTACAAAACATATTCGTTCAATTTCACTAGATATTAAGTCAAGACGATTATCATTATTGGTGACACCGACATCATGGTTTTCTGAAAGAAGCGCTTTTGGCTTATTGATTACAGGGTTGTCGTTTTCACGTTGCATAGGTTTACACCGGCCTAATTTTCATATTCTCGCATAAGAGTTATCTTTAAGTGTGATCATTATATATTTTAATAAGTTAATTTTTTATAAAAAAAAAAAATAATAACTCTTGATGCATAATATTTCTGTCTACTGTAAAATTCCCGATGGGTACGTGTTGACGAAGAAGGCGATATCATATTGTTACTGTGTACCTCGCTAAATTAACTTTTTAAAAAGAAGATAATTAACCTATAATAAGGAAGATGATCACATTTTCTTATAAACATAGAAACATTTTTTAAGAACCAAAAAATATATAAATATGGGTAAAGGTGTTAGAGAATTTTTCTATTTAAACGTAAAGTTGTATAATGATAAAAGTTATATACAAACTATGACATTATAAAAATAATGATTTATATATTAAAAAAATATTATATATATATATATATATATATAATTATTTATACGTAATTTGTGAGTAAAAAGGTAAGAAAATTATCAAAAAGGATAAGAGTTGTAAATCTTTTTCTCTTAAAGGTTGGTAACATTCAAGTCTTATTCAATATCGGAACATCCACTCTAGCGTGAGAATGAATCACCAGTTCAAATCAATGTTTAATGGTATACAATATTTTGTAATATTTATGTGTATATATATTTCATAATAATTGCAATGTATATATATATATATATATAATATATATATATATATTGTTTTTATGTATTTTATTTTTACTATTTACACAACATTCCTTTAGAAGATAGACAAAAAAAAAAATCCTAAAATATTTGTGGAACCCACACTCGTTTCTTTTCTTGTTCAATTATTAGATGTGAGACTAATTATTGTTTCAACTCGTAGTTTAACACATATATTAATTTAATTCATACAATTTTTTTAAGTTCATGTATAAACCTATATTTTGAAATATTAAATTTAACCTATATTTACGTGTTACGTTATACTAATTATTATTTATGTATTTTTAATATTTGAATACTTAAGTGCAATTGTTTAAAAAATTAAAAATATATATCTAATAATTTTAGCAATATAATATATATCTACGTCAAGTTAATTGCAGAATAATATATATGCCCATTAAAAAACAATGTCTGTGGGCTACTTCTTTCCATTCTCTTTTTTTTTTTTTTTTTTTGGGTTTTCTTCCAATTTTTTAAGAAAAAAAAAAAAAAAACAACGATATACTGTAAAACATTGGCACTTTGATACACTCTAGGTAATCAACAATTACAGAATAATTCGTGATGAGCATTCGTTATCCCTAAATTGTAAATTTGGCACTTATCTCGTTCAGGGTACCCAAAAAAAAAAAAAAAAAAACCGGGGGAGGGGGGCGGCATATCATCTCTAAAACATGCATCAGATTCTTGTTCAATTACTGACAGCCACTCCAAAATTGGTGGCTATTATCATTGCCTAATGCTATACACATCCAATGGTGATATGCCTTTTTGACTTCAAGGTACATCACCACAGAGCTGTTCCATTCACAAATACAAGCCAGAACCTCTGATAATGTTTGGTATCAGAACCAGATTTTTGCAGGTCCACCACATATTTGGAGACAAACGTACCTCCCAGGTGGAAAGGGCCCTCAAATTTACGAATGCTTTGAGCCAGATGAGATTAACCCATATCAATAATTGTTCGACCCACTGTGTTGTTGGGCTTGGCAGCCCAATATAGGACCACCGATGCACCCGCCCAGCTCTGTACCATAAGATTCACGGCGGGTTTGGATCATGAAAAAGGGGAATTCTCAGGAGTACACCAAAACCCGAGACGCACCGATTTGTCTTCAAATTGAAGACTGATATAAGTCCAATATATATTTTGTAACGTACAGTTTAATAGCTTAATGAATTTTCTAATAAATTCAAAAAAAGTAAAAGGAAAAAAAAAACGATGAGACCTTGGGCCGGGCGGATTCATCTTGAAACTAAATGCAGACATGAGCCCAATGCACAGTGGCACTGACCGAATAGTTGAACTGGCGATGCCATATATGCATTTAGATTCGGTTGCCCTCAGCTATGGTAAAGCCCATTGCATAAAGTTTGGTACAGAAGTCCTATGTTTTCAGACGAATGCCCTCTCTTTCACTAACGATCTGTTCAAATTCCATGTAACTGCAAACCAATTACTGCCCTCAAAACCAATATACATACTACCAGGTTTTCATCTTTAGTCCTTGTACTATCTATATTTCTTAGGTCATCTCAAGGCACTTGGTTGATCCCATGTCCGGAATGAGCAGTCTGCATCAAAGCTGAGGTCCTTCAACATCCGGGTCAATTTTATAGGACTTGCAAGAGATTTCAAGCTCGGAGACCTTTGCTGGTAAGAAGCAGGCTGCCAAAGCTTGCCACTGCTTGTGCTTGGTACTGCAGGAGTTGCAGATGATAGCAGAGAGACCCTATTATTAGACGGTGAATAGCTGTCAGAGTGAGCATCAAAAGTTCCTATCCTCATCTTTGGGGAGCTCATTGATCTTGCTTTTGCTTTGGCAGATTCAGTTGCTGCCATGTAAGTTGGAATCACAACAGTTCCTGAAAAGGAATTGTCATCTCCCAGCGAAGCCCGCTTTCTGTGAAATGATTTCATTGGTGCTTCTATGGGAGAATCCAGTCCTTCAATATGGTATTGTCTCTCCAAACCTCTCAATTTAGGTTGTTTTCCTCTATGTTCCAGTCTGCTCTTTGAGTTTGATATCAAAACTGAGTCCAAATCTTCGAGTTCCCTACTCTTAGTAACTTGAGTCTCAATCCATTGGTCTAACCAGTACTTTTGTCTTCCATTAACTTTGTTTCGTTCCATTTCAGCTGAATTCTGGAAGTTTTTTGTTTTTCCTGAGTTTTGATCTATTGCTTCTCCAGGAAAAGATAACGTACAAGAATAAGTAGGTGACAATGACATTAAAGTTGAGCAGCTTACCCGATGGCTAAATGAGTATTCTCTTGCTCGTCCCCTCTTTATTACAGATGCTTTCTTGCTGGAAAATAAGGCATTTTCCTCTTCCTTTGTCAAAATGCTTCCATCCCATCGTCTTTGACTATTTGTGTCCATCTGAATTCATGATTAAGTTTTTTTTTTTTTTGGTCCAAACTAAGGTAATTGAATATGGTAACACAAACTCTATCAACCTTTTATACAAACCTTAACGATCTTGTCTCTTAAATTCTGGTTCTCTTCATCATCGTCGTGATGCCAAGTTCCTTGTACTAGTTGATTTCTCCTGGTACATACCTGTGATTGGATATTTATAATGGACTGCAAACGTTTTAGAGTAGCAATAGCTTGGCATCTCACGTTTCGGCCTCTAATAATCGCTTGAAGCCTCACTATTCCTCTTAGAGCTCGTAAGGCTTTCCTTGCCTGCAAATCCCTCAGATATGCTAGTCAAAGCCGGCCTATATTCTCAACTCTCTGATTAATAAGGCTAATAAAAAGAAAGAACATACAATGTGACGAACAGAAATTAGCTGGAACAAAGCTTACAAGGTAACCCCGAAAGGCGGTTTGAATTTTAACGGCAGCTATGTCTTTGATATGTTTCTCGCGTAGGTAATTCGGACGAAGGGGATGAGCTTGTGCTTCGATGACTGAAGTTTCTTCTGTTTCCGTGTCGGGATGCGTAGACTGAGGAACACTGCTGACCAAGACAACCTCGGCTACAGCCTTAGCAGCTGCAACAGCTTTTTCAGCTGCAGCAGCAGTCGCAAGAGCCACGCTCAAAGCACTCTTGCTCTGCTCCTCCTCAGCTTCACTTGGCGTTCTTCTTTCTCTTAAAGGTAATGGTGCTGCAATGGAGGCTAGCCTACTTTTGGCCTTGAACTTTCCAAAAAATATCCATTTTCTTTTCTTGCCCTGATGTTTAGAACATAAATTAGATTACACAATTTCTTAGTAAACAGTCAAAAAAAAAAAAAAAAAAAAAAAAAAAGAAAGAAAAAACAGTGGACCATTTCAATTTGCAAAGAGAAAAACTACATACCTTATCTTGTTTTGACACTCCGTCTGCTACGAAGAACCTCTTTACCAGATTGAACCAGCTCTTCTTCTTACTCATTGAAGCACCATTAATAATCCACGCTGAAAGCAAGGAACTTTGATGCTTGGAAGATGTTCTTGTATCTTTATATCTATTCTAGGATTTTTTTCTGGTAGCCTAGTCAACCCAAAGAAAAACAAAAAAAGAAAAGGAAAGGTTCCTATGTAACCAAGTGGGGAAGTATGGATCTGTCATGCACATCTCTCTGGAATCAATGATGGTAAATCATCATCTTTTATTGTATTTCCCCAGACGCCAGGAATTTGAGAGAGAAGGAATTTGTAATTGAAACGAAGGAAGATAGAATGATATTATGCAGAAAGTTCATGAGCTGGTGACAACCTTGATGTGTACGCTGGAAAAGTATAGCCAAGCAATCAATCATTCAAGGGCTTTCATGATGAGCATTCTTCCGGACAAAAGCTGTGGGCCTTTATTCAAGCGACTTTAGAGAAAAAGGAAGAGCCTAGCCATGAGCCTAGCCATGAGCCATCCTTGTTGTTCATGGAGGGAACCTCTTCAAGAAAGCATAGATGTGAATAGTCTTTCTGAGCTACATGGGGCCTCACATATTCTTTCGGACTTCCATGTTTCTCAACCAAAGGCAACAATGGACAAGTTCAAAACTTCTGTTGGGGCGTGAAATTACCGAAGTACCCTTACATCAGTTTCACCAGGCTAGAATGCTGTCTTAGGTGCTATTAAGTATGATAGTTAAAATGTTGTCCAGACGATGATGCTATTAGCACGATGGGAAAACTACATAGATACAGTTATGTTACGATTGTACATCATTAGCCTTTCCAAACATGATTGTAACCATAAATTATATAATAGTGAAGCATAATAATTTTATATTTAAAATACATCAAATCAACTATGTTTATGTGCGAAAAACTGTGAGTATAAGTGCACAGCAGGGTTATTACTTAATGGGCCAGAGCTTTAGTAATCATTGTTTATCCATCTTTTTCTTCTCATTTCACCGTGAATGAGTGGCTAGTGAATAAAGTATTAGTTAAGATTGCGTTAGATTACGTTGTTTTGTACTTTGAAGATGACAGGCTTACAAGTTTTTGCCCTCCCAAGGCAGGATTGCCGTCTAGTGTTTATGTTGTTAAAAAAGTGTCTTGTCCCTAAAAGGGAGACTGTTAAGAGAGGAGGAGGTGGGTGGGGTTGGGGTGGTGGGGGGGGGGGGGGGGGGGGCCGGGGGGAGAGGCAGCCATTATTGAAGGATGTGGGGGAGGAGGACACAGAATTGCAGTGAACGAGTGGAATTTGGACAGGAGACTAAGACAGCAGTGGTGGAAATACAGCTGTAGAGGGCCCTAACTGCAAGAGGCATGGGGAAGTGTCTATATATGTAAAATTATAGGGCTTCAGATTGAAAATTAAATGTAAAATTAAAATTGGTTGATTTTATTAATAAATGTTGTTACTAGTGAGAGCATTGATATTTCTTCCGCTCCCCTTTGCCAAAAGGAAAATTAAGAAAGTGAGTAAAAAATTTTCCATCTCCCGCGCGGGCTCGGGGAGCCTTTTAGAGACAATTGGCAGAGGATGATCCAATGGCCAGCATTCAAAAATAAATGTTGGAAAATGTTCAGGCACGAACTCACTCTGCAGTGATATCAGCGTCTCTGTTGAATGAATACTACTTGCATGCATTTAAGAGTATATATCTATTAAAAACATTTTTTTTTTAAAAAGGGGTTTTGTTATGTTTAATCTAATATTACTAATTTTATGTACTATAAAATTGAGTCTCGCTTAAATATTTTTTCAAACGAGTTCTTCTTCTTCTTTTTTTTTTTTTTACTCTCACATTAGATATTAAGCTAACTTCAATACCCTAAATTTAAAAAATTCCAAAAAAAAGTTAAATTGGCTTCTAATATGTTGTTACTTTCGGAGAGAATAAAGGCCAAAAAACATTAACTCTACACGTTATATTGAAATTTTTTTATAATTATATTAATTATATATTTTAAAATATTTATTCAATATATTAACTCCATTAAATATAATTTATATTAATATTTTTTATTAAGTGTAACTATTTTATAATGACTTGTCTACTGTGTGATAGATACATCCTTTATCATAGATAAACCATTAAATTTATTAATATGATGTTAATTTAATTTTTTTAAAAAAATTAAAAATAATAAAATAAAAATATTTTAAAACTATTATAATTGTATTTTATCTCTCTTATACGATAATTTAAATTTTTTATTTTATTAATTTTTACAATTTTTTAAAAATACTAAAATTTATAAGACTTTATTAACGAGAAAGGAAGATTGAGTCGTTTTGTGAGGTATAAGTGACTCTTATCTAATAAAAATATTTAATTTAAATTAAATTAAAGAGATAAATTTAATTTATTATATGTATTCTAAAAAATAAAACAACTATATTTATAAAAAATTTCTAATGTAATGTATAGAATTAATATTTTTACTAAAAAATAAACATCACAAGCATTATACAAGTTATGACTAATTTAAATAAAATAGTTGACTTTAGTTAAATTATTAATCATATAGTGTGACTTAACAAACATATTTTAAATATATTTTAAAATTACATAAATATATTTATGTGCACATTTGGTTCAATTTTTTACCTTTCTCTCTAGTCTAAAGGCAAAAATTCTAAATTCATTACTAATGAATTTGAAAGAAGTTGAAAATATTTAAGAATTTTATCTTTTTATATGTGAAAAAAATGAGAGAATTTAAAATGATAAACATGTGAATATATTTGTAATCATATTTCAATTTTTTATAAATATTTTTTATTAAATCAAATTACCTATATAATAATTCACTTACATATTATGAATGTCAAAAAATTATGGCTGATTTAAAAATTCAAAAAAAAATTAATTATAATAATTATAAAAAATTTAAAATCTAGGGAAAACTTGTCTAAAATAAATAACAAGTATTTTTTTTTTTTTTTTTGTTTCCTCTGCCTTTCTAAATTACAAAGACTTATTAAAGAAGATAGCAAATAGTTGCACCGATGCAAGTTAGATTGTGCTTTTTAGTGCCAGGGCACCGACGCTTTGCAGCCCAAATCCCCAATCAAAATAAACCAGTTCAGTTTGTTTGTGGCCGCCATTAGAACCAAAATCAAGACACATTTGAGAAAGATACAATAATCTACAAAAGCGCCACCATATCCATTGTAAATCAAGTGAAGTTTTGGGACATTATTTTAATCCAAAAGATTAAAGATGGTCAGGCGAGAGTGCTCGACAAAGGCATATATACAGAGAAAGAATTGTCAGAAGACGATATAAGTTGATGGTAGATTAGGGACGAGGTCCCTTTTTGCACTCTACATTCCGGCTCCTTCCTCAAGGAGGTGCCTACCTCCATTCAAAATGCCGATCTTATTTGCAATACTTTTTTGCTTGTGAATCTTGGCAGAGTGGTCTTAATCCAACTGATTTCTTTGTTTAGCTTGAGATGATGAAATTTTGTAAGGAAATGTCGAACTCTAGTTCCTACGCACCCCACAAAAGAAAAAGCGGGGGGGGGGGGGGGGGGTGTTGGCAGCAGTGATCCCCTTGACGCATAAGGAAACCTGTAGAGGAAGGGAAGCTTCAATTCTCCCACATGACTCCACTGCAGCACCCTTAAGCCTCCTCTTCATCTTGTCAACAACCTCCTTCGCCTCCTCCACTCTCGAGTTCTTCACCAGGCCACGAACCAGACCCTCGACGGCCTCAAACGAAGGCACCCATCTTCCGCACCCATCTTCCCCTTATAATCTCAATGAACACCTCCAATGCTGAACCAAAACTCGCCCTCCTTAACCATGCTCCTAATCAAAGTGTAGTAGGCAAATGAGCATGGAGATGCATGACCATCAGTCAACATAATATCCAAAACCTTCTTCGCCGATACAAAGTCGGCCAACCTACCAAACCCCTGAACAATTGCATTGTAAGTGGCTGTGGCTTCAACGCTTTGAACACCATTTCGTCAAGCAGTTTCTTGGCCCTAACACACTCCTTGTTCTTGCACAACCACAGAATCCTATGGTTGCAAGTAGTCAAATCACAATCCAAACCCATTTTTAAAACCTTCTTCACAGCCCCATCAAAGCCATCCGCATTACTATTCTTCAAATAAGCCCCTAACAATATATCATAGGAGTCGATATTCGGCTTAGGCATTACAATCTGATTCCTTCTCCATCTCCTCGATCGAATCACAGGAAAATTCAATCTTGTTACCCTTAACAAACGCTTTCGGAGCCAAGTTATTCGATACGACCCCCGGCGAGATGCCAAGTTTCTCAGGCATTGTATCAAACAGCTGCTGAACTTTCCGAAACATGTTATTTTTCATACGAACACTGAGGATTGCAAAAAGAGACTTCTCAGACAATTTAGAATAACCCCGTTGCGAGTAATGCAAGGGAGTCTGCATGGCTTGATCGACCATGCCGGCGCTGGAGTAGAGCATGAGGATGCGAATCCAGAACCCCTCGGATTTGGCAAGGGAGGAGGACGACGAATCGTTTTGCTGGGATTGAAGAAGGCGGTGGACGAGGTCCGGGCGGTTGGACCAGGCGAGCTTGCGGATGGAGAGATGGAAGATGGAGCGGTGGCGGCAGAAGGTGGGGAAGTGGGCCGACTGCTCAAAGATTTCAGCCAATTTGTCTGGGTTGGATTCGGAGGTAAAGGCGGATAGAGCGGCACGAGATGAAGGAGAAGGAGTGCTTTGGGTGGACGAAGACTTGGGGTCATACAGCTTTTGGAGATTGTTTTAAAGAGTTTAGGACTCTTGTCAATGGAGGAAGCCATTCTTAACAACCGGAAAAGCCGGACCGACGGCCCGGGGTTTGAAGTAAACCGCAGAAGACTGTTAGATGGTTTATGAACCGCTCTGATATAGCATTGGACTGTTCTGGGCTGGGCCGAAGTTCATACAGCTAACTCTATGGACAGACTTACAGATTGCTCCAGCAACTAAAAGCCTCGAATTCGAATGAAATTAATTAACCCAAAAATAAAAAAATTTGCTTGAAGTGAAAATAATGCTGCGCAAAACAAGATCCTAGGAATATCTGTTGGTGAGCAAATCTCAAGCCAAAAAAATAAATAAATAATTACCCAAACCTCGTATCATGTGACTTGGATAAAAGAAAAAAGCGTTGTCAACCCTGACGCAAGTCACTGAAAAATATTAATGCTAATGGGAAACACCTCATTCAGATACAGAGGCTATATTGATTCCCTGGTGGTTCTCGAATTTTCACATAATGAGGACTTCTGTCGAGTGCAAGGCAGCGGCTTCTATACAAGAGACCAAATCTTTGGATTACGACACGAAGCCGCAAAAGCCATAAAATAAGGGACCAGAATCTCTCTCTCTCTCTCTCTCTCTCTCTCTCTCTCTCTCTCTCTCTAATTTACACAAACGCTTGGATCATGATCGGGAAGAATCACCGAACGGCACACAATCTGCAACTGGAAGTCTGCTTGATCTTTCGTTTCCTCCCTGATTCTTCCCTTTGAAGCAAATGACACCAAAAAGATCAATTATTCAAACAGGAAGGAGAAGAAAAAATCAGAGTCAGTTTGTGGATGAAACTTCAACAAGGAAGACATCATTAACTCCTGGGGGAGACAATGGTGGAACAGCTGCCCCGTGAGATGTACTCGACTCTACCTCCAAAACCTTTCTACCAGTTGCCTGATGCTCTCTCTTTCTACCCATCTCTCTCGAGGATAGCGATTCAGAACCAACAGCTCCTGATGAGTTAGTGCTGCCAATAGATGCTAGAAAATTGTCCTTTGAAAGTGTCGCTTGGGCAGAAGCAATAACTGAGCTGAACACACCAGACTCCCTTAATCCTTGTATTATTGCCTGAAACAAGCACCGAACATACTTGAATCCATTTGGATACTAAAACAGTGCAATACCAACAGGACAATAAACCTCTTGTATAGTTTATAACAGCACAAATGCCAGCCAGACAATATTGGAATAATTTCCCCCATTAAGCAATTTCTCTAGAGAGGAAGACGACCACCCGATCAGTTTGCACTTGCACACCCCGTTATTCATTATATATAATCAATTTGACTATTTTTATTTAATTTCTTTGAAGTATGTTTTCCCTCAACAAATGTTGCCAACAACAAAGCTTTAGATGATCAGAATCAAGAAGTAGGAATCACCCTCTGGAGTCCAATCGCATACACTTTTTGCTTACCATGGGAGAATAGATCCTAGTTAAAATGCCTTTCCTTAGAAGTTTCAGCTTTAGGTCTTTGTCACCCCATACAACATGTTCATGATACCTACGGCAAAGCACCATAAGTTAACATTTTCTGAGAGCAAAACAAAACATTAAGCAAAGCAAATGCCAACAATTATCCCAGTTCCCAGAAATGTATCTCTGCACAAGAAGATAAATTTTGTGAAATTAAATGCCTACCAGTTCAGCATTTCTTCCTCAGTGGCAGTTGAAGCAATTATGAATGCCTAAATACACAATACACAACAGATAAGACAGAGTTATCAAATAAAAATAAAATCCACAACAATCAAACAAGAACCGCAAGATATTGCCAAACATGGTAAATATCCACACTATTAGCATCCCTTAAGCAGGTTAATTACACTAAGAGAATAACAAACCTACATTCTGTGAATTTTGAAAATATAGTCTAAATTTTCACATCCTATCTCACTTTCTATAACAGTGAACTGACATCATAACTCCCACCCTAACCACAGCACAAAATTCGACTACTCCAGGACAGAATTGGCAGCTAGTCAACCATGTAGAATCATCACCACTAGGCACAGGCTGTACCATGAACCCAATTTGGCCACTCATGACTTAACAACAGCTTTATATGTAACAAAAGACCAAAAGGAGTAGCACAAACAATCACTAACAGAAAGACTGCCTCATGGATCTACTGATCTTACTTTTTTTATGCAAAACTGTGATGCTTTTGATGCCATGCTTATATGTAGGTTATATCTCTAACAACTGCACCCCCCCTGGCTTTTTGCTGATGAGAAATTGAATAATTTCAGACACAAAAAATCGAAAACAAAGAATCATGCAATAATGATGCCTTGTATGCATGTCCAAGCAGTCTCTCTTCCTAGCCCAGATGCTTTAAAGTTGGGAAAAGCAGTCCCCACTATGCTCCCATGTCAGTGAAGTAGTAGTAACTACAATAGAAAGGGAAGAGCTAAAAACATAACAAAACTAAGATAGGGACTGAACTCACAGCTCTATCAAATTCCAACATGAAGCATCTCTTTACATCTTCTTTTGTTGGCTTGCAGCCACACCGATCACGTCTCGAAGTCAAGTCTGAGAACTTGGCATATGTGTAATGTAGAACAGAAGCCTCTTCCAATTTCACCTCCCTGACACAATTCAGTTGAACTTAAAGTATTACAATAGTTGCTAAAAAGGCAAATCATGCTTTTCAATGGCCAGACAAGAGAGCTATTAGTTGCATAAAGTGTGATTACAATCATAAAATGTATGAAAGCATAATTTTAAAGGTGAACTTTAAATCAACATGTCACAAATATGCGGCTGCCTGCCTCAAAAAGGAGGCAGAACATTTCCTGGGCCCATAAGCATATATGCAAACACTTTTCCATGGGTAAAGCCTTTCTTTTGTACATGCATGATTAGAATGATGGTTTGTATTTAATGTCTGTCTAAATTGATAAGAAAAGCATACATTGGGGTTTTCATATAATTGTGCCATCTGTGTGCACCATTAGGACGAAGATGTTCTTGAATTCGAGCAGCTGATTTCCCATTCCCATATGTTAAGAAATAGTTTGGATTACCACGAGTAGATTCCTTGTACATTCCAAAGTATGTATCCTTTGGCAGATGGTCATAATTCTTCTTGAACATAGATACCTGTTCAAATAGAAACAATCAATTTTGTAGCAACCATTATTGAATTATATAATTTATCTCATATAATCTGTATGAGGATAAACAATCACTTTATTGAGATTTAGCATAAGAAGAATGTTACTGAATGTTTCTTCAAAGGTGGAAATCACTAGAACAAATCAAGGACATGGAATGTACATGCCAAGTGTACCTACCTCACTAAAAGGATCCTTGATATCATCTCGTTCAACACTGCTCTCCTGGAAATATAAGAATAGCAATTATTTGAAAATGACAGAAAAGGACACAAATTATTACCTCATCAATAAAATGTCCCAAACATATAGTAATGTCACTTACATAATTTGGAAAAATGACCATGTCTACATTTCCAGGAACATCAAGCAGCAACTGCCTCAACGAGTATTCATTGCTACCAGCAGGGTGTAACAGTTCATCGGTATCAAGATGGATTATCCAGTCCACGCCTGCATTCTAAATTTTTGAGAATGGTGATTTACAGCATTCAAATCGAAAATTTTAAAGAATTCTTGGAGCAAGCAAGAGTATTGCCATTTGTATAAATAAATAAAGTTTTTGAAACCATTTACCCGTGCCATGACGATAGCCATTTCCATATTGAGAGATTGCTTCACAAAAAGCTCATAATTGCACGGTTTGTAAAAGAAACTTGATAGCCACGTCTCATTCCAGATCCGGCTGATGGAGGAAAATAGAAAGAGGGGGATCATGTCATATAAGGAACAAAGTCAAACTTAACAAAACATTGAAAACACAACAAGAAATCACAACTAGTTTTTTTAAGATTGATAATGCATATGAAACAGTAAAAAGTTAATGACCATTGTCTGTATACTGGTATCCAAATATGTGCTTAACCTCTCCTAACATTCAAGAACCATAAGTGGAAAAAGGTAGGGAGAGCATTACACTTGAAAATGTTTTCCGAATAGTTTAAGAATCCAAAATATATGATTCAACTGATCAATTTGGAAAATGTAAGCTCACCTTTTAGCCTGCTGCTCCTCCAGCGCCCTCGTTCTGTACACAACTTTCACTCCCTAAGAAAGAATAAACTTGTTCATGGGATGTTCACAATTAGAAAAAGCAAACTCACTACAAGTTCAAGGTAAAAAGCAAACTCAACAAAATTCAACATTTTATTCAAAACAAAGCGCAAACCCAACTGAGTAACAGAAAAGCTACGAAACTCACGGGAATAGTTTCAAGAACTTTAGACACATCGGGCGACGCCGCCTTTCCTTCCACAAAGAGGAAAAATGTCGTCACACCAAGAACTTTATGATAATACATCCATGGTAATATCTGATCTAAACCAGCTGATGTACTCGTTGTTATACAGATCTGCAGATCAAGTAACGAAAACTTAACTGAAATGCCAAAAAAATCAAACAATTAAATGAGGCAAAAATATTTAGAAAAGCGAACCTTTGGCCTCAAATTGGCATCGAAATCGAACTTCCAGTCACGATAATAGGGGAAAGAAGGGGACGTGCTGCGGACGAGACTCGAGCAATCGGAAGACTGATGAGATTTAGGAGAGAGCAAAGAAGAAGACGATTCCATGCCTGGGAAGATTTCATGGTTAAGGGAGCCTCGCGGGGCCCACCGAGCGGTGGCGGTGGTTGGGTCCGTGAGGCCTCGATCGCCCTTCCATTGGAGGACGAAGGCCAAGGCGGCAAGAGAGAGAGGTAGAATCGTCAAGAGAACGATCAGCTTTGAAGTAAAGGATTGTGAGGCGGACGAGGACGCCGGAGCTTGCCGGAGAGGGATGTGCAAGTGGTTGGGCATGGCGGTTGACGCTCCGGAGACGGGATGCGAGAGACGACCACGGAGCGTTTCGACTGCCTCTTTTAATTTCCCATGGTAGACGCGGCACCAGACTAGTGCGGGCCAGTAATAAGATCAGCAAGCTTTCCGTTGAAAATATACAAAACAAAAATATCGGTATTGCCGGTTGCGGCGTCGTATTCAATGCTTCTCTTCTTATTCTTCCTTGTAAATCTCGGACATTTTTTATTTTTATTTTTTTAAAAGATATTATTTAAAGTAATAATTTAATTATAAATTTAATAATATTTAAATGATTATTGTTATCGGATAAATTAAATAAGAATAATAATAAATAACTCTAATCTGGATTCGTAGAATACATATTTATATTTATGTGTTTAATCAAATTATGTTGCCTCCATTTATAGTACCTTTTTAATAAAATTCATCAAATTAATAGAATAATCCTTAGGAATAAAAAAAAATAATAAAGCAATAAATATTGAGTCAGTTAATGCAATCGTACAAGTGTTGGAAATTTTGGTCGGTGCTAGATAAAATAACTCGAAAATTAAATTGGGGTGACGTCAAAATCAATGAAATTTAATTAAAGTTCCCATACAGCAAGTTATTGAATTAGAGACTTTTGTAACAAATGTGCCCACTAGTTTTTTTTTTTTGACGTGCAGCTGTAAACAAAAGATAAGTGTGAAGTTATATAAATATCTATATTCTCAATAAATTCTATTTACTTAATTATTTATTACTGAAATATGATATTATCTATACCCAAATTAGCATGACTAAAATTAAATTAATGATAGGTAAAGTATTGGGAATGCTAATATTTTTACTTGCTTGGTTGCCTTCAGGACCTGGATTCTCGGAAAGATCTGTTTGTAATGTGGATTTTGGAGTAATGTTTAGAAATTGCGAGCTGAAGATGGATGTGATTGTACATGAATGTTCAGTTTAGACTCCCTGCGAGCTGAAGGACTTTGCAATTGAATTGTTTGATCATGCCTTGACTCCCGTGACAACGAACTATTATGTTCAAATTTCATCATTCTTATCTCTGCTAATGTCAATCACGGTGGTTGTGTATTTCCTGCTTGTGAGAATTTTCTTTTCCTTCTTTCTGTCTCTCTCTTTGGATAGATGGACTTATTGATCGCTCTTCTTGTCTATAATGGCAGAGCCGAAAATATGAATTAAACGCAACAGCAACACATCATAGAAGGAAGCTGTCGAAGGCAACTAGACAGTTGGTGTTCGCCACCAGCGTAGTGGGTCATGCATGGCATGGCTATGACTGCCATGACACGAGTTTCTGGCAATGAGAAACCCGTTTAAACACTCGTCTCCTGTGCATATGAGGTATGGTATTTGATTGCTAGCTTAACGACGTCTGTTCAGCTGCTGAGGACTCCCTTGGGTCAACAGATTTTCCTGTCACCAAGCATCATTGTTTACAAGCGAACTGATTGCTCCCTGGCTGTTACCCTTTGCAGTGCAAGCATCTTACCACCACTCGATGCTAGGAATCGCGCATTGAGGTGTGTTTTTGCTTAAGCTCTTCTTCTTCAGTTGCCCTAATATGCAAAGACAAGAGTGCAGAAGCGGGCAATCTTGTTTGAGCAAATGAACCGTTTCCAATGCATACATTGTGGCAGTGAAAAGTGATCTGTGCAACAACACAAATTAGTGTTTTACGAATTCTTGCTACTTTGTGAACCACACAATCACATTCACGTGCAGGTTTTAACATCAAGTACATAAACAAAAATAAAAATAATGCTACTGTTTCATGCAAAAGATGACAAAAAATAATTTTATTAGCCCTATTAATTTAATTTAATCTAATATACTTAAAATTTGAATAATTTAAATTTAACATTCAAAAAAATTAAAATTTAATGTATTAAAAATTTCAAATTTTTTATAAACTGGAAATTTGAATGATTTGAGATCAACAAATTAATGACCTGAACTTGACCGCTGATCCGCAAAATGTCAACGTATTGGATGGGTTGAGTTAAATGTTTTAAACCCCGAACTTGGTCCTAAACTTTGGTGGATTTCAAAAGTAAGGCTTGTATTGGCTCTACAAGCTCAAAATCTAAGTACATGGCCTTCAGGAGTTGGGCTGCCCATGCCTCACCATACCTGAAAGCCGCTCAACAGCTTTTTCCCTAACATACCAAACCCCAACTGGATGGAATGGGTGGTAGGAATATTGTACCAAACGAAATACCAAGATTTTGGTCGATGAATTACATTAATATTTAATGTCAGATAAGAAATGTTAATTGCTAATCAAGTTGGTAACCCTCCTCCCCCCAAAAAAAGCAAAAGTAGGGGTTGGGGGGGGGGGGGATTGATGCCGTCCTAAAAGCGCTTGAAATCAAAGATTTATTTATTTTTCTTGCTTTGAATGACCGCTTGGGGCTTCGAGTTCCCTTGTGTTTGTGCTTCCTCACAAAAGGCAAAAGAGCGGTCCGATCCTCCCAAAGCAAGGATACGTCTGCAAAGATGTCAAATAAACTGTTTCTTTCTAAAATATGCCTTGGCCAAGCGCCACCCCCTTCTCGTTGTTGCTTTAGATGGTACTGGCAGCTTTCTTCCTTTCTTTCCCATGAATCAAGGAATTGTGTTTGAGACTCCCTTGCATTATGGGGGCTTTTTTCCTTTGTGGCCCACCATACAACGGTAGTGTTTTGTTCTAATTACAATGGAAAGACAAACAGTATTACCAAAGCTAGACTGGTTGTTCAACCGATTGCGGACTCAACAAGCAGATGGGTTGCTTTAAGGCGAGCTAAGGAACAACTCTATTTTTATTTTCCTTCCTTATCTAGGTCCAACCTAAAGGGAAGCTGCGCAGGGTTTTGAATCCAAACCGAGAATTGACCAACATATAAGCTACAATCGACGTCACTTGGATAGTCAACATATGCTACGTAATACAGGCATTTTAAATTAGGAAGGTCGTGTAAGATGCATGGAAGTCCACCAGATGAAAGCTGAGAATTGTCATACCAAGTTACAATAGCGGGAAATTTAAAAGAATGAATATTCTCAGTGTACGGACATGCACCAACATTGTTGAATCCGAGGGAGTGTTGATTCCTCTTATGGTTATTGGGATTAGATTTCGTTGTGATATCCTTTGGTTGGTATGTATTTTGAAGTTGCTGAAAAGACTACCGAGCTGCCCCCTTACATTGATAGCTTAGTTATTAGTATACAAACTGTTGTCTTAACAAATATACTACATAATATACTACATAACTGTTGTCTCAACCAGAAGAGAGTTTGTCAATTATGACTTAAGAAAATAAAAAAATAAAAATGGAGACCTTTTTGAAATAAAGGAGTCCAGTCTTTCTTACGGTCAAATATGAAGTTACATATTTTGCTCCTTATTTAACCTTTTCATAGGAATTGGGAAGAATTTACTGCCCTTGATTGTTCCACGTGATTTCCTCCGCACCTAAAGCGCAGAAACCTGAATTCCGTATGGTACTAATTGCTAAACCACTTTTTCTCGTAAACAAGCGCTGTACGAGTTCGAGCCACGGCTGAATGTGTAGCCACAGACATGCTTATTACAAAGATCCCACCTCGGATGGTGCACTCCTATTATTCAGGTTGGTAACTGTCATGGAACTTATAAAACATCAGGTTCCTGACATCGGTGCCTCTGGTTTTTATGAAGCAAGGACATGTTTTTGGGGTCCCTGTCCCAAAGCTCCCCGGATTGATTAGCCTAATTTTGTCCCTGGTAGGAATAGATCCCAATTAAGAGCTCTATTAAATTGACAGAACAGCAGAAAATCAGGAAATTAAATGCCTGAATAGCAAATGGCCAACCTTTCTTTATTAATTGATTCCCTTCACACTCTAATTACAGTTGTTGAGAAAAGAAAAGCCTGTATGAGAGCCCCCCCTGGGGAAAAAGAGGAGGATAACCAACAGTAACTCAAACCACTCTGAAAAATGCCTCATTTTGTCCTAAAAGATGCTTAACACAGATTTTGAACTCTACGGCATCACAACAGCAGAAACCAAAATCTGAACAAAAGAAATAAAAAGTATGACACAGAACTAATGACAACACCAATTAATTGCCATACCCAGAAAAAAAGGGAACCAGGGCTTCGTCTAAAATTTGATTGTCTTTCTACAACAAACTGATTGGGTTTTTTCTGGACTCTGTGTTGCAGAGGTGCCCATCCATTATAGGGCACTGCTTGGGCACCCACCACACTCTAAGACACTTGTCCAATCCACCACTGTAGAGCAAGAAGCCACCACCAACGGTACTGGACGATGCTTGCAGACACTTGACTGGCCCTTCATGGCCACTGATGACCCCAACTCTACAAAGCGTGCCAAAAGCCTCTCTTTTCCATATGCCAATACTCCTATCAGCTGACCCACTGCACACAACATCCCCCATCAAACACATACACAGAACAGCCATTTGATGTGCTTTTGTCTCGCACACCAATTTCCAACTCGCGAAATCGAAGCTCCCTTCCCAACCCATCACATATCCATCTGAGGCCCCACTGTAGACCCATTTTCCATCCTCAGAAACAATCACTGAATTGACTGAAACGTCCCTATGACCATCCAAAACCCCTTTCAAAGAATGTGAATTCTTCCCATCTTTCCCCCAAGCTTTTATCTTCCCATCCGCGGAGGCAGAGTAGACTATCCCTTTACAGGCCACCAGGCCGTTTATGGCATCATCATGAGCCTGAATTGACTCTAAACACTTGAAATCCGACATCCTCCAAACCTTAAGGGTCTTGTCCCAAGAGCCAGAGTAAATCAACCCATTATAGAAGGTTAAACAAGAAATACTATCAGCATGTTCAATCCACAATTTCTTTTGGTGCCGCCTAGTTTTTACATAATTGCTCTGCCTCATGAACTTTCCCAAATAGTCCTTTGTAGTAGGAAGCGTGTCAATTAGCCTAAACACATTCTCAGAACTTCTTGACAACTTCCATACACGAATTCTACTATCCTGATGTCCAGTGAACACCTTGTTTCCAACTGCTAACAATGCCTTAACGGAGCCATCGCCTTGTCCGAATTTCGTGAACAGCCTCATGTCAGGCTGTTGCCAGACTATGATATCCCTGCCCTGTGATGCGCTCAAGATGAATTCTCCGCACAAAGCCAAGCAAGAAACTGATCCCAGATGACCAGACAAAACTGCCAGCGATCTGTACGGACAATACCCAGATACAGATTTGATTGGAAGCCGATCGTCGACGTCTTGGATCTCGAAACAGAACGAAGGTGGAGGGCTGTCATCACTGGCCTCGCTGTTGCAGCCACTGCAGCTCCAACTACTGCTGCTGACTGTGCCGGTTGCCGCACATAGTAATGGAGTTGACAGGTTAATTTCTGGTACGATAATGTGATTTATTAGATCAACCATATTGGGAAAGTACGAATCTTTATTCTCTGTTTTGCAAAGGGAACAAAAGGTTGTGTTCTTGATTGTGGTTGTTGAGAGAAAAAGGAGCGGAGATGCGTGTAAAATAAAGTTTAGGAGAGACACGGATTTCTTGAAAGAGGGGTTGAGGAGAGAGAGCCTGTCTCTCTTGGGCCGTGTGTTTTCAACTAGCTTTTCTGTCGTAATAAAACGGGCATCTTTGTTCCTTTGTTCTGGCTAGCTGGCGAGTATTTAAAAATGGGTGTCGTAAGAAAAGAGAGGTGTAACGGCTACTTTTGAAAATTTGTTTAGTTTGTTCATCGGAAATATATTTAAGAAAATACATTACACTTTTTTCATTGCCAATGACCTCTCTTTTGAAAAGAAACGGGTGTGGGTTCCACACATTTTTTAGGATTTTTTTTATATCTTCTGAAAGAATGTTATGTAAATAGTAAAATAAAATATATAAAAATAAAAACAATATATATATATACATAATTATCTAAAAATATTAAATATATATTTTAAATATTTGTTTGCATGAACTACTACCTATGCGCCTATGCGCTCGTCCTTGACATTGTCTGCCTTGAACATATTGTCCTGGGCGCTTGACTTGCATCAACTTATCGAATTCTTCTCTGTGTTTTCGGCATTCTTTCGTTTTGTGTGTTCGTTGTCACGGTGAAACTCACAGTCCAAGCCTAACTTCATTTTGGCCGGTCGTCGGAGCATTCCTTGTCCCAGCACTGCCATCAGTATCTATGAATGTGGAGGAGATTGCCATTGAGATAGATGAGGCTCTGAAAAGGGAATGTTGAATCCTGAGACTCTGAAAAGTTCAGAAGGGAATGTAGAGGTATTTTCATCCTAGCGAATTGTATTAATCCTTTCAGACTGCGCTGAAGAAGAAGAAGGGTTGCCAAATTTCAAAAGTTTTGACCTTTTTTCAGATATTGTAAGTCATGAGATATCACAAGTCAATTCCCCGTATATCATACTAACTTTACCTCCCCATTCTAATAAAAAAAGGCTTGAGGAGCATTGGCTTTGACCAAAGTCTGGCATCGAGCCGGCCGGAAAAATCATGTTTTTGCCTAACCACACCAGTCATTTTAATTACTATCAGAAACCCACAACACGAGTGGAAATATCTGGTGAGATGTGAATTCTTATAGTAGTTAATGTTTCATTTTTTTTTTTTTATTTTGATGTTTAAAGATAACATTAACATGAAATATAAATAAAAAATTAATATTGATATTTTAACAGAAATTTAAATTTTTCAAAATTTTGTTTGGAATTCAAAAAGAAGAAACTGAAAAAAATATATATTTTCTTAACTTATTTGACTTATAAATTTTCATAACTTAGTTATAATCTCTTTTAACACATATTTGATTTTTTTATTTTTATTTTTTACTATGTCGAACATATATTTAACCTAATAAAATTATGAAAATTACCAATATAAAGAGAATTTTCATAAAAATATAATGAAATCCATTATATAAATTTAAAATATTACATCATCAACTAAAAAGTTTGATAAAACACTCAACAAGTTTTTTTCCTTCTTTCTTTGCGCATCTCTTTTTTTTAACTGCCCATTTGAATCTTCAAATGATTGTCACTAAGTACACAGTCCAGCAAAATAATCAATCAGACAACATGTGGCTTCCTACATGCTCTCTAGTAAACAATTTGGGAAAAAAGTCAAATAATTAAGTTTTTACCATTTTAGTTCTCTTGTAAATATGAAATAACTATTTAAGTTGTTAAATTACGTTTATTAAAATTTTTAACAGTTTTTAATTTCCATATATTTCATAAAGAGCATTGGTAAATAACACAAGATCCTTTAATTAGCTCCAAAAGTAAATGTAACTATATGCTTATTCTTATTATCAAACAAAATATATCATGTGTCATTTTTTCTTTTTCTTTTCTTTTTTTTTTTGTCAATTACCAACCAATGAATACATACTTATTATTAAATGCAAAGTTCAAACCATTTCAACCTCTAGTTTTATTGGTTGAAACTGACTAGCCCCATGCGGCCTTTTTTTAGTCCTAAATTTTCTCTTGATTTAAAAAAAAAAAAAAAAAAAACTTCTGAAAGAACCCATACAGCAGCACTATTGGGAGGATGAGCAAAAATCGAAATCTAAGACTGGACTGTTTGTGGCCGCGGCAGGCTTCTTGCTTCTTTGAATTCCTAAACCCTTTGAAGACTAAAGAAACAATAAAAAATTAATCTTCAGTGAAGAAGCAGAAGAAGACGGAGCCAGGAGAAAAATCAGAAAAGCCCCTAAAGGCAATCTGCTTGGTCAGATTGCTGGTAGTGTTAAAGGATGCGTGCTCATGTCAAGGAGGACAAGGGCAAACATACCTGCATATATTGGTGGACCGAATCATGTTCGGGCCATGTCCCATCGCAACTTTTTCTTTTTAATTGAAGACTGTGACTTTATTTATGTTGACCAACCATGTAATGACAAATCAAGGCTACTTTTCATTCTGCCTGACTGCTTCTTTAACCTTCAAAAACAACGCAAGAAATAGGCCGTCGGAGCATCCAAGAAGTAATGGGGTTGTTGTTCACCTGATTGCGTGATGAGAGAGCAAGGACATACTTTTTGTACAAATCAAAGGGCCAAAAAAAACAAAACAAACAAACAGAAAGAAAGAAAATTATGAAAGCGTTTAGTAAATTGAAAATGGTAATACGTGTTCAAAAGCATTAATGCATACGTTTTTATTATTGAATTTTATTAAACAAATTTTCTAAATATTTAAAATGTGTCAAAACGAATATTATATCTAATAAAAAGATATATTGTTTTAAAAGTATTTGTACTTTATGGAGACTAACATTAGATTTTTCATGCCAAGGTAATTGTCAATAAAATGAGAAAAAATAAGAGAGAGAGAGAGAGAGAGAGAGAATGTAGAGTGAGAATTATGGTAACCGTGATCTTGGAAAAATGAGTGTAGTGTACGCAAGGTTAGAAGGGGTTTCCGTCCGGTAGGTCCATAACGAGAGACAATGGATGAAATGAAATTGAGCTTTGATGGCCTCGGTGTCCAGAACAAGGCGTTCTTGATATAGAGTCCAAACAAGCCGAATCAGGGGCGAATGATTTGTCCAGTTCTGTGGTGTCGGGCTGATAAGCCCATTAGCAGGGTCCATTTGAGCCCATGTCTAAGTAGCCGTGATGGCCGTGTATGATTTTAACACTGGGAGACCCATCCATAACAATGATTTTAACAAATTTACTCCTACTTTCTAAAAGGTAAATATATTTCATTAAGAGCATATCTCAATTCTTCTTCTTCTTCTTCTTCTTCTTTTCTTTTTTTTTTTTTCAATTTTTAGAATTTTACATTCTCCTTAGATTCATAATGTGATGTAATTTTAATATAATTTATTTAAAATAATCTGAATTGAAAATGATCCCACGTTTGACACTTTTACTCTTGCAATTTTTCTAAAAATACCCAATTTAATACAACAATTATGCAACAAGCCCCCACCAACAGAGGCAAAGTTGCAGAGGCGCGGCTGAAACGCAGTTTGGGGTTCAATGAAGATCCCATGTCCCGCCATCGACGCCATCGCCTTTTGAACAAACTTCCTCCAATTCAAGCAAGAAGCAAAACGCCCATGGTTGGTCCATGGTTTTCTAGATATCCTTTGCCCCGTCTATGGATACGGATTAAGTAAAAAGAGAGAGGGGGGGTGGGGGGAGTGTTATCCGAGCCTAGTTGCTCCGGACTCCGAGCCTCAGGTATTTTTGAGTGAACGCCACTTGGTTTTCTTCTGCCCGACCTTCATTTGTAATCTGTACGTATTATAATTAACATAAATAAAAAAATATATATATATATATATATATATATATATATATATATATATATATATATATATATATATATATATATATATATATATATATATATATAAAACAATTTTTTATGAATTTATAAATCAAAAATATTTTTAAAATATTATGTTATAAAAATTTAATTACAATAAAAATTATTCTAGGTATAATTATAATCAAATAAAACTTTTATTGATTCTTAAAATCTTATTTTAATTATAATTAAGTTTTTATAATTATATAATTTTTTAATAAAACAAAATAAAAGCAAAAACAAGAAAAAAAATTCTCAAATTTTCTTTTTTAAGAAAAAGAATCTCAAATTTACCTATTTTTTTCTCTAAAAAAAAACTCTCGAATTCTCTTAATAGAAAAAAAAAACTACTCCATTTTTTTTGTTTTCTTAAAAAAAATCCCTTTTAGTTTCCTTTAAAAAGATTCAAACGAAAATTTTGACCTACCATCAATTTGATTTAACTAGCTATTTTTTTCAAATATAAATCAACTATAAAAGCAAACTAAATTTAACAGATGTAATATTATTAATCAAATATCAACATCTACAAGATTCTTTTTTTTTTTTCTTCCCGGTTTGTCATCAATGTCGAACCTTGTCACTGGGACTAAGAATCCAATAATTCTGATTAATTAAAGAGAGCTGCATACAGAAGTTCATTCCAAGTATCTGGAAGTCCAGCAATGCACCAATGAGTGCAGTCCATGCCCTTGAAACCATTATGGGAGCTTGGATGTGCATCTTTTCTTAGCTGGGATAGCAGAGTTATGTTTAGCAGATGAACAGGTTTTTTGATGGTGCTTAAAACGCCCTCCAATACTTTTAACGCCAGCGGCTTGCCACCAGGATAGATCGATCCACTGACTGGTTGCGTCTCTTTTGCACAGTTTCTCACTCCTGGCTCATGCCACTGGGTACCACTGTTAATTTAACACGCAATTGAATTTAATTGAGGTCACGAAGGCATAGTATAATTTAGGTGGGGGGGGGGGAAGAAGAAGAGGAAATTTAAAGGGTTAACAAAAAAAAAAAAAAGAGAGGGAGAGAGAGAGAGAGAGAGAGAGAGAGAGAAGAATGATTTACTTGTAATGGGAAGGTGAAATTCCTTGAAAAATAACTCTAGTTTTGCTTGGATCCACGTCGGAGTCGACCCACTTGGCCCATGTTGTTAAGCCTTTCCGGAAAGCAGCCATTCGATCCATGTCCTTGAGGACTTTCTCACCATCTTGAACGTAGTCCCATCTGAAATTCGGAAAGTCAGAAACATGCTAAAATTATCCAATAAAAAAAACGGGGGGGGGGGGGGGGAAGAAAAGAATATTACCCGTACACGTATATTAATAGAAATTGAGTCGTCTTTAAAATTGTAAGTTTCTGAGTTCGAATCATAGTGCAATTTAAACGAAGGAAAAAATGTATTCATAGGCTGAAAGTTGTCTGTATACTCACGGCTGCTGGGGTCCTCTCCGGTCCCACCAAAGCCAAGTGTTGAAAACCAAAACATCCATTTCCTTCCATATCAACCCAGACTTGAGGGAATCGAGCTTTAAAACTCGACCAATGTGTTCCTCCTCGATGTCTACCAAGTAATGGGAAAGAAACGTCATTATTGACACTCCGTAGTCCTGAAAAAAAAAAATAAAAATTGTTAAAAGTCTGATAAATTATCATTAACGATACCATATGGTTACTCCCCCCCACCCCCACACAAAATAAAAAGCTAATTTACAACATTTTTAAAAATGTACTTTTTCTAATTACTGTTTTTTTTTTAATAGGTACATCTGAATGGTTGACTAACTATTTGAATACATGCACAATTATGACTCATATACGTCCCTTTATTTATGATAATTAACCATGAAATTCTATATGCAATATCATGTTAAACATGTCATAAACACAAATTGGGTCATCCTAAGGCGATCAAAACACAAATTTTAAGTGCACGATGTCAAGTTAACATGTATAAAAAAAAAAAACTACTCACATTTATGTTCAGTTTTTTAACGTAATTAACTAACCAGATTATTTGTGTATAATTTGATATATTTGCTTTTTTTATTATTAACTTTTTAATATAATAATAGTCAGTAATTAGCTGCTAAATGTTCAGAAGAGCTTGTTTTTTTTTTTTTTTTAAATACAGTAATAATCAGTGATAGCTGCTACATGTTGGAGGGAAGTGGGATCGTAGCTCTGATTTGCCAAAAATTTTCAAAGAGATTTGTCTCACCTGGAAAGTCACTGTAGTGGTAATTTTCTTTGTCTGGTACATGATTTTGGAGTTGGGCACAGCAGCATGAAGCAAGCATACGAGCGACTCAAATTGATTGATGCTTATAGAGTCCCCTACAAACATAATCTTCTTGCCTTTTAGCTTCTCTAGGAAACTTTTACCGTCAAACCTGCAACGTTACTCAAACGGTTTCGAAAATAATGATACTCTTTTAGAATAAGGGTGTAAAAAAAAAAAAAAAAAGGAAGGAGGAGGAGAAGAAAATTATTCCTTGTTATTCAAAATCAGTGAGGGAGAGACTAAATAAGTTGCCTCATCGGCGGAGCTACATTCAAATGAGTGAGGGCAAATATCTCCACTGAAATTTCGAAATTTTGTCCCAATTTATTGCAATTTTTAAGGTTGTCTCTACTAAAATTTTTATTTTGTTCTCACTCAAATTTATTTTTTCGCCGTCATATTTTTCGTTTTTGTTTGCCCAACTGACAGAATTAAGGACTGAATTGCTAATCCTCGTTTGATTCTTGCCATTCAAAGAATTAGCTTAGAAGGCCAATTCTTATTTCCAAAGATAATAGAACCAGAAAGATTGCACTAAATTGGATCACCCGCTGGCCTCAACGAAAGTTGGGCAGACAAATTGGACAAACGTATTTCCTAGGCAGGGTTGAGTTTTTTCAATACTAGACAAAAGAGATGCCTTTTAAGACGTTATACACTATGTTTTTTATTAGACCATTTGTCCATCGCTTTTAATTATTGGGATCCCAGGCTGACTTTCCACTCATCGCTTCCTCCGTGTAACATTTTCTGTGTGGGAATTAATTCATGCACCAAATTATTTCTTTCATCCGTTATAGGAAAGAAGAAATTCATTATAATATACACAGACACACACACACAAACAATATAGATTAAAAATATAAATCTAAAAAACCATTAATAACTATCTCCCAATTTCTGTAGGGGAAGAAAGATGCAAAAAGTAACAAATATCCAGAAACCGATGCATCAGTGCTGCGGTAACTTTCATCCAATGCCTCTGTACGGTGTTTTGCTATGTTAATTGTGACATTCAGAGAACATATATAGCACTAACCTTTTTCTGGTTGTATGTTGTCGGATTGATACAGATATCAAAGACATGGCAAATATACAGAAAAATAGCGATAGGCCACTTGCAAATTCAACCCTTCAAGGACAATGCAAAACTCTATTTTCCGAGAACGAACTCGGATAGAATAGCCCACGAGAAGGCATGAAAGTGTCATTCTAATGTAGATTAACAACAAAGAAAGGAAGGAATAAGCATACCTTGGCAAGTCGCAGCCATTGGGCTGCCAGCGATAACCAAGGTAGAGGTGATCGGGGCGGCCATATTTTAAGCAGTCGTACTCCTTGCGAATAAAGGGGCAGGCAGCCGAATCGTAGAGAGGATACGACTTGTCGAAGATCCAACTCCCTTGGTATATCTCGCAGATGCCCTTTTGAGGACAACAACGATTATGCAGATTCTCCGAGTCTGCCAGACAAACAAATAATCCAAATAACGTGACGAAGATGGCCGCCAATGCGATAGAACTGGGCTGTTGAGTCCCAAAATCCATCCCTGGACGGAGCAGAAGAGGGGGCTTTTTTCAGAGTGCCAATAAGACAAGGTGAATGAGCTTGTACTTTGCACAAACAATCACACACGCACACTCTTATGTGCATTTTATATCTCTCACAATGTCACAAGGCCGACTCTTATTCAGAAAAAAAAAAAAAAAAAAAAAAAGAGTCCTCAGATCTGGTTGCTTCTTGTAATCTGGAAATTGATTAAATACAATTAATGACTTTCCTTTCTTTGCTAACTAACGTGTTAATTACTGCATTAATTGGAACGTGTTCCATATATATATACACTTGCCCGCGTTCACAACCAAGAATTTATTTACATCGATGCTAACTGTTCTATTACATAGATGCCATTAATTTAAAAAGTAAATTTATAATATACTATTTTAACTGTTAAGTATATATTTGTAATTTTTATTGTCAATTGAAATCATGTATTACAATATTACAAAATTTATATTTTTAAAAAAATTATTTCATGTTCAAAATAAAAATATTATTTTATATCCTGATAAAATAATATTTATGCTAAAAATTCAAAGAAAATTTCACACTAATTTCTATTCAAATTAGAAACAATATAAAAAAATTTACTAAATAATAACCATTTTCTCTCCCTCTCTCTCTCTCTCTCTCTCTCTCTTTTCTTTATACTCTTATTGAAGAAATTGTAATTCATTTATGAGATGAAATGAAATTATTTTTAAAAATAATACTCTTTGTGCGTTTTAAATTAATATTGCTTTTTACATTTTTATTTTTTTATTTTTAACAATACATTTATGTATTTTCGATAACATGAGTCCGATTCTATGGCCTTACAGTGATTTGAGTATTTGACTTATCTACCTCATTACGATTTGCAGTCCAGATTTACAGTCAGATAGATCTTGAAGCAGAGAACTGAGTCCGTGACATTTGAGAAACGCACAAAGATTACAGATCCTTAACTGCCGAGCTAGGCCATTTTGGGATTTGAAGTGGCGATATATACTAAAGGTCGTTTTAAATGATACTTCAAACTTTGCAGTTTGAAGTACAAAAAATAAAAAATTAAGAAGATAATAGGAAAAAGCATAAGTGGCGGTGGCTGGATTTGGCCAAAACATCGAGCCTGATGCCAAATCTGGGGTGCGGACGCTCTGTCCTGTCACATACAACACATGGCCAACTATGCAATTGGCCGACACAATGGACCGTGAGTGAGTTGACAATTGTCAATTATTCTTTTTAAATTATATTTTTAGAAAAATGAATATAATATTTGTGAGAATGAAGATAATTCCTATTATATATATATATATATAATTTATAGTATAATAGATTTTTTAATTAAAAAGAACAAATTCAGGGGTCATGTCAGATAAAAAACAAAAACAGAAGCACGTGAAGGTACTTTTTGAGCTTCACGGGTCATTTCGAATGCTTCTGGCTCTGAGGAAAAAATCTATATGCACATCTTGTCGGTTTATAGATCATCTGAGCTTCGCGATTCGGATGCTTTGGATCGTTTTTTCTGCCCTCCAGGTGACCTTGCTAGCCTCTTAAGCAGTAGAACTCGTGCCTTCGAGGGAGAATTCTGAGTCCCATTTCCCTTAATTGCTTGATTATTTCTAAGTCAAACGCGCATCATCCGTGGTGACTCCTTGATGCTTTGTAGAAGATAGTTATCGAGAGAACAATTAGCTACTCAAAATAATTAGACAAGGATACGGTGAGTTACTGTATGTACAATTTTCATTAATCTGTTTTATCAGTGCTCATTGTCATTATCTCTCGCAGGTCTTGGGCACCTGTACTTGGTCTCGTGCCTCAAGTATTTAGAATTAAAACATATTGTCACTCTTTTAACTGTTATGGTTTTAATTATATGGCATGAGGCTTCAAGTCTCAAGTCAAAAATATTAAATTTTAATTGACTTTATGTGGGTTTTGAGCTTTGAACTCGTTTGCTTTTCAATAGCTGGTTTTTGTATTTAGTAAATTAATATCGAAACCATCTTCCTCTATCCGTCGTCACACGGCGTGCTCTAACTAACTGTCGGGAACTAATCCATTGTGTGTCACGCCATATGCTTTAACGACACGAGGTTGCTTCGAAGGCAGTTCTCTAGAAAGAAACGTGGAGGCAATGGGCATTGAAGCATCTAGCCGACTTTATCAAGCTAGTTCGAGGGGTTCTTCCACCTACCAAAGTAAGATTTTGCTTATAGCCTCCCCGTTGCAAACGTGCGACGGGAGTGGTGGTGATGTCGGCATTACAGGATTCCCTCGGTGCTAGAATTAGTGTAAAACCAGTCCGCATTGGTGCCATGACTGCGAAACGTTTGGTCCCAGAGGTTCATATTATTCATAATGAAATTAACTAGATGATAGGAAATCATTTTTCTTTTCGTTTCAGCCGCTCCCCTCTCCAGCGTGGAAGGATTTGAGCTCCCCTAAGTTTACGAAACTATACTTAAAAAAAAATAAATAAATTACTATTGTCGTTTTCTGTTTACTCATTAATTATTGTTTGGGTAGGCGGGACAGCCTTTTTTGTAACAAGGATTTGGCAAGGAAACAAAGACGAGAGATGGAGGGAGATTTTTTTGTAAGTTAAATTAATTTAATTTTAACTGTAGTTTAATTGAAATAAAAAATTATTAAATAAATTTACATTATATAAAATTATATATTTATTATACTTATAAAAGATATAAATTTATTATTTTTAATAAACACTGAAGAAATAAAAAGAACAACCAAACTTGCTAATAAACTAACCACGAACTATTATTGTGTTATAAAATAAAATATATAAAAAAAAAGGACCAGGCAATTTTTTTCCCTGGTCCCACCGCTCATCCAACGAAAGCAATCCGGCGAGCCAACCTCAGCCACAATTTTAGATCCGCCGGACAACTTTTAAATCAAAGAAACTCTCAGCAAATTCTAATGAAATTCAAACCCAAACCATACATGGCCCCCTCCTACCCAATCAAATTCCAGCATTAGATCTCCTTAGTTCCGAACCACACCTTTAGATACACTCTCCCCCACATGCCGCCCAAACTTCCCATCTACTCACGTGAACGTCAGGCGAAAGCGGTCCCCACCATTTTCATCTCTCTCTCTCTCTCTCTCTCTGTTCCTCTGCTTCTTCTCTCTCTGTTTCTGCGGAGAAACAAACTCCGTTTGCTTGCAGTAAAGCTGGTTCGCATCCCTCTCTTTTCTTTTGGTTTTTTTTTTTGGTTAACTTTTATTAGGTTATGTAGGTCATGAGTACAAGCGTGCGTTTCATTGGTTTCTTGGTTTGCCATTCTCTTGCTTTGCTGTTACCTTCGAAACAATGACTTGTCTTATTCTTGTTCTTGTCCTTTTTATAAGGTTTCTAAGAAATTGGCGATGTTTGGAACAATCTACGGCTGTTTCTTTCGTCCGAATCATCGTTCTGAGATTTGCTACTCTTTCTTTAGCTATGTTTGATTGGAACGACGAAGAGGTAATCTCAGTTTCTTTATCAAACTGTTTCTTCCCCCCCCCCCCACCTCTTTTTTTCTTCATAATTTATAATTTTCGATTATTTGGTGGGTGTAAAATTATTACAAGAACTCGGTTTTGTTCTATGTAAGAGGGTCAAATTTTCTGAGGTTTCTTGCTTAGTTGGTGATGAGAATCTGGAGGAACTGAAGTCAATGTTTTCTTTTTTCATTTTTCTTGGTCCAATTTGAATTGGTGGAAGGGAGTTATCTGCGAGTTGAGGTCCGGGGTTCGAACTCCAATCTCACCCCAAGTTTTATGTTTGGCGGCCAGTTGATTATACGTAGTAGTTACTTAAGTCAATGTTTTGAATAGGAATTTTTTTTTCTGGTATTTATTGGGATCTTCTATACTTTTTTGTTCAAGAATGGCCGTTTAATTATCTAGACTTGGATTTGCTGAGAATCAATTAAAATTACGATTGGTTAGACTCTTCTTGAATTGGCGGATTCTGTTTTTCTTGGTTGTTTTGAAACGCTTACATCGCCTTTCTATCCCCTTTGTAAGGGTGGTTGTCTGTAATTCCGCTAATGATTGTAGGAGTTATAGATATGAGATGCATCGTATGACCATAAGGGCTTAGCCTTGTTTGTGGACGTAGGCTACATCTCTGATCCCCTAGTTTGTGGATGTAAGCTATATCTACGTTGGCTTTGTTTGAGGACACAGGGTATATTTGTGAACTACTTTAAATGCTTGTGTCCTTTAAGTAGGTGTATTATTATTTTTGTCATTCCTAATTTTCTTTCTTACATCAGTATAGATCCAAGGGTTTACTGGGTTCACTCACATCACATTTGAAATGTGAATTTGTTTACTTGTGATTGCTTTAAGATCAATTGGTAATGGTGTGTCATTCTTGTTACACATAACATGTCATAATGACACTTGGCACCATCACTTTTGCAGCTTACAAATATAATATGGGGTGAGGCTGGTGAGAGTGATGACCATATTGTGCCTTATCAAGAGGCAACTGAAGATCATTGCAAACAGAAGAAATGGAGTGAAGGAGTTGATAGCATAAAGTCTACCAAGCAGAAGCTGTCTGGTGCTAAGGTTGATATCCATGGCAGAAAGCTGGAGAGCAGTTTGAACGTTAATCTCTCTGAAGGAACTACTTCCTCCGGGCTTGGCATGTTATCATGGCATAACCTGCCTTCATCTAATGCTGCCAATACTGATCAGGACTCATTAAATACTTCAGTTTGCAACAGCTTGACTGAATTTGCAAAACTTGATTCCTCCAAAAATGGTAAGACATGGTAGAATCAGCAGTATATATTAAAATTTGGTACAGTGCACCTGTGCACCACCAATCAAATGATAAATTCTTCATTTAACAGAGACTGCTGATTCCCATGAAGCTAAAGAACAAGGGGAATTTGTTGATTACGTTTGGGATAACATCAGAAGTTTTGATGATCTTGATCAAATTTTCAGGTGAGAAAATGTTTTTCATTCTCATCTTTGATATGTTGCCGAAACGTTGTCCTAGTCTTTGTGTCATTATAGTCTAGGTTGGTCATCTTCAATACAGAAATCCACATTAGGTTGGATATGGAGAAATTTTCTTTTCATGTAAAGACAACGCTATCAATGATGTTTCTAATGACTTTACCCTTTAATAACTGAAGAAGCTTTCTGAAAATTTATGGTGCTTGCAGTTTTTGTTTATGCTCCAGCACATGTTTAATAGGGAAAAAAGGTGCAACATTTTTTTGCCTTTCATTTGGTACTACTTTTTTTAAAAGAAACATAAAATTGGTAGGTGGGATGGTTCAATTGTGTAATGATTATTGCATTCATTTCCCCAAATAATTTCTAATACCTATCTTTCTTGTTGCAATGATGGCTATCTGACTCAATATCCTCACAAGTGATATTTTGCAGCAGTGATGATACAATATTTGGCAATGTAAGTCTTACTAATGCTGACGAGCTATGGTCTTCTTCTAAAGATATAATTCACAGCTCAGCGAGATCCCTTCCCCTGTCTTTGGACTCCCCTAATTTGGTGTCAGGGGCTCTAAGGAATACTTCAGGGAGCTTTGAAATCAAGAGAGCGTATGTGCAAGAAGATGACCGGCCTTTTTTCCTTGGTCATGGTCTCCAGAATGCAGATGGAATCATGAATAATGTAGCTTGTGTTGGAGATGATAGTAAACATTTCACAAAGGAGCAGGTATCCAAAGTTAACCCTTGTTTTCTTTTTATTAATTTAACATTCATGTTACAGGCTGAAGAGGAAAAATAATGGTTCTTGTTCTTTTTATTGCTTTTTCAGACAGATTTGACCCTCATGGGAAGGAACAGCTTTGAAAATTCTCAATTTGCAACAGAAAATGTAAGTCTTTGAAATTTATTGGCAGATGTAATTTTTTTATATCTCCCTATGATCTTTTTCAAAATCTTAAGGCTCTGCTTTTGTCTCCCTCCATTTGGTATTTCTTTAACACAACGGTGTTACATTGTCTTTTGTCCTTGCAAATATAAGCTATTCAGGATTATCCCTCAGTTATTTTCAGATTCACAATTTGTGTTCACTTAGAGGGGAGTAAACCAAACACCACCAGAGTAATTTCAGTTTTTTTTATAAGCTATTCACAATTCCCTCAGTAGTACATCATTCCATGGGCCTTTATAGAAACATAGAAGAAGGAGGAGCAACTTCCACTTTACCTTCTAACTCTGTTTCCCATTGATCCAGAAGTTCTGAGAGGATGACTTGGTTATTAATTTGTTTTGTTTTTGTTTGAAACAGTTTTACAAGCAAAAGAAACTCTCAAATGGTCAGAAAAAGTTGGAGGAGAATACCATATACCAACATCCGTATGGTAAATGGTCTTCATCCAGAAACACATCTGGTCATTTTAATAATCAATATTCAGCACCCATTGTCCAGTCTTCTCCCTCACCACTTCCCAGCAAACAGAGGCAGATACCTGGACCAGAATCATTGCAGTTCCAACAGATATCTGATCCACTTTTGGCTCCTTCAGCTTATGGGGGTATAACAAATCCATTTGGTGCCACGTCCATGGTGTCTCGCATTCAGTCCAGGGAATTAAAAAATCAGCCTTTACTTTCTGATTTTGAAGCTTATTTGGGTAATGTAAATCCTGTAAACAAGATTGAAAAATTTCCAGTCAAAAACCAGACCATGACACCTCAGGAAAAGATTGAGAAGTTGAGGAGACAACAGCAAATGCAGGCAATGCTTGCTATCCAGGAACAACAGCACCAGTTTGTTCATCAAGTTTCCTATGGTAATCAGTCCCTCCCTCAAAAATGTCCCCAAGAATATCAAAAACCAAATGTTGATGGGGCCAATATAGAAGTTGAGGAATCAAAAGCTCTCCCTTCTTTTGATGCAAGCTTGCCTATTGAACAAGATGATTCCAGTACCGTATTTCAGGCAGTTGTTGATTATTCAGTGGAGGACAAGACACTATTTCGGCTTCAGGAAATTATTGCAAAGGTATGCATGTCTTGCAAGTTGATTATTTACCTGGTGGAGCAATTTGGAGTTGGTTACAATGCCAAATCAATTTTTTATTTTCTGCAGTTGGATGTCAGAATTAGACTCTGTATAAGAGACAGCTTGTTCCGGTTGGCTCAAAGTGCAAAGGAAAGGCATTGTGCTAGTGAAACTAGTAGCACCAGCAATGACTGCAGGGATGGGCAACTAGCAGTAAAAGAAGAAACTAGTCGAAACAGGTTTGTTACTTTGATGTGGTGCTCTTGCTTGAAGTTTTCCAGTGCTTCTATCTTATTGGTATGCTTTTGTCAGAAGGAAAAGATTTAAGTTGGTGTCTTTTGGTGGAACATTAAGATCTCCTGTTTTCTGTTCACGTTTTTGATGAAACAAAGTTGCAAAACTAGTAAAAGATTTTGTTTGCTGACAAGATTTCCTTCTCGAGCCTTGTTTTCTTTTCATAAATACATCCTATTGGTGAGCAGGAGCACTGAGATGCCTGAAGTGGAAACAGAAACCAATCCTATAGACCGAACAGTTGCCTACTTACTCTTTCATAGGCCTCTAGATTTGTCTGAAAAGCAATCTAGCACACCCAGGTCACCTGTCTCCGCTGGGCTTCTGTTCAAGCACAAGACAGCACCCATACCAAAGCTGTCGAAGGCATGCCTTCCAGAGACTCCAAAGTGTGAGCAGAACTTCTCTCAGCAAGATTCTAAAAGCTCTGGCTCATTGGCTGATTCCCTTTCTAGTGGTCAGTGTAAAAGTAGCTTTGTTTGGAAATGTCAGAGAATGGATCAAACAATGGGCCTGCAAATGAAGTAGCCAGGAAGCTTGAAGCCCTCCTCAGTTAAAAAAGATCCACTTTTGAGTTCTAGACGGGTAAGTCCTTCATTTATATTTTCCATCTTATATTGTGCTTCCATAATTTATTACGTTGACCAACCGGTAATGTGGAGGTTTTCCTAATGTTGGCAGCTGTCTCACTCATCACTATGCCCCATTCATCATAGACACACGAACATCACTCCAAAGCTTTAACGGTGCAAGAAGTCACAGGCATGATTGTTTGGAAGTGTTATTGTCTGCTTTGTTACATATCCACCTCCACCTTCTTAACATTGACCGCATTTACTTAGCAGGTGACCTGTGCATTATGTGTGGTTTTTTATACATTCTGTAGACGTGTGAAAGGCTGAAGCTACTTTTTAAGTCTTAATACCCACCTTAATGAGTCTTATAGCAGATTTAACAGGTTGCATACCCTCCGAAATACTGTTTCCTTTTTATCATCCTTTTCTAATTCTAATTAGTAATTGTTTAGGCGCATTCATGTGATGCAGTTTATATGAATTTTGAGGATCAATTGTCGATGCTATTTATCTTTTGATTTTACTTTGGGAGACGTTTGAGAGGGAGGGGCAGTGAGTCTAATGAGGATGTACATGGCAACTCAAAAGAGGGTGAACTGAATTTATAAAGAGAAGATTGCAAATTATAAGTTTTTTCTTTTTCTTTTTTTTTTTTGGACTCAAATCACCATTCTACAAACAATGCATGTGCAAATGCTGTTGCTGGTGGGAGTAGCGTTTGGGTTTTGATATCCAGCAAGCATTTAGCCCATCTAATTCATTCTACTCAATTGATCAAAGCTAAACCCCGTGGTTGTACGAGGTTAATGAAAGTTACAGAAATCAAGCCGCCTTTGAATGCCCAATTCTCAATGTTGGGCTGATTTATGAGCGGGCTGGGCAAATCTCTAGAGCCTGTTAACCGAAAACAAACAAATAAATAAATAAATATTGGATCAATTTAAAAAAAATAAATTAAATTCTTTAAGAAGATAAAAAGGGAGTACACACACATTCTTCTTATTGTTCTGTAAAGGCTCGGTTTTGTCGTTTGAATTTCCAGACGACGTCGTTTTTTATTTTGATTTATGATGACTTTACCACGTTGAGGGGTACCGCCGAGCCATTTTGGGGATCGCAGTGGCACTCTGAAAATTGTGGTCGTGGTTGCCCAAAAATACCCTCGCCCGCTCTCCCCTCCGACCTTGCCACAGCCAAGCGACCCAAATATCCGACCATGTTTCGGCAAGCCACGCGCCTCGCAGCCATGCGGTCCAGACTCATTCTAAGCTGCAGGATTCTAACTTTCTCGTCCGATGTGCCAGCGGCGGAAATGGCGGACTCGAACTTCGCGGAGGCGTGGAAGAGAGTGGTACCGTGGAGCCACCAAAGACGCCTCTCTCCTTCATGAAGCCTCGGCCGCCTCCTCCATCATCTATTCCGTCCAAGCTCACTGTCAATTTTGTGCTTCCATGTGGTTCCGAGTTGTCCGAGAAAGAGGTTTTTCTCTATCTATGTATCGGATTCTTTTTGATGTTCAGGATTGTTCTAAATTGTTCTAGTTCAGTTGGTATTCTTTGTGAGAAATTAGACTCTATGTCGATCTATGCGGGGGCAAAACGTGCGGCTGCTTTTTTTTTTTTTCTCTTTTGGTTCTTCTCTTGAGTTGAGAATTTTGCTTTATTATAAAGAATGATTTGTTGACATAAAGAAATGCTGGCATGGCATTATTGCCTTATTGTGGCAGCTGGTGGTTTGTCCCTTCCACTTGGGAGGATGTCAGTGTGGGTGGAAGGGGACCAGGACTGAATGGACTTCTACCCTTAAGCCATACTGAACTAATTAGATTTTGGAACGAACAATAATGTTGATCATGGGATCAACTGCAATTCTGACAATCCAGATCTGTCTGTAATATTTCTGTGCCCTGGCACAAAAAGGGTGTTCAATGAACAAGATTCGGTCAAATGTATGTAATCTTACCCTTATTTATGACAAGTCCTCTGTATGAAAACACAAAGACCATTTATAGCCAAAAAATCATGTCACACTACACAACGATAAAATTCTTTGGTGCCATATATGCTTGTAGAATTGTTTTGTATATAAAGCATTCTCCTCGATGCAATACGGAATTTTACTGCTTTCCTATACTTGGACTACTTCTGAAGTCCATATGCTGCTGTGTGTGTATCTAAGTATGTGAGAGAGAGAGAGAGAGAGAGTTGAGAATAAACGATGGTAATGTAGTATTGACTTTAACAACATCATAAAACTCGTGCTTATTTTTCTCTGACTCTTTATCTAGGTTGACATCCTCATGATTCCAGCAACAACAGGACAAATGGGTGTTCTTCCTGGACATTTATCAACAATTGCAGAGTTGAGACCTGGGGTGCTATCTGTGCATGAAGGGAATGAAGTGAGAAAGTATTTTATCAGCAGTGGGTTTGCTTTCGTCCATGCTAACTCTGTTGCTGATGTAATCACTCTTGAGGCAGTGCCGCTGGATCGAATTGACAGTAGCCTGGTCCAAAAGGGACTTTCAGAATTCTCCCAGAAGCTAATCTCGGCCTCAACTGACATGGAGAAAGCTGAGGCCCAAATTGGAGTTGATGTCCATAGTGCTCTTAACGCTGCTCTCTCAGGCTAGTATTGTCATCCTTTTGTACATGGATTTAGTTATCTAGGTCTTTTGTTAAGCCTGAAAGGATTGATGCTTAAATTTTTCGGGGGATAATATAACATATAGCATTGCTTGTTCCTTTTTCTTCCTGTACCTCCCCACTAAATGTGGGACTCGCAGAGATGAGATTCAAATGGACTTATCTGGTTCTCAAACAGGCTTTTCATGATGCCAATGGCTGCTTTGATTTCCTAATCATTACAATCTTCTTCTTTAACACTTGTGCGGAACACGTTGTGAGACATGGGTATTCTTTGTTTTCGTAGAGTTGCTGCTTGCTAGCTTGGTTCTTTTGTTCCTGAAGTATTGCCATCTGACCGGCCTTGGGCTTGCATTTAGGCAACAATTATTGTAGGATTCTCTAGGTGCAGCCGTTCCATCACCAGACTGTAAATCCACCCATGCAATTTCGACAAGGAGGCAAAATCCGAAAGATCCCTGGGCTAGGTTCATTCAATAAATTTTATGCTGGTAACCTGTTACCCTGAGAATTTCGCACCAACCAAAATTTCTTAAAACTTTCCTACTCTTTTCGGAAAAGTTTATACTCAATGGCACATTCGAGCAAAAGAAAACAAGAGCTTCATTAGTTATTTGCAACGCGTTTCTTTATAACAAGAAAATAAAGGGAATGTGCCTTGACGGACACTTTAATAATTAAAAAATTTAGATGCATATCTTAATCATAAAAATGGGAGAGTTATTTTATAACTTATAGTACAGTAGTTCTCCCGATATGAAAAAATAAAATAAAATAAAAATGAAAGGGGGCAAATAATCGAATCATTTTCAGAACATTTGGGTGTGATTTCGTTAACTTTAACTACAATGATTGATTCCTTCATGATTGACTATGTCGTTAGGGAATCTGATTCTTTGACGATTTAAAAAATTGGAATCAGTTATGGTGTTGGCTAGTTGTAGTGCTTCCACGTCGCAGACACAAGCTTTGACGTTGAAAAAATAAAATAAAATTTGTGCACGTCCAATCCTAAAACACAATATTTTTCTCACAAAACTAAAATTTAAATTTTTAAATAATAATTTAAAATGAATAACAAGTTTACCAAAATATTAATTTTGAAAGATAAAAGAACTTACCCAGTCCATAAATTTGTAAGAAAAATCAAAAGGTTGTAATTTAAATGTCATTTTAATCTATGAAACATAGCTTTAGAAATATAAATTCACATCACGTCATTTTCTTTTGTAATAAAATTTGGATTAAAATATTATAAATATTAAACATCAACTAATAACTTCTAATTCATTCAATTGATTTCATTTTTTTCATTAGTATACATATAAACTTTGCTTGTAGTTAGATGAATTATGATATTATTCAAAATTATGTGCCATCGAGATTGTGGTTATTTTAAAAAAATATAATAAAAATTTCATTGATTTGTTTGAAAAATATAGTGTGTGAGATTAATTATGATTACATGTTTAATAAAAATTTAATTCTATAGGCTTATTTATATAATAGACAAGCTTAAGTAGTAATTTTTTTTTAATGTGACAATTATAAACCCGAGTAGTAATAATCTAGTATGTAATTGCAAGAGAAGGAAAATCCACCTGTGAGTTTGGAATTTTCGTAAGAATATTATCCCCCACCAAGGGGATCCAAAACAAATACTAAATATATTAATTCAAGCATGAATAATTTTGACATACGGATGGTGAATAAACAAAATAAATCCTTGTTGCTCAATATTATATTAGAGACCTGCACACTGAAGAAGAAGGGGTCCATGGTACTAATTGCCCCGTAACACCTAGCCCTGAAATACAGTTTTGAGGGAGAGGACAGACTCAAAAGTGGCTCATCCGACATGAGCTCTTGGTTCCCAAGAACTAGGAGAACCTAAAAAAATGTACAAAAGAAAAGAAAAGAAAAGAAAAGAAAAGAAAAGAAAAAGGTACAAAAGAAAAGAAAAGAAAAGAAAAAGGGAGGTAAAAAGGCAGGGACTCATAAAAGGCAGTGACACCTAACTTGCGTTGGAGTTGTTTATGAATTAGTTATCACTAAACTACGAAGAAGAAGAGATGATGGGGTTGTTTAAGAAAAAAAAAAACGCTAGTTTTGACAATTAAAAAAATTATTAACATAAAAAAGGGGTTGAATAATTGAAAAAAAAAAAACTAATGATAATTTAATAATTAATGGTGATAAATTAATTTAACATTGTCCTATATTTTGGTAACTCTGTCTTATGGTCACTGCTCAACTTGTAGGGTAGGAGGGTTGCAAATGGTGGCGCCCCAATAATTGGGGACTCCGGCACCGCGAATAGGCGCAAAACACGGGATGATCTCTACCGTTGATTCGAGTGTCCTCGATGATCGGGGGGCGCTTCAACGATACCACAAAAAAGCAGGAGCGCCCTGTCCTTTACCATTGGGAAGCCACGTTAGCCTGAGCAAATAATTATGTGGAACTGCGCTGGCTCCGGAGAACAAGACGCACGTGTTCATTGTGATTGGAAAAGAAACGTCGGGAGCAGCTGAAGCCTCCCGTGGGAACCAACTTTTGCTGCGTCATATGGGGCCCATATCCACTCAGCTCCGAGTCCGGTCCACCCACCGTTGTCGTCTGTGGAATTGGAGGGGCCTGCCGACGTCAATTGCGAGACCCAGACCCCAAAGTGGTACAAGAGAACAACTCAAGAGGAATCATTTGAAGGGGGCCCACAAGACTATTCAGAATAAGTCCCTGTGAAATACTGAAATCACCCTCTTTTCTTTCTTTCTTTTTAATTAATTATTGAGGAGGAAATACGTAGATTACCTTACATCCCCACATAACTAAGAAATCTGTTGCAATACCGTAAGAGATTGGCAAATTCCAAAGAAATTCCCCAAAAAAAAAAAGTAGCTTTCCCCAAAGATGCATGCACGGGGAGCCAAACAGCTCCAACCGCCCCTGGGTTCCTCAAATCCGCCGTTGGTTCTTACTAAAATATTAACTTATTGTACGGTTAAGAGCAGGTGAATTTACGCATCTTGAATAGGATTATATATATTATACTATTAAATAATAATAATTAAAAATGTGTGTCTCATCATAATAACGTGTAACCTAGAATTTTGTATGCTTCGGGTCTTTTTGTTTTTATTTTTCATAAAACTCTAAAGCATATTGAGGAATCAATAAGAACTCGGACTATAGCATTTGAAGGAACAACTCAGTTATAAATTTTAATTTAATTTTAATAAAAAATTATGAAATTTATTAAAAATGAGTGAGCTATTCAATGCCACGGACTTCACTCTTGCCATTTTATATACAGCTGCCGTCGCCCCTTGTTCTACCCTGCGCTTTCCAATTCACTCTCTCGCAAATTCTTCTTCCTGCGTTCCCAAAGCTACGCCACGACAGTCGCCTTGTGTCCCAGGAACGTCAGTGGTCTTTTTGATTGATTCATTAACGTAAGATCGATCATGTCTTGCTACGATGGCTGTTTTGACTACAACAGGCCTAACTTCCTCGAAGCCTGTTTCCTTTGTCGGAAACCACTTGGACATGACGCCGACATCTTCATGTACAGGTTGGTTCCCCCCCCCCCCGGCTCCCGCACTTTTTTTTTTTTAATTTTTTTGCAACCCATTAATCGGAAGTGTTTTGGAATTTTTTTTCTTATGAGTTTTCTGTGGCTTATGGGTCTTTTATTCTTTTGTGGGAATTGGAATTTTGTGCAGAGGAAACACGCCGTTCTGCAGTACAGAGTGCCGGCAAGAGCAGATAGAGATGGACGAGGCCGACGAGAATAGCTGGAAAATGGCGTCTTCCTCCTCCAGATCTCTCCGGAAATCGGACGCCAAGACCTCTCGCCCGAACAAAACTGTACGGACGGGCACAGTTGCTGTTGCTTGATTTTAACGAATGGACGATACAAATGCTAATTACTAATCGAGAGAGGCTTCTTGTTTTTTTCGGTTTTTCAATCTCCGGAATCCGGAAAATCCCACGTAAAAAGATTGCCTTATGTAATTTAAAAAAAAAAACCCAAAAAGAACAAGGCACAGATCGGAAGAGAGGAAGACCCATCATAGATTTTGTCTTTCTTTATGAAAGGAGATGGGATTGGATGGTTGGGTTATCGAGTAATTTTTGCGATGTTCCTCTTGTGTAATAAGAAAAATATTTGAGACAATGAAGAATCGAAGAAATTTATGTCACCCTTTATTGTTGTGTATTTACCTTACCTTCAATTATTTATTCCCTTTCGATGAACGGGGATTCATTGAATTTGCAGTGGGGCTTAAAAGTGAAACGCCAAAAATATTCAAGTAGAGCAATTTGCAGCTTTTGAATTAATGATTTGGCGAAGCATAAATGTCGTTTCGTCGAGGTTCTTGATACAGAGTATACTTGGAAAGTGGGTTTTGTTCCTCCTTTGAAATAGGGCAAAGATCCAGTGATTTATCCCCGTATTCCATTACAAGAGCAGCTACTCATTTACATACAAATGTTTGTACCCCCAGAAAGATCTTTTAAGAGGCCAAATGATCAAAAGATTGATGCTTTTTGGCTTTCTTCTGCACTATTGTTTAGTAACAAACAAGCAGGCGTCAGCTGAGAAGAATTGTTAAGCCCACAGTGGGGTGAACCAAATGGAAAGAAGCTTCACGGGTCTTTGGCCCTCCGCATGATCATAAATCTTCTTGTACTTGCTATATCCGACTGTTCACCCAGTTTTGCAAGGTGAGCCATCCGCCTTGCCCGGGATTCAGAGGGTTCCGGCAGATTTGGCTTATTGCTCGAGTCAAATCGATCGTTCGCACAGGATTCAAAGTGGTCATTTGAAGGTCGGACTTCATTAGAATCCTGGTCTTGGGTTAACTGCTTCAAGGCCTCTACCACCTGGCTCATCGTTGGCCGATCCTTCGGACTCTTTAACAAACACTTGTTTGCTAATTTGGCAGCACTTCGAGCTGCGCCGATAGAATACTGGTTTTCAAGCCGTGGATCCATCATCAAGCCAAACTTTCTACCATCAACCGGGAACTGCTTTACCCATTCCAGTAACTTCTGCTCCCCTGTTGGAAGATTTCTTTCCAAGCACCGCCTCCCTGTAAGAATCTCATACAGCACCACACCAAAGCTCCATACGTCACTTTTAGTCGTAAGATGCCCCGTCCTGACATAATCTGGAGCAGCATAGCCATTTGTCCCCACCACCTGATCATGAGAAACGACGTTGCCATGAGAATAACAACAATTTCATAATTTCCCACTACCTTAGCAGACTAACCACACCAATGAGTTATCTGCTCAGTTAAAAATTAGCTTTAAGATGAGGAAGACTGGGTGCTAACTTATAGAGCATATTATACTTACTGCTGTGGAAACATGTGTATGTCCAGCCAATGGGCCCTCCCTAGCGAGACCGAAGTCTGAAAGTTTTGGCTTAAAATTCTCATCCAGTAACACATTGGAAGACTTAAAATCTCGGTATATGACCTGCAGCATGGTAACAACAAAAGCATAAATTTGAAACTCAGATCTCCATAATCATGTTATAGATCACAAAGGAAAAGTGGATTGATTCAGTTGCAGTGACCGACAAAGATTAAATTACATAACACTTAATATTGTTAACAGCTTTGATTACATAAACGACATCAGAGGCAATATTTCTGCAACACGCATATGGCTAAACTAGTTTCATGCCAAAAAGTAATTGTTTGTCTTGATTGTCTAATTTGTGCAACATTAAGGGTACAACAATTTGTTTTTGAAAAGGAGATTTGATCACACCAGAGACTGAGGACTAAACAGGTTTAACCAATCAAATCCTAATCACGTTGAAAATTTTTCAAACTACCTAAACACTCCCTCACTACCCGCCCCTCTTCCCCTCAACGTGTAAATCAACCAAAAGCTTGTGCTCATGACACAAATGACCCAACTTCAGACCAAAAAGAAACTTTTTGTGTTGATGGAGATTTGACCACAACAGAAAATAAGCACAGGACAAGTTTAAACACTCAAATTTCAGTCCTGTAGAAACAATTTCAAACTAAAACCTCTGTGCTCTCTCTCTCTCTCTCAAGACTCATTGAGTTAGAAACCAGAAAGGTAGCAGGCACACATTTGAGTTAGAATACAGACAAGCAGCATCTATACATTGCTGGGTGAATTTTAGAAGAGAACCTGAACTTCAAGTCCATCATGTAGATAAGCTAGACCTTGGGCTGCCCCAAGCAGTATTTGTAATCTAGTTTTCCAAGGAAGTGGTGGATATGCCTTATTGAAAAGATGATCATCCAAGCTTTTATTTGGCATAAATTCATACACAAGTAGCCGTTGGATCCCTCTTTCACCATCAAAACCACAGTATCCAATGAGTTTGACAAGATTTGGATGCTCCACAACACCAAGGAACTGAACTTCGGCCACCCATTGTTTATGACCCTGCACAAGAAACAGAGAACATGGTGAACAGAAATCACTCGTAACGCAACATCCTCTGCCTCCTTTTCAATGGATCTGACAAAGTCTAAAATAAGCAACTGTCAATAGGAAATAGATGAGAGAAAAATGATATGAAGATCAAACCCCATGCCAACTAATCAATAAATGAGGAGTATTCGAAGGAAGCACTTGAGAATGGTGCCAAAGTATAGGATTATACATCCAGAAGCTTAGAAAATCATAAAAGCCCCCCACATTTTTATTTCACTCGTGCGTGCTCAGAGGCCGTACCTGTAATCCATCCCTGTTAAGCTTCTTAATTGCAACCACAGTAGGATCACCGTTGCCATCCACAGGCTTAATTGAACCTTTATAGACAGACCCAAATCCACCCTCCCCAATCTTCTGTAGTCTGTTGAAATCATGGGTTGCCTGACTAAGCTCTGAGAAAGAGAATACTCGCAGATTGTGAGCCTTCTCCTGATACAACTCAGGTATGCTGCGGGACGAAGTTTCTGAGCAGGAAGACTTGATGACCCTTTCAGTCCCTGAATAATCGCTTTTTCTTTGCTCTGTCAGGTGTGGTGCCGTTTTCTGTTTTCTATATCTGGATTTGTCCTTGAAGTAAGGAAGACACTTCATTTTACAATCTCAATTCTAGCAACCCTCTTGATTTGATTGATGACAGGAGTACAAATGGTAATGTAAAACCTCAGCCAATGAGTACACCTGGAAGCCCCTGAAGAGAACTACCAGTTAAACACTAAGAACAGGATGAAAATTCGAGAAAAACAAAAGAATTCAGTGTATAACACGGAAAAATGAAGCAAACCCTGATGAGACCCACAATAGAAACACTGAGATAAGGATTGAAAATTCAAGAAAAACTAGGAATTGAGTGTATAGCAGTAAAAATAAAGAAAACCCCAAGGAGAAACACAAGCGAACACTGAAAACAGGATTGAAAAACTAAGAATGGATTTTATAACAGCGAAAAATAAAGCAAACCCAGATGAAAGAACAGATGTCACATATAAACCGGCATGGAGAGTGAAAAAGGCAAATGCTTTAAAATACATGAAAGACAAAAAATACAAAACAAAGAGGCGAATAACAGAGACAGAGACAGAGAAAAAGTGATCAATTGAATTACCTCGCACTCAATTGTAGCTTTTGACATTTAAGAGACTTCTTCCACGGATGATGGATTTCCTCTCTTGCCTCGCTCCTCTTCTTTCTCGATACAGGAGTCGCCTGCTGTTCTGCTGGCTTTTCCCCACGCTCGGCAAAGGGGGTAGGTTTGAACTGTCAAGACAGAGAAGGTGGTATTATAAAAAAAAAACAAAAGAAAAGAAAAGAAAAAAAAAAGGTTTCAAACTTTATAAATTTTTATAATTAAATCTTAATTTTTTAAAATATTTTTATTAAAATCTTTTTTTTTTTTTATAATCAAATATTTTCAGCTTTATCAAAATCTTATTTGTGGAGATTACATACTAATCATATCCTCAATTTACTTCATTTCAATCAGCCACTGTAGTCCGAATGGAAACAATATCAATATCAAAAATTTGGAAGTTCAAATCACGAAAAAGAAATTTAAAATTTATAAAAATAAGAAAACCATTTTATTGTATAACTTGCTTTCTGATAATTTTTTTTTATAAAACAAAAACATTAGATCAGCGTTTACCTTAATTTATTATTTAGGTCATTTGGAATTAAATTTCGCAATTTCATTAGTGCACGACCCCCAAAAATCAACTCAAAGCATTTAAGATTTTTTTACTCCTGCAGTGCTCTCACTAGATCGAGCAGTGGCCAACAAATGAAGAGAGAAACCCTTCTTAATTGGCAGACGGAATTTAACAACTAATTAAGAATTTAACAACTTTAAGATGAAATTAAAATTAAAAAAATTATTAATAAACTAGGAGATCGTATAGTAAAACTAAGTAAATGTAAACTATGTTAGATTAATTAATATGAATAGTTATTGTTATTTAAAATATGATTCAAAATAAAAAAATTAATATGATGATGAGAATACCAGTAATTTGACTCATTAAATTTAAAATATTTTTATTTTTTCTAATAATGATTAGATTATACAAAAGATGTGTGATAATTATAATAATGATTATAAAAAAAATCATACTTTTTCCTCGATCTCTATTATCATAGAAAATAAAAAGAATAAAAAAAATACATTATATACCTTAATATTTATATAAAAAAATTATATTATAAAAATAAAAATTTTATAAAATAATTTAAAAAAATCTAACAAACATTTCATGTTACGGTATTATGGACTGATGAGGTCACATCAACAAAATAACGGTATTTAAAAAAAAAAGTGATGAAAAATTTAGATTGATGCAAATAATGGGATGAAATTTTTTTTCCCCCCCCCCCCTTTTTTTCAGGGTTTAGGCGTAAATTTTGGGATTTGATAATTTGCATTGTTATTTGACATGATAAGATTTCTGACAATTACTGTAGAAAAAAATATCGCGTCAACTGTAATTCTATGGTATGGTTGTCTTTATTCATGTTACGGGGGTCCAAAATCCGATGTGACAAAAGACTCCCGGCGTGATGATGTTGACGCCTCCACTGCAACCACGTGTTGAATACGGCAGTTGGAAACTGGCGTGTGGAGAATTATTAAACCTGCTGACCATACTATACAAAGGGCTGACCATGTGGCCACTATGCGACGGAATCTACATGTACATGTCGTAGAAAGAGGGGAAGTTTACTTTTAAAAAGGATGATGGTCAGAGTCGGTCCAATTTAAATTTAATATTTATAATTTAAATATTTTAAGTAAGAGAATAATTAATTAAGTCTAATTTAAGAGAATTCAATTTGAACAAAAAGTAATGATTCTTAACATTTAGTTGTAATATTAAATATTTACTATTTACTATAAATATAATAAATAATTTAAGTTTCAATAGTATCTCTTCTCGACTTATTTAATACCTATTAATTTGAAAAAAGAAGAAGAAAAGTATTTGCTTAGTTGGTCATAATAACGAAGCTTTTGGGATGAGATTAGTCAAATATACCACAGAAAAAAAAAAAAAAAAAAAAAAAAAAAAGAAACAACACATCGTCTACCCAGTATGTCTTTCCTGGAAGTTTGATCTCCCGAGTAAACACCGTCGAAGCACTTCTACTCATCTTATTATTATTGTCAAGTTGCTTTTCTTTGTCTATAAATCATGCTTGGATAGGACTAAACAAGAACGCTGCTTCTTTGGCAAAGCTTTAGAAAAGGAAAATAAAAAAATAAAAAAACTAAAAATCAAATTCAGATATTCCAATTGGCCGATGGATGTTCCTTGAGACTTGGAACGAACGAAGAAATTATTGGACAATATAACCCTTTTTCTCTCTACCCAGCTCGATCACACGCCCCTCCCCATGGCATACATGCCTTGATACCATAATGGTAAAGCTTTCTAGTAAGGCAATATCATTGACCCCAAAAAAAAAAAAAAAAAAAAAGTAGGGCAATTTCGATTAATTATTTACCCTGTCACTATCTCTTGACGAGCAATTTCGCATTTTTTATGAATCTACTGCCAACGTGAGCCAGCGAGAGCTGCAGAGCTTGCGGGACTGCTCAGCAACGATATTTGGCAGTTGAGGGGCTCTGTTCTAACACGGACTGATAGCCATCACCCCAGCAATCCATTCCTTGGGCCATAAGTTGCCAAAAGAGCCCACCAGGAAACGAACCCCCACCTAAGGCACTGTTGTAGATAGCTTTATAAATCTTCGAAAAAAATCCATCTCTTTTTGCCAGGCTGAATCCAGGAAAATTTGAAGGGTTGCCGAACTCCCCTATAACGAGTGGTTTTTTGTTTCTCTTTTAAGCACAATATCGCAGTCCTGAACGTGGGCTTGGATCCACCTGTCACAAAAGCATCTTGGTTCTGCTCACTTGTGTGTGGCAACCTGCCAGAGGCCCAAATTAAGCGCCATGGAAACCTTAAGAGGCTCCTTCTCAGTTGAGTTACTAGAACTGCTAGCAAGTCGCGCGTAGTCTGGCAGCCTCATAGCTGTTGGGGCTGTTTTAACACACTTTGAAGGGTCTTCCACGTAGGGACGACTTGCGAAAGATGTACGGGCCTTGTCTCGAGAATTCACTAGTTTTTGCATTCAGTATGTCAAAAGGAACGCCAACAGTGTTACTCGTGCCCTGGCTAAAGTAGCCCTGAAGGAGAATGGAGAGACCGGATGGCAATCCCTCGAACTGGCTCGATAAAGTGAGCTACATGCCCCAATGCCCATTGCCTTCTTTCTGCAGAACTTCTTCCTAAGCAACCTCGATAACGGATAGAGGAAGATGGCGCCGATACTAATTGATATGAACCTTGAGAAAACTATGCACAAAAACTAGCTATTGAAGTAAGCAAGATCAAAGTCCGCGTATGCCGATTTAGAATCTTAGGATTCCGACGTGAGATTAAAGTCCCACACCATGCAATCAGAATTATACCAGTCCAAGGGGTGGCTATATGTTTATTCCTAAATACTTCGGGCATAGGACTGAGTGCAAGTGCCCAAGACTTGCACTAGAGAATGATAATGAGCACTGATAAAACAGATCAATGAAAATTGTGCATACGGTAACTCACCGTATATTTGTTTGAGCATCAGGGAGTCACCATGGATACACGCGATTTAAAAATAATTAAGCAATCTCGTTGAGCATTGACGTGGAGTGAAATTAAGAAAAATGAACTCATAAGGCCAAGAATTCTCTCTGGAATGCACGAATTCTACTTCTAAAGAGGCTAGCAAGGTCACCCGGAGGGCAGAAAAGATGACCCAAAGCATTCCAATCGCGATGTTCAAATGATTTTATGCTTGAAAAAATACGCATAAAGCTTTTATTCAGAGCAGAAGCATTTCGAAGAGCAATAGCCCACGCAACCCAGGGGACGAAACACCAGCAAACTACAAAAATCAGACTATTATATCTTCATCCTTTTCTGCTGCTGCAGACAATAAGTTGTGAGCTGAATTCAACGATATTCCTTTCTGCAAAGACACCTTCTCTGCAAACTGCTCCTCGGCAAATTGCTTGGCAGCTGCAAGCTGTTTCTCAATTTCTCTCTTCTTGTAACCCTGTATTTTCTTTAGCCTGAAAGAGTCCTCCCTTTCAAGCTCATCCAACTCCCCCTAGATGTAACTTATGGTATTCTCCAAATCTTGGCTTCACAAAATTCTCCAATGCATTAACCCTTCGATTGGTGGTCTCGATCGCCTCATCAAGGGTCAAGAAAGACGTATGGAGGGACGCGAGCTCCATAAGAACCTCAATTGCCTCGACATAGGCAGCACGACAGGCCTGGATCTGCTGGCCGCCTCTTGCCAATCCAGTGAGATCATTCTTGCTCTCATCACCTTCAGTAAAATACTGAAACTTAGGAAGCTTGGCCCCCTCGACATTCTCCTGTTGGGATCTAACCTTAAGAGATGCATTCTTGACATTTTCAAGGACAATGTGCTTGACATTGTCACTGGCAACGTACTTAGCTTCGGTTAGGGCAAAGGAAGAGTTTTTCATGATCTCTCCCGTTGATTCCTTGGTGGCGACGATCTTCTTGAGGATTTGACGGAACTGCACGGTTAGAGCATCACTCTTCTTCTTGGGAAGAGCGTGACCTCTTGTTGCACACAGGCCGAGCTTTCACAATTGCAAGCATAGTAACAGTGGGAACTACATTCAACCGCTGGCCTTGGCCCAACATCTTTCGGAAAAACTGAAACTTTATACACACACACCTAATAATCAAAAGGCAAAATGAAGATAATTGCTCGGTATAAATTTTAATGAGTAGAAAAAAGAAAATAAAAAGGAAAATTAATTTCTCTCGATCCAATCAGCAAAGAAACCAAAATCAATGTTTTGCGTTTTCTTGTGGCAATTTCTCAAAAATTTTCATACGTCTTCCAAGATTCAACGCCATTAATTACGAACAATAAATTTGAGGGAAAGTACCTATTGCTTATAGAAATTAAAGTTCAGAGGGATCCGACGAGTCTTCAGATCCCAACCAGAAACTAAGTACGTGGGCCGGGATCTTCTTCTTCTTCTACAATTAACCAAACTAGAAACAATTCTAGCAAAGTTGTCCACCGAAATTTAACCAACGCGTCGTCTCTGTTTCCTCCACTCGGATCAGTGCCACCCCACTACGTATCGACATTGGAAGGCAAATGGCTTGGTGAAGGAAATAAATATGCTACAATGAGATTTGTGTTTGATGATAGTGCAATAGCTACTCTAAGAGCCAAGGCTAAAAGCAAATTGGTGGGGAGTCCAACTCTACTTCAAGCATTGTGTGCTTTCACATGGAAATCGGCCGTGATGGCTTCTAGATCAATTTCAGGTCAGGATCATGCATAGCCATCTGCTTTGACACAAGCCGTAAATCGGCTATGGCTGACGAGGCCAGGCTTGTCCAACCATTCGTTTGGAAACATTGTTTGGTCTGCAGGAGCCAGTTACGTCCCAAATGAGAGTGACCAAATCGATATGTCTGGCCTGCTTACCCTTACAAATGGCAGTGTTGCGAGCATCGATAACCAGTTTGAAGAATTTGACTGGAGATAAAGGGTCTACAGAAATTGTTGAGCAGCTAAGCCTGCTGGCAGAGATTTCCAAGGAAAATGCGGAGACATTCAAATTTGCTAATTGGCATGGACTTTGGACGAGTGATTTCGATTTTGGGTGGTTAAAGCCTGTTCGAACTGGCGTTTTCGGAGAACCAAGTCGAAACAATCCAAGCGACTCAAATTTCACAATTTTCAAGGATGCTGTGGTCTACAAAATAGAAGCTTGGTTGATGCTGAATGAGAAATTCTTGCTGTAATTGAACAAGATCCTGAGTTCCATGGGTTTGCTTCTTTTAATCCTAGCATACTATCCCCAAATTGAAGGCTCTGATGAAATAACTTAATGAGGAGTCCATGTAAAATTGAGTTCTCTAGGGCTTGGCATTGCAATGATAGGACATGGATCCCTAAACTCAAGCCTTTTCATCTTCCCTGGGATGTTAAGAGATTTGCCCTTTGTTAGTTTGTAGAACATAATCTTCATTGTAATTTACTAATTGATGTGGCAGTGCAAACAAAAGGGCATGTGGATACCAATGATGCTGCTACAGAATGCAATATTTAACAAAGCCAGCAATAAAGATTTTTCATCAAAGCTGAAGCACAAAAATAAAATGTACACTGGAAACTTTAAAACTTGACACTGTACACGCAAAATGGCTGCAACCATCCCTGTTCTTTTTTTTCTTTGACCCGCGTGCACTGCAGACCTGTTATTAGCATATGGATCCTTCCGGGTGTGCCAACTACGTGCCTTGCAGAGTGCAGCTAGAAAAGGTAGACATTTATAATTCAAGTCACCTTAGGTATCGCAACCTTTAATATGACTGCCCTGATCAAGGCCCACAGCTCGGCACATATTGCTAACCAAGTAGCATTAGTGTGATACAAAAATCTACGGTCATCAAGGCACCCTTTTATTCGTCTACTCCTCCATCCTTGTTTGCTCAGTTGCACCTCCTTCAAGTTCCATACCGTTTTCTTCTGGAATTCCAGTGCCCCCTTCGCCATTTAATTGTCTCTTAAGGGGCAAATCCTCATTTTGACCACCTGCAATGCCATCCATTTCTTTAGCTTCATCTGACTCACTTCTCTCTGGAATGCCATCCACTGCACCATTTGCAGAAGCAGGTATGTCTGACGAATAACCCATATAGCTCATCATACTTGCCTGTAACCAAAAATATGAAATCTCAGTATTCAATGACAGGAAATAAAGGGTCCTACCAAATGACTACCTACCAACACAAACATGATATATTTCACAATTATCGGTTCAACTCCCGACCTCACATTTTATTATTTGAAAGGGGCTTCATGCCTCCACAATCAGCACCCCAAGGTGAGCCCTCAATGAGAGCGGACAACTCATTCACTAATTAAGGTCATTGTGGAACAGTAGAAGAAAGCATTTCAAAATGAGAAAACAACATCTAGAACATTAATAAGCCAATGAACAAAAGTCATTGACAAAGACATAAAGCTAGCTGCGGTGTCCTTGTTGGATTGATACATTTACTCGGGAATAGATCCAATTCTACAATCTGGGAGCAGTCTAGACTGTTCCATTCACATACAAGAATCAATCAAGCATTAAAAACATCAAAAAGGGCGGTGCAGTAATAATCCATACCTGATAAAATTGATTAATTTTATCAATTACAATCTGGCCCATTTCCTCTATACCGCTGACAAGATAGGGCTGCCCAATGTCTTCAACATGACGTTCTGTAGAAGATGAAAACTCATTGAAATTTAATGCGAGGTGATCAGGTCTCCAAAGCAGAAATTGGAATGTTGGCTGCAACTCATAACACTGTTCAAACAGAGAGCGACGACAGAACACATAAAGCCCCAGTCTGGCACGAGACATGGCAACAACCAATCGTCTAACGTCACGAAGGTGACCAACAAAGCGAGTTCGCACAAGAGAAAGCAAAATAAAGTCATTTTGCTGCCCCTGAAACTTATCAACTGTTGTAACCTGCAGACATACAGTTTTGACAAGGTCAACAAACCACATGGATGATGAGATATTTACAAAAGAAAGAAACAATAAAATTTATAGCCTATATAAAGATGATAGATGTCAAATGCCAGACAAACCAGATCTCAATCACTGGCCCAACAAAGATTTTCTGCAAACAATTGCAGGTCATCCAGTCCAATTCAATGTTCACCAGAATACCCAGCATGAATTTGCAGACTATATCTCATAAAAGGTCAGGGATAATCAACAGTCTCACCTTACTAGGAGGACCAATGAAGTTATATGGAACACATCGTCTGTTGACAACATCACGAATCAGAAGCTTCTGGCCATTGTAAGTTGTCAATATCGAAATCTTGCTAGCAGGGTATCCTAGCAAGCGCAAGTAGATATAGGCACTCACAATGTATTCAGCCTCTCCCTCATTTTGATAGAACCATGGTGAGGGGGCAGTCTCACCTCTCCCATGGTAATCAGGCACATCCACCAACTGGTATTCATATGAGAACCCAGCATTTGCTCTATGGAAGATGGAGCCCTCTTTCACATAAGGAAGGTCTCCCAAATCTGTGTACCTCCAATTATAGAGTTTAGCTATGCTTGGCCTGGCTCTACCCTGGGCATTGAGCTCAATATAAGGAATACCAAGGCGAACAAACCTAGTAAACAGGCTTTGATCCATGTGGCTGTATTTCTGGAAAGCCATATTCTTAACAACAGGAGGCAATTGGTGATGATCACCAATCAATATGCATCGTTTAAGCCGTGCATAACCATCCTCCTGCCTCTGAAGTAACATTGGGATGAAAGTTTCAATCTCCAATATCTGGGCACTTTCTTCCATCAACAGGTTGTCATACTTGAAACCTAATTGAAGAAAATCCTTTCTCTTCAGGGCTGCATGAGTGCAAGTCATCGCTACTATCTTTGCCTGCTTAGTCATAAGGTAATTTGCTCGATCAGCTGTTGATTTGAGCAATTCAAAAGCCCTACATTCCTCTAGTTCTTGAAACATGATCTTTAGATGATGAAAGCACCCCTTGGCTGCTCGCATATCCTTCTCAAATGACTGGCCAGTAAAAACTGGCTGAGGAGTGTTGAAGAAGAATTCCTTAAATGGGAAGCGTTCCTGAACAAACAATGGTTTATCGTCGTTACCTGCACAGGCAGCAAGGAACTGTTCCCAGCGGGAGTATACGTGGAGCAGCCAAAAGTATCCAGCAGTCTCACAAGTGTAACCTACATCCTCAGGAAGTTGGAGAGATCTGGCAAGCCGCTCCACTTCACCGAGCAGTTCTAGGCGGCGAACAAGCATTGCATTGACACGGCCTTGCCTGCTGAAGTCAAGATCAGTTGCAAGTTCTTGTTCACCTTGACCCAGTCGAAGAAGATATCGTGCAGGCACATCCCTCTGTTGCAGTGAAATGGATACAAAGAATTGGCTTTAAGTAATGAATGGCCACAAGAAATGGCATATCCTTGCACAATAAGTGACATAACCACGCTCGCATTAAAGAGTGAGAATCTAGGTAAACATTTTCAATTCCATCTCTTAAATAAATTTATAGAACCCATACCTGCATTATCTTCTCAAAAAGGTCATTCAATGCCTGATTTGAATGGGTGATAATTAATGTTCTCTGAGAAGGACAGTTGTGATAAAGAACATTCAAAATTTGCACAGCAGTATCGGTCTTTCCTGTACCAGGGGGGCCCACAACCATGGTTAGTCCTGGCTGAATGCCAGAAATGATTGCTCCAATCTGCATAACAAGAAAAAAGATGTGAGAAGTTAAAAGGTATGTGTGGACATGTGTAGTACTTCAACAAACATCAAATGTAAGAACACAGATGTAGATTAAAATAGCTGCAACATATTAAAGGATTTCACCAGTTGAGTGCTCAGATATTTTGCCATTGAGAGCTAGAGATTACATGTTATTATTCATGCACAAGAGGTGCAATGTTTAGGAGGAATTAAAAATCAGGCTCACTAAATAAGGAGTTGCCATCCACCTGTGTGGGTGTAAATCTGACTGAGTTCTGTTTTGGCTGATCTTGGGGATAAGGCCCAGGGTCAGCAGGAATATATGCCTCAACAATAAGTTTTTCTTTCTCGCTAACAGCATCCACTTTATTAACATCATTTCTTGAATTGATAGTAGACTTCTTATTCCCTGGGAGAGTGTGAGTGTTGCCCTTCAAAGTCCTAGGAAGCCTGATTCGGAATGGAGGACTTGGATCCAAAATCTCAGTGCCATCTGGATTTATAAACTGTACCTGACAGAACATATAATAATAGAAATTTTCAGCAATGTGTGAAGAATAAATATAACAGAAATCAACAATCAACAGTTTTCTCACTCTCACAGTTACCAGCATCTTAACATCTAACATCAGTTTAGGCGCATTTAGATTATCTTCCTAAGGCTTCAGTTGTTGCCAAATTTCAAATCAGTTATACAATGAATTTGGTCAAATATTTTGCATCATTACCATGGTGCTCATAAATCATAATTACCCTCAATGCATTCTTTAAACAACAGAAGCCACTATCACTCAATCAGAAAAGCTGCATTTGGCATTAACAGACCACCAGTCGATGATCCCAAGTATTCTCAAAATAAATTATGCAGTCACAGATCTTACTTTCAGTGGCAGATTACAAGTTCTAAGTGTCCCATTAGTAAGATGGGAAGAAACACAAAGAGAGAAGGAGGTGGAAATTAGACAACCACAGTTGCTTACATTAAAAGTGTAATGGCCAGGGATTAGACTGCACATGGATGATGTGGGAATTTTAATTACTTTGCAATTGTAAACAGATATTATAACAGTACATTTTTTCCAGGGATGTTCCATTATTATTGAAATATTTGGAAAAAGAGTGCTTGCACACCCACAAATAAACCCACACACACACCCCAAACATAACAAACACACATCCACACAGACATGCAAGCAGATATATAAACATGTGTTAAAGTAAAAGGACACAAGAAGATAGTAGAATTCAAATGAAAAAGCTAAGGAAAAATGTTACCAACCTCATAACCTGGGAAACTTTCCTTCAGGTGGACAGCATCCAGGAAGGTATCTTTGAAATCAACTGTTTCAAGAAGGTTAGGCATATTGGTCCATTGTGCTGCAGAAGGATTTCCATAACCCAGAAATATGTTGTGCAACCAGTCAGGAACAATACAGTATTCATTCATAAGATCTCTTATAGATTCTAAAATTGCTTTGAAGTTATTTTCCTTGGGTTTCCTCCTCATTAATATATTAAATGTACCATAAACATCTTCTGCACCTTTCTCTGCAATATTACTAACATCCATGTGGTACTGTGCTGCATCTAAAGCAACAGTCACATTTCTGATTTCACCCTTTGGTGGTTTCCATTCATCCCTTTTGATTCTTCCTGTGAAATCATTCATCAGTGTCCCCTCCTCATCATGGATTTCAATAATTTCACATCCCCTTACATATTGAAGGCCAAGCCTCTGTGGAACACTAGCCTTCTCAGCTTCCTCAGGACTTAGAGGCTCAAATGAAGGGCGAATTGAGAGTAGAAATAAAACATCATGCTCCTTAAGGGCATCCCACTCTGATCGTATCTGTGCCCTATAACTAGAAATGTTATAAGTAATCTCTGCTGTCACTGATGATGGTTTGACTTCACCAATATTTGGCTGTTTGACTTCAGTGATCTTAAATTCTTTTATAGGCACAGCCATTCTTGACCAACCGCGAAAAGCAGTTTCCCCCTCATGATTTATGTAGGCAAGGAGATGTGGTACAGCTTCTTGAATATCTTCACGGATCTCATATGTTGATTCAAGGCGGAATAGATTAAAATTTCGTAACAGATAGTCATGGAGAGTTAAAAACTGCAGATTAAGCTTTGGAAGTGCCAGACAACCTTCTCCAGAATAATTAATGCTTGGTACAAGGCTTTCATTCCACATGATCTGCTCATTAGGATATAATGGAAGAGCATTTATGGCTTCCTTTTGAGATTGCTGTCTCTCAAAGAATGAGACCATGACTTCAATAAGAAAATCCACTCTTGCAGACCACGGATCTTCTTCAGACACTAGTTTAAGCTGATTAAAGATATCAGCCAAAAAAAGTTCAAAAAACCCAACAATTTAGTAGTCATGATAAATTAAAATGGCAATAAAAATTTGACAGCAAGTTTAGCTCAAACAGCATGCAGCAGATGATGAGAAAACTGGAGAAGAGAAAAAGGATATTAAATTTCATATCACAAGTGTGAGGTATTGAAGAAACACCGATCATGTGCTGTCCTTATGGTTAGGCAGTGTTGGATAATGGTAAAAGCTATAATGAAGCCTACGGATTTTTTTTTTCCTGGTTGATTTTGGCTCTTCTCTTATACGCACAAGGCTTAAAACTAACAAATAACCAGAATAAAGGAAATAAAAGGCATACGCACAAATACATAGGGAGACAAATCTCTTTTGTGTGACTACACAATCAACGGACAAGACAAAAAGTTCTGCTTTGCTCCTAATTTCCTTATCAATTACCACAAGCAGTTCATTCTTTTCGCTCTAGTTATGGCTACATTCATATGCAAATATGAATAACAGCATTCCATCATGACAACAAACAAAAATTCCACAGAGAAGAATGTGTAAACATTTAACCAGTACAACAAGCAAATAAGAGACAAAAACAACAAAGAATATAAAAATCATGTTAGTGCCAACATACTTTATGACAAACCAAGTCGCCTAACTCATCCGGAGTGAGCACAGATAACTTCTTGGAGAGATCAACTCTCTTGTGAATCGCACCAATGTTGGATAATGCAAGCTCTCGTAACTGCAACAAACAATATTTTGGAGGATAAAGCAGTTTCAGAGGTTTTGTGCAGAAAAAAAAAAGCGCTAGAAACCACAGTGTGTGAACCTTGTGAACTAAGGCACCCTTTAAATTAATCAACATATTTGAACAAATATAAAAGGCATCCTTTGGCAAGAAGGTGAGACAAAGAGCAGAGGGGAAAAAAAAAAAAAGAGGGAATCTATATTAGACTCAACTCTTGTGGCTGACCTTGGGAATCTTCTTAAAGGCAAGCAGCTGAAAAGCTTGGAAGCGGTCATAATGTGTTTGAAGCATCTCGTCATCTGTTAGTTGTGTCCCAACATGATCATTGATCTCAAATCTCTCATAGAACTGCAACAAGTCAACCAGCTGTGCAAAGAGTCTCCCTTTTTCATGCCTATAAAGAGCACTTAAATGGCATTTGGGAACCACAGCCACATCAGCCACCAGAGGCCTGAGGTACCTGTCCCAACATGAAAGGAAAGTGGAGAAAATCAATAAATAAAACACAGCATGAGGACTTCTGCAATTGAAAAGCATTAGATACATATAATCGTCAGCCATGAACCACTCAAGATATGATATACATATATTCAAAGATAAACTGCACAAAAATTAGCTATCCAAATAAAGTGGTCGGTTTCACAATCACAATTACAGGAAGAGAGAATATGGAAAAATAACAAAGGCAGGTATAATAGACAGGAAAACAAAAGATGTGTACCTTCTTGTTGGAAGTTGACTCAACAGATCAATAAGAAATTCCATAAACCTCTCACAGTACAAGACAGCAGCATCATCGACTAGAATAATACTACCATCAAGAGTATCTTCTTCATTAACAAAATTCTTCTGGGAAAAAGCCTTGAAATCAAGCACCTAAACAACATCAAAGAAGAAATTATTAGCTACAAAAACAATTCGTATTTAAGGCAAAAGGCATCAGCCACAGTACAGTTCAAGGTAAAATCTCACGTCAATAAATTCTTCGATAAGATTTCTCAAGAATTTCACTTCCACCAACCCTAAAGGGTCAAAAGGATCTCCTCGTTTCATTGCCTCCTTAGCCTCCCTTTTTATCATCCTTTTCCATTTCTTGATCAATTCAGGATTAAGACAAAGCTCCATCTGCAATTTAGCCAAGAAAATGATACGTCATCTGCTAATAAGAGCAGACTCTTAAGAAACAAGAATACCATAGGGAACAAAATTTACCTGAAAGCGACCATACGATAAACTGTGCCATGACTGGAGACTTGCTAATCTTAGGACTGTTTCATTAACAATTTCATCTTCCAAACTCTACGAGACAAAATTCCAAATTTGATCAAAATGAATTTTGCTATTGGCGTAAATTAGACATGATAGATACCATATAACTTTGATGCATCATGTAGATGATCCAACTATTTCTGATTGAGTACATGCACATCGACTAATAATCCACAAAGCAAGAAGAAAAAGAAAAGGAAGAACACATTGATATGTAGTGTATAAAGACATAACAAAGCTTAACTTCATGTCTCACAATACATTCATGAAACCTCATATAACCTAAAGTAGGTTAGAATAATTTGGTTATCAGTATAGAGCATGTGATTTTAACAGGCATATGTATCCAAAGAAAGGCCTATAATGGGTCAATAATATACCTGAAAAGCATTGATCATAAAAACCAAGTAATTTGTCTTCTCTGCAATGCTCAAGTGCCTCCCCTACACCGATTTAAGATATCGAGGGGTTAAAAAATACATGCTAAGAATATTACTTAACAAACCCAATGCTTGAGAGAAAATGTTGAATGAGAAATCACTCACCTTCAACACTCAAGACATATGCTTATCACACAAATCAGCAGAACCAAATAAATTAAACACACAATATGCAGGAAATTCAGCATCGTCAAATTATCGTTGGTAAATGGCACAAACCTCCTTCAGCCGAAGAACCCTCTGAAGAAATCCCTTGAAAACATCTTTCCGATCATAAAAGCATAACCAAGCTGCCACATTCTCACGAAACTGCAAGTTAAAGAAGAAAAGAGAGAGAGAGAGAGAGAGAGAGAGAGAGAGTAAAATAAATAAAAATTAATTCTTTAAGCAACTGTAAATACATAGATGCACGTAGCTGCAACGCTCATGTTTACCTTCTCATTGACCATGAGAATCATGGAAATAACATGCTCGAAAGTGGCGGTTTCCGGGTCAAAATTGGGCCAAAGGTAGTTCTCCAAATACTGGCTAACTTCCAAGATCATCACTCTCTGCAACGGGACCGGCCTTATTCCTTCATTCTCCTTCACCTTCAACTCCGTTTCGTATATCTGTTTCACCAGCTCGGAATCGAACGCTCTCTTCTTCTCGGCTTCTACTCCTCCACTGCCCGTCTTTATCCAATTTTCCGCCGCTATTTTGGTCAACCGGTCGCGTTGAATCTCCGACAGAGTTATCGAGCTTGGGAGAGTGGAACTATGCTTGGACTCCACCGGTTTATCGCCGAGTTGAGTGGGCGGCTCCACAGGGTATTCGGCGACCCGATGGCGCTTGAAATCGTAAGCACCGGTACCGTAAACTTTGGTCATTGTGTTGCGGAGAAAGAACAGTGGGAGTTAGGGCTTTACAAAAGGGAAAGAATGACACCGGAAGCAGAGTGGCTCTCCAATGGCGGTGCGGGTAGAAGCGGACCGTCGGGTCTTTAGTGACCCGATTCTTTTCTATTTTTATGTCCCGCTAATAGTGTAGTGGACCGGGTCAATTGAACTGGACCCGAGTCGATCAAGCCCACGAGCAAGCACTCGGTGTCAATTCTTTCGTTTGGGTTAAGACTCCGTCAATATTTCTTTTTTTTTTTTTTAAAATTTCATAAATCTTATTATTATAAAAAGTAAAAATTAAAAATAAATGAATAACTTCTGAGTGATAAAATTATAAAAGTAGAACATTTACTTTTTAAACAACCCAAATTAACTCATACAAAATATAATAAAATTAATTTCTTACAAAATATTTTGATAAAATGAAAATTTTAGAAAAATTTTTTAAATTAATCATTCAACAAAATAAATATAGACATTTAATGAAAATAAATATTTGTTTATAAAATTTAAAATTTTTAATAAGATTATAAAATATTTAAGTTAAAATAGATGATGTGAGATTTTATATTTTTAACATATCTATTTAACATATTTGAGACTAGAATATCATATAATACAATGAAATTTAAATAAAAAGATGAGTTAAGCCAATGAAAAATAAATCATTAATATTGAGTTAAATTAATTTAAATTAAAAATATAAATTAATATATACAAATAATATTAGAATCAATTCAATTATATCACAAATCAATATTAGATTACAAAAAATTATTAAAATTTAAATGTCTTAATTTTGAAGCAAAGACTTACTATCATAAATTATAAAAATATCATCGATCCGTTAATAGTGGAGATATATATATCCCTTTTTTATTCCCTTTTTTATTGACAAAAAATTAATTTAATTGAATTATAAAATAATTTTAATTATATAATTAATTAAAATTACAAGTAAAAAATAAATAGAATATAGGTCTATAAAACTAAACTCAAAATTAAAAACTTAATTTATAATATTTAAAGTACAATATTGATTATTTAAAAATAAAAATAAAATATCTTCAATCACTTATCTAAATTTTAATTTAATTAGACATTATTTATCTTTATGGAAATGAAATATAGGACATTATTCTAATTTTTAAAAAAATAGCAATCATTTCACTCCTTTTTTTCTCTCAATCTATAATTTTTATTAAATATTTTTAAATTATAATTTATAAATAAATACATTTAAAATTTTCTTTTACAATAATTAAATTGTCATACCACAATTTTTGGGAAAAGAAGCTCTTGTCACGTTACAAAGATGATCTCAAGAGAACGAGGTACTGTACTACAATCGGAGAGGAAGCGGTCGATGAAGATGGTTTCCAGGAAGTGAGAGAGTATGTGTGCTTTCGTGGGAATACAGAGAACACGACGCTGCGACGGATATACAGAGAAGCTTGAAACAGCTGCGTCAGGGGGCAATCAGCCCCAACACCAGCAGGGTCGCTGCGCCGATCGTCTCTCTCGCCTGTATATTACTGGATGTATAAAACTCCCCAAGCGCAAAAAATGATATATAACAAATCATCCGCTAATCTCTAAATCATTGTATATATTATTGTCTGTCTCAATATAACAAATTCACAAATTGAAATTCTTTTTGCTTTACATTTTTTATTAAATAGTAAATTATGTAATAAAAATAAAATTTTAAATTCCTATAAATGCCATAATCATTTTTTCATAATTAAGATAGATATATCAGAAATGAAAATTTACAGTTTTAGGAACTGAATATCTCATGAATTGTCTCTCTTTCATGATAAAGCCACGATGGGAGTTTTTTCTAAATAAATAAATAAATAAAACCCAAAAATGATGGTATCCGAATGCATATGCTTACATATGGGAATCAACTTAAAAATTTTTAAAAAATTTATTTCCTTGGCTGCTCCTTTCCGTGGAAATGAAAAATTTAGAAGAATCAACCACCACCTTTTCTTCCCATTTTTGGCCCCTTGACTTTCTTTCCACTTCATTCTTTGTATCCAAAACAAGGCCTTGAGGCACTCTCTCCGCCTGCCAGGTGCCCACCAGAATTGCTAGATCTGTCCTGTCACTGGGTTCTCGCCATTAATTTATAATTAGAGAAGAATAAGTTTCCATTTTAATGATTAACAAATTGAGTTTAATTATACAATAATGTATTGAAAAATATGTTAAAAGATACACAATTCACCCAATGATTTATATACTATTTTATATTTAAAAAATTTAATATTTTTCACCCAATTATAGCGGACTAACTAATGTGCATGCTAAATTTTTTCTTATAAATTAAAATTCTTATGATCGGGCCCCCTTTTTTTTTTTTATTTTTTTGTGGTTCAAATCATTAGATTCTAATATTGTAAATGAGGAGTCGTGTTCCGTGGAAAAAATAAGAAAGAGGCAGGAGGAGCCGGGGGATTCAAGTGATTCTGTTGTCCACTGCCTTCAACCAAGTATCTCAGGAAGTGACTAGTCACTTGCATCATCAGATTTGGAGAGAGAAAGAGAGAGATCCAGTTATGGCCGCCTCCAGCACCATTGATTCAACGTTCTCTTGCCAAAGGTAAAGCCTTAGTCTTCCATGAGCTTCTCATGTACTGATGTCCCTCGCTGTTTGCTCTACCCATGGCTTTCTTTGCATGCGATGAAGAGTCCTGGCTTATTATTATTTCTTGCTTTGTCTTACTCAATTTTTTTGTCTTGCTGGGGGCTTCTGAGTTCAATATTTAATTTTAACGCCTTTTGAATTCAATAATCAAGATAAAGGGTCACCCCAGACTTTGGCTGTTCATTTTGCTAGGATACGAATCTTTAAGCACATTGCTGGGTCCTCTGTGTTGGTGTCAAATAGTAGGTTATCTCATTTATCTTTTTTCATGGTTTTATGAACTAAACTAAAATTTGATCTTGTACTTCTCTTTGACCCCATATTTTCCTTCTAAAGGTTAATCTTTTTACCCTTCATAAGACCTTGCTCGAGAGAATTCAATATTCAATTTCCCTTTCCTTATGGTTTACCTTTTTTTTTTTTGCCAAACTTTCTTAAACCAAAATTTCCTTCCTAATCCCATGGAGTTTTGTCTAAAATCAATGGCCTTTTGAGTTTTCTTTGTAGTGGGAAGTCATGCACTTCTAGGTTTCATTCATTCTGCACCGTTCATCATTGTTAACCTTGCAGAGCAATAGGCCGTGATCTGAAGCAAAGTGACCCAGGGATACAGTCCATAATATCACAAAACAAACTAGATGGGCAAAAGAAATAGGATGACATTAACTGCAATGCCGTGTATTGCACTTTTTATTTGTCAGATGATTCATGTTAGCTGATGGATAATAGCGGATTGTGTCTTGCTTCGTTAACTTATTACATCTTGGAATTCTGTCTTGGAGGTCTTTCTGGGAGGCATATATAATTGCCATTAATTTCTGTGGTCTATTTGCTTTCATTGCAATTTAAATGTATAAAGGCTGTATCATGATATGTCATGTTGTAGCTGTCATGATCCTGTGAGTGTACATATGTGCTCCCTAGGTTACTAGGGAAAGTGGCATTGATCACAGGCGGGGCTAGTGGCATTGGAGAGAGCATTGCCCGCCTATTCCACAAGCATGGAGCAAAAGTTTGTATAATCGATTTGCAAGACAAGCTTGGACGGGATCTATGTGAATCCCTTGGCAGTGAACCAAACACATACTATTTCCATGGTGATGTCACAGTAGAAGATGATATTAGCCGTGCTGTTGACTTCACGGTCGACAAATTTGGCAGACTTGACATTATGGTCAACAATGCAGGGTTGTCAGGTACACAATGTCCAGACATTCGTAATGTGGCCTTAACAGAATTTGAGAAGGTGTTTGATGTAAATGTGAAGGGTGCCTTCATTGGAATGAAACATGCAGCTCGAGTTATGATCCCACTGAATCAAGGTTCAATTGTATCTATCTGTAGTGTTTCTGGTTCTATTGGAGGCCTAGGTCCCCATGCATACACAGGATCAAAGCATGCTTTACTGGGTCTAAACAAAAGCGTTGCAGCTGAGCTAGGAAAATATGGGATACGGGTAAACTGCGTTTCTCCATATGCAGTTCCAACAGGCTTGTCTATGGCTCACTTGCCTGAGGAGGAGAGGACGGAGGATGCAATGGCAGGTTTTCGCAGTTTTGTTGCGGGGCATGCCAATTTGAAAGGGGTGGAATTGACTGCTGATGATGTGGCTAATGCCGTACTCTTCTTTTCAAGTGAAGATTCCAGGTATATCAGTGGGGCAAATCTATTGGTTGATGGGGGGTTCACTTGCACAAACCACTTGCTTAGAGTCTTTCGATGATGAGTAACATCCAATGTTTGTGCTTCCATGCTGTAGTTGGCCAGTTTTCTTATCAGCGAATGGAGGGCTCCTCGCATGTCTTCCAAATAAGGTTATATGTGCATTTTGAACTTGGTATGGATGTTATTTTATTGGGCATGGATTAAGGCTCATTTCAGTTAATCAAAAAAGTGAAATTGATTAAACCAAGCAGTAGTTTTGTTTTTATTTTTATTTTTATTTTTTTAATCATAATTTTAATTATTTTCCTTCAAGTGCATTAACCAACAGGAGTAGTCAAGTTGTCTACAAGAGAGATTAAGCAAAGGCTTTTTCCTGAGAGTCACACTAACTTTAATTCATTTGAACTGGATTGCTTGATGAGATACTTGCGATAGCAGTTGCAAGCATCCACGAGGTAACGTTCATTTGCTTTTTCTCCAAATTGCCTGTTCTACTGAAGCTGTGAACGTTAACAATCACATCCACCGAGTTAAAATCCAGTGCAGGAAGAAGGTTTGAAGTCTCTCTGTTTGTAACCATGGAGATCGAGACAAAAAGAGTATTGCTAATTGGGTGGGGGGGGGGGATTCGTGAATTATTGCGTTACTTTTTTGGTTGCCTTTAACTGGAACTACCCTTGGAGTCTAAGCAAAGCACAAACAAAAAGTAGATTCCAAAATGAAGGTAACTAAATCGTTAATAGGCACCCGCCACTCCTTTTGTTTTGTGAATCATGTTGCTTTGACACATAGACTAAGAAAATCCTCCCAAGGATGTGCCTCCCCATCACTTATTTAGACTTGTAAAGGCCCACCGGCAATGATTAATCCATTTTATATGCATACACTCAACTTATTTACAGAGCATAACAATACCCTTTTTGTGGCTCTGGTGGAAACACATGACGCGAACACGGGGCCCATTGTCTGAACCATGAACATCTAAACTAAACCGTATTCGCGAGCATTGTGGGTCTATAAATTTAAAAAAAAAAAAAAAAAAAAAAGGAAAAGAGGTCGTGATGAGCCTCCCCAAAAAGAGACGGAAAACCCTGATGGTGCATTGCCGGCGAAACTTGGAAAAAGTATGGCATTAGCTTTTGAGTTGACTGACATTTGGTAGTTTTCTTGACAAATGGTGCCACCGTAATGTAATTAGCAAAGAAGCATGCCATTTTGTATCCATAAAAAAAATTCATCCGACCTACAAACAACGTAATGCAGACATGTCTTTTTTTTCTTCTTTTTTTTATTTTTTTTAAATCCAGTAAATGCTTGAATTCAAATTTTAAACCTTTACTTTAAAAGTTCAAGTCCTATTATACTATGCCGTCTTGTTATGAATACACTTAAAATTGTAAACAAGTCAAACGGGTTTGCTAAACAGTTATATAATTTTAATTATTCTATTAACATTAAAAATTCGGAAACTCGGTTCATAGCAACACTCAATTCAAGTTCAAGTCATTACTAAATAATTCTCATATCAAGCTTAGCAAAGGAAATTCGAGAAGCCTTACTCTATCGAGTAACGAGTAAATAAATATTGGAGAAAATTGTAACAATTTTGTTGACTTCATAAGATAAGATTCAAAAACCTTGAACAGAAACAGAAATGTTAGATAACGCACTGGTTTTGTTTCAACTTTTTCCGTTGAACTGTCGAGAACAAAGTGTCGGCTGCTTCTGGGGTGGGACTCAAAACAATTTGCCAAAAAGATTTATCAAATTGCGTGCCTTGTGGGTCATCTCTTTAAATGCTTTTTATTCCGCCCTGGCCTCTAAAGCTTTTTTTTTTTTTTTTTTTGGTGAGGTGGGGGATGCGGGCAGAAGCGGAAGAGGAGCGTCTGAGTCTGCATTAACAGGAACTTTTAGGCCCAGAGTAGACCCCACAGGCTGCCCATTCTTGCCGACCAGACCTTTTGGTCAAGTCCCACCACCGCCCAATCTTATCTTCTTGGATGGATTCCGCAGCCAGCCCCTCAATCAATGCTGATTAAGGAAAATTCTTTGGCTAAACACTCATACCAATTTTCCACAATACCCTTAAAAAAAAAAAAACACGTAACAATTGTCAAGGAATCGTACTAAATTGATCGTAAAAATAAATATAGATTATATATAAAAAGACGTATTAATTATAATTTATAATTATAATAAATTAATACTTATTTTACATGTTTGAATTCTTTCAAAAATGTTATTAAGCATTCAAACTGCTATTTAAAAGAAAAGTAAAGAATAAAAAAAACCAAACAGGAAGGAGGAGGAGAATGGAAGAGACAGAGATAGATTTTCACTTACCAAACAATGATGGCCAATGAGAGAAATCAGTTGGTTAGAGTGTGGGGTGGGGGGGGGGTTGATATTTATCATTACATAATAATATTTAATAAAAGTGTCAAAATTTCCATGTGTTAAGAGACTCGAGAAAACTGTAATTTCATTTATTTGGTCACCTACTTCGTTGACATTGCATGTAACTGCAAAATGGGTATTTAAACTACTCGACGATTAAGCGTTGATAAAAAATAAATTGAATTTTTTGGTGTTAATGGCTGGCACGTTGTTTGGAATGCTGAGTATTTTATTGTATGTGTTGTAACGCAATAAAAGATATATGTGGACCGACGCTTTTGCGCATTCAAGAATCACGGACGAGCATCAATTCGAACCCCCCCCCCTCCCAAAAAAAAAGAGAGAGAGGAAAAAAGAAAAAGTTAGAGATGTATAAAATGAAGATGGTTAAACACGTAAATTATAATTAATTATTATAATTATAAAGATATATAATAGATTTGCGTTAAATTTCTGTGTCTATTTAGAACACAACACATAAATGCCTGTATTCCCCCGATCCAACCGCTAACTATAAACGCTCCGAGATGAGCTGCTAACCAAATATCAACTGAAATGCAGGGAAATCATAAAGATGCAAAAATATACTTAATGGCTTGTGGGTTGAGGTTTGGGGCAAAGGACAATTAATTAATAAGCAGATTTGAATGTGCTGCAGTGGGAAGATAGGGTCTCTCCATCAGGATAACGAGGGGCAGCTCTGACGTTACATTAGAGACGATGGGTTAGGATATCTAATCGACACTTGTTTTGAAATTTGAGAACTAGAGAACAAATAGTGCCAATGGTGCCATGCAGTGTTGCATCGACACATAAAATCATAATTCATTGAACAAATAGTGGAGTTAGATAGACTTAGGTGTGAGCTGACGCTTTGCATAAAGAAACTCACCCATTTTAGTATTATACTGCAATTAACGATAACATCACAAGAACGTATACGATGGTCATAACAGTAGCTCACTCAGAAAATGTCCAAAGAAATGGGACCGGACCACCTGTTTAGTGGAAGACATCATCAGGCGCCTCGCCCAGCCTTATTCAAATTTCGTCAGCCAAATCATCGTAGAATTTCAACGAAAGGACACCCACTGAAAAACAAAATACAACAAGCTAGAACCCATTGAAAACCAAAATTAAATAGAATAAGGAGAATCTTTAGTTGTTTGGGATTGAAAACCTCTCTCGTGTTTTCCTGTTGCAGAGTTTCTGTCCCAACACAACAAAAATATGAACCTTCCGGGATAACCCCCCATCTCCAAGGAAGGAAACTTGCCTTAAGCTCATCTATGACGCTTGTTCCTTGATTTCTTTGAAGATGGTCCAAAGGAAGGTTCCCAACAAGCATGGAATCCATGCTGAGCGTGTTAACGCTGAGAAGCGGTTGGGGAACCTGAAGCCAACTTCTTGTCAACAACAGGATGGCAAGAACAGAGGACCTGATTTGAAGAAGAAAATGAAACGATCAAAATCAATCAAGCTTTCTGATATTGAGAGCTCGAAATCGTCGCCTCTGAAGAAGACGATAGCCCCACCTGGAAAGTCTCCACCTTCCAGACTTCCAACTGCTACAGCTACCCTGCAGAAGCATTATATGATCAAAGCAACTGACGGCTCACCCAATTACATGAAGTCGACAAGTAGTTCAGAGGCAAGAAAGGAGCGATCCCAGGTGAGTTCCATGAATACTAGAACTGGCTTGAATGCAAAGGATCTGCGTAGAAGAAACTCAAATAGCTCGGAAGCTGGTTCAATTTCTAGCCATAGACCAACTAGAGCTTTAACGAGGACGTCTAGTTTGAAGCTGGTGAGAACTTTGACAAAGGCTCCCACTTTCAAGCCAATCACAAGAAAATCTCCTAGAAGAGGTCTTTGTTCGGAAGTGAATGTGCAAAAAGCTACTTGTTCTTCAACTCTGAAGGAATCAAAGTTTCCCGCTTATCTCATGCTTAATCCTGGCGGTACGGAAGCAGATGGGACCTCAGTCATGAAGGTCTGCCCATACGCCTACTGCTCCCTTAATGGTCACTATCACACTCCTTTGCCTCCGTTGAAGTACTTCTTGAGGGCAAGGCGGCATTCTTTGAAAACCCAAAGGAGCATGAAATTGGAGGTTTCATCTCCGCGTAAAGGCAGCAATATGTCTGACGCTGGAATGGAAAAAATTGACGCAGGGATCCCGCGTGATTCATTTGACTTTCCAACGACGCAAGAAGTTGGCATGGATTTTTTTGTTGAGATATATGCCAATGATAAAGAAGATGAAGCTGAAGCGACGCAAAAGGGCATAGAGGAGGTAGATGCAGGAGCAGCTGAGAAAGAAAATAAGAAGCAACTTTGTGGAAGCCTCACAAGCGTGGAGGAAGATGACAGCATATCTGAAGCTACTAGCATGGAATGGAAGGAAGGTCAGTCCTTTGCTGCCTCCGAAGTTCATGCAGGAGTTGAACAATTTGACACATCTGATGAAAATCTTGATGCCAAGATTGAGTATTTACCTGATTTTAAGAAGCTGGACTTGGTTTGTGGGCCAGAGATTATTGAAGCAGGCGAATTTGTTAGCAATTTCCCTGACGAGATTCCTATTGATGAGGTGCTACTAGAACTCTTCGAAGAACAAACTGCCTCCTCTGCCTCACAATGCAACAACGTCTCCGAACTGGATGCCGAAGAGCAGAAAAGGCAAATTCTTGAATCTTCCCATATGACTGGTGGTCTAACCGGTGACCTGCTTTCTTCTGTGGTAGCCGCATTTGAGGAGTCATCAGATATGGAAGGGAAGAATAAAGAAGCTGAGGCAGATTTAATTGACACTTGGACCAGTTCATCTCAATTTGAAGATGGTGAAAATAATCTAAACATTGACATGACAACAGACAATTTGATTCATTGCCAGGAAGGCAGATCTCTTCAAGGTGATGATGACACCACGTGGATTCAGAACAAGGATGCTGAAGATGACAACAAAGGCCAGAAATCTGGGGATATAAAAACTTTAGCTGGTTCCGTTCCCACTCTAGATCAAGAGGATAGAATAAAAGATCGTGAGCAAGGTGAAAATGTCAAAACATTAACTGAAATACAACATTTGGGTTCATCCCTAGGCTTCCCTGACATCAGTCAAGATGTAGCCGAGGTAAATGACAATGAAAACTGCATCATAGCTGAAACTTGCCACCTTAATGGAGCTGTGAATGGCGTCGCTTTAAATAAAGATCTCCATTATGGAAGTGGCCCAACTGAGCCTCAGAATCACAAATTTGATGACCAGTTCACGAATACTAATGTCGTTAAAGAGTTTAATTTATTAGAAGAAGATCAAGATGCTCCCATGGACTCTGAGGAAAAGACTGATTCAAGGATCCATGAAGTGAAGAAGGGGGAAGAAGATGGAAGAGGAAACAATGCAGGAGATGTGAAGAAGATGGAAGAGGAAGGCAATGAGTCTGATCCAGCAGAAAAATTCTTCACAGTCAACAATGGAAGCAGCCAAATATCACAATGCACGTCTCTGCACACAGGAAGCAGTTTCGACCAAGAAATTCCCAATACCTGCAATGCTAAAAAAATTAAATTCGACATCAAGACAAGTATCAGCGACTCAGATGAAGAGAGAGCATTCAACCCAAGAGAACCAAACTTCCTGGATGTTGTTCCTGACCTAGAAGCAGAAAAGGTTGATCTCAGGCATCAGATTATGGACGACAGGAAAAATGCTGAAGAATGGATGCTGGACTTCGCACTCCAACAAGCTGTCACCAAACTTGCTCCAGCCAAAAAGAGGAAGGTTGCCTTACTTGTTGAAGCATTTGAAACAGTCTTGCCAATACCGAAATATGAAAGTAGCATCAGGCATACTTCAGCAGCCTTTTCTCACGTACGTCCTATACAAGCTTATAGCTGATTGCAGCCATTAAGGTGAATAGGACATCACTCTGAGTTTCATTCTGTATGTTTGCCTGCCATTTGTGATCGAGTAGCAATCAAAACAATAAATCCTGTCAATGCCTGACAGATCTTTTGGTGTGCAGGTGATGATGGAGGCAGCATCTTGACATACTTTATCTATAACGTGTTTGTGAGATATTAATTATTATAATAGCTTACCACAGCGCAATTTCAGCAGTAAATGCAAACTTGACAGGCAACTGATATGCTGCTTAGCTTGCTCGAGGACTGCAGGTAAGGGACGAGAGTGTATGGCTGAACAGAGACCAGACTCAAGGCACAGTTTACTGGTTTCTTCTGAGCTCTGGAAGAAAGAATGTCTAGTTTGATGATAAAATGTGTGTAATAATAGTTTAAATTACAGTGTTCAATACTTTGGTGATTCTAACTCCCAATATTGTCAATTTATTATGTTTATTCTCTGACCAACATGCCGTAGTCATATAAACAACCAGTCAGTCTATGTCTGATTGATATTCACTTCATTTTGAAAATTATACTTCCCACAAGGCAAAGAGAAAAGAGATCTCACCTGGAGTTATAAATGCAGTCAAGAGATTAAAGAAAAAGTGATTTATGCACCTCCAGCCGATGTGATTCCTGATCATCTCAGCCCATGCTTAAAACTTAACTACATAACCAAAGTACAAACCAATAGCATCAATGCCGTGTCTAAACTTGATCGGGGAGACGACTATTCACGTATTCCTGAATCCACATGCCGTGTACCAAAGGCAAAATAAGAACAATAACAACAGTTACGAAAGGAGTTTCATATGGTAGGCCTCGAGTTGACCATATGTGCCATTGCAAATGCTTGTAGTAATCATTTATTGCCCCAATTTAATAAACACCCAAAGACATGACGAACAGAACATACTCAACAGTCAATTTTGCATGACTTCTCTTAGTTTTTACCTCTTCGTTTCTTTTTACTGCCCCAGTTTTCCCCATATTGTTCCCTAAAGTGCATGCAGTGCTGTTGTAAACTATATTATTGGCATGCCATGAATACCTTTAATTCTGGCATAGACATCTTACATCACATGCCAGAGGAGAGTTTGCGATCTAAGTACTCAGCTCAGATCACCAGATAATACTCGTGCCAATTTTGCATGATTTCTTTTCTTTATTTTTTCCTCTTCGTTTGCTTTTACTTCCCAATTTTTCCCCAAATTGTTCCCCAAAGTTCATGCAGTGTTGTGTTAAACCATATCATTGGCATGCCATGAATACCTTTAATTCTGGCTTAGACATCTGACATCACATGCCAAAGGAGAGTATGCGATCATGTACTCAGCTCAGATCACCAGATAATACTCGTGCGTAACTTACTGACTGAGGAATGTAAACAAAACAAATTGAACTGCAATTAAAGGTTAACAAATTGCTGCCACAGTTATGAGCAAACTGTTTCATCGAGTTGCTTTTTAGTACATAAAATATTGTCTCATATATCAACCACATAAATTGATATATACACAAGTTACTTTACTGACAATTGAGACTTGATTGTAGGATGTTCAAGAAGAAGTGATTCAAGTTCTCCAATATAATTTTCCAGACGACTGCAATTGGAGCTGCTATTTTCCAGATCTCCTGTGCTGGAAATAGCTTTAGCATGGTTACTCTGCACCGCAGATTCCTTTCTTTTTATTTCAGCATGTAACAACTGCAGTGCATCTGTTGTTGAAACTGACTGAACAGATTCATACAAGTCGTGGAATTTATCCCTTCTCTCTTTTGTTTCAATCAGTCTCTCTTCCAAATCATTCGGAAGACAGGCAAGTGCACTTCAAAGGGGAAGAGAGATGAGAAAACTATTAGAAGAAAATAAATGGACAGAGCAATCATAAGAAAAATTCAAAGAATCCACAGCCATTCTACGAGCTAGAAAATGCAAATTTACAAAGTTTGTTTTTTCTTTTCCTCATTTGCTTATTTGTTTTACCTGGTAACACCCCTAACAATACCCCAATTGTATCCAACAAGAACTGATTCCTTGAAACCAATATTAAAGCCCTCCTGAGAAGAAGTGTCTATCCCTGCCATCAGCCCATCATGATACCCAACCTGAAATCATCAACAATGACATTAGAAGAAGGGTTAGAAACTGTCTTATGATGGGAGAACCACAAAAATACTAGAACAAAAATAAGCAACAAAAGATTAACTAAAACTTTTAGATCATGAAACTACAGTATGATGTTGTTCGCATCTTTTCCGCCATTCCCTGTCCCGATCAGATGCATTTTCCAATTCCCCATCAGAGCAATACCACAAAGACCCATCATCGTCCTGAAGGTCAACTTCACCAAAACATGAAGCTAAGTCATATTTCCCGATCTTTAAAGCCAATAATCAACAAGATGTCACTTTTCCCTGGCAATCCAGAAAGGAAAAAACACTAATCTCACAAAGACAATGATCTCTATAGGCTCAATTTGATTACACAACAAAACAGATTATGGAATTATCCCCCGACCACTAACTTGTCAATAATAAAATCAATGCATTTCAACACTGAAGGAGAGTAGGTCAAGACCAACACTCATTAGACGCCTGAACTTCACAATTCATGATATGAATCAAGAAAATAGATTTCAAAGGAACATCAAAATAAATTAATTTTCTTCGTCCTCTCTCTCTCTCTCTCTCTCTCTCTCTCGACAAACAAAAACTAAGGCTTAACATAGATATATATATATATATTTTTTCCTCCCTTCTTCATCTTCTCCATTGATAATTGAAATTAAGCAACAACAGACTTGCTAGGCTAAGGCAGTTGATAATCTTGGGAATTGGGGGTAGTCTAGTAATCACAATCAATTGGACTACAACATCAACCACTCTGCTTACCATTGGCGGTCGACTTAGAGTCGCCCAGTCCTCCATGTGATATGCGCAGACTCCCTGAGTAAAGCTCCTCAGCAAAACTGCTCTTTTCCATTTCTTGAACTGCCAAAAAAAGAAATAAGAGGCAAGAAAAAGCTTAAAAGCAGGCAGCATGTAATTCAACACATCTTTTGCTTTTATTTCCGTTTATTTAAATTGATGAAAATTTCGGTAAATACATGCGAATCCGAGCCCGATGAACCGCAATCTCCGGAAATTGGCCACAGAAGGAGGTCTGAGTTTTGTGATTAGAAATTATGGAATGGGCAGCGTGAGTCGGCTGTTGGATTATGCGACTGCGAATGTGGTTGTCGTGGTGCTTGTGGCGGCGGCGGCGGCAAGGGCGGTGTTGCTGTCAGTCAATGTTCGGGCTCAGAAAGGTTGGAGATTTAGGATCTTGGTTGGATGTCGATGGAAAAAGGCATATAGACCACTGGAGCTTTCTTCTTTCTGGATTCGGAATTTTGGGCTATACTGGGCTGAGCTGAAAAAGAGACTCCCAGCCCAACAGCTTAAGAGCTCCAAATTTGACTTCGCAGTTATGGGCTGGCCACTTTAATTTTAGATTTTTTTCTTTTTTCTTTTGTTTTTTTTAATCTGAAATGACTTCTGAGCTTTTAGTTGTACCACATTTATTATGAATTGTAATTGGAAGGACGGGGGGCGGCCGATGCCTTATCAATTAAATTAAAAATTAAGTATTATTGTTATCACCATCAAATATTGTTAAATAAAAAATAATTTTAAAAAATATTTTTTGTATTTTTTTATTTTAATCTATTATATTTATACAAATGCAATGTCTATCCCTAATTCTCGTAATTTCAACACACAATTTTCTTATTGGGTAACTTATATTTTTGTAAAGTGTCTCTTATCTTTAGTCATCAAATATATACACTAATTAATAAATATCAATAAATTGAGTTTATGTAAACTTAGATATAATACAGTTAATATCAACAAAATAAACACAATTACTCATAATTATCATTCAAAAAATATCTACTTAAACTTTTTTTTTTGCATTAAAATAGATACTTTTTCTCTAATGATTCAAAGTGGTTAAATTAGGAAAAAAAAAACAAATTTAAAGGCTTAATGACTCAAAAGGTCATTTAATCATGTAATTAAGAAAGCTATATTTGCTGGGAAAAAAAATTTCTCACCTAATCAATTACATATGTTTCGAGAAAGGTTAAATGATATGGATGGAGACAGAAATAAACTAATTTAGCGACAATAAAAGAAACCTTTAACGAAAAGCCAAAAACATATGCCACGTGGCACTTTGAATTCTACATTTGATGGATAGACAGATTGGGTCGGTCATTTCCTACGATCAGTTTGGGGGAAGAAAAAATAAAAAATGTGAAGGATTATTATTATTTATTTATTTTTTTGGTATTGCTGAAAAGATCATAGAGATGATCTCTCCCATTTTATTGAATTGTGTTTTATTTTATGTTGTCTAATAAAAATGAAAAAATACGAGCGGTATCTTAAAATTTTACAAAAATAAAATAAAATAAAATTACGGTGAATTACTACGTTATAAAGCAACTTGGACAATTATGTTGTTGATTAATGACAAAGGAACTTCATCGTTTGTGAGTGAAGATCGGACCTATGATTCTCCGCGTAAGCCTATGGACGAGATGAAGTTAATAATAAACAGGTATTTGAACTCGAGAGAAATTGTATTAGGTCCTTTTGAATGATATAAGTCGAGCTTTGGAATTTGCAGCACAAAAAAGGTAGTACATGATGGGACTGCAGTGGCTGGATTTGCTTTTTTTTTTTTGGAAAAAAAAAAAAAGGAATGTTGCCCAATCAGGGGTGATGGATGCTCTGTCACGTCAGGGTTAGGTGGAAAATGTGAATTGAGGAGAGAGCGTACAAAAGTGAAAAATGATTCAGTTTCCCTCCTCGGCACCCGAGAAGCTTAACAACGAGGCTCTCTTCCTCTCCGTTCTACTTGTCCTTTAAGCCACCTGGGTCACGTTAATGGGATTATTAGCTTGCGTGGTACTTACTCATGCAGATGCAGAAGGGCATTTGGGTCTCTACAATTCAACGGCGTGCACCTTCATTCGCAATGACTACGACTGCTTAAAATATGGCCGTTCCGATCACCTCTACCTTGGTTATTGGTGGCAGCGTAATGGCTGGGAGTTACCAAGGTTAACTCTTTCAAATATCTACTACTTTTTCGTCTTTTCTCTCATGTTAATGTATGTTGTTGCTCGTAGACTGATACGTTCATGCCTTCCTTTTCCAGCCGTGTATCCGAGTTGTCACTTCTGAGGGGATTTGCCTATCATTTCTGTTATCAGGACTGATTACTAATGTGGTTGATGCCTTGTCGCCGCGTCTTTAATATCTGTATCCATCTGTACAACAAGAAAAGTAAATGCCATGATTTCTGAAGGACAACGAGCATACCCAAAAAATAAATAAAAACAAATCGAGAAACTTATTCTATTGGGATTGAAGTTATAAAATCTAGATGCATTGGTTTCTCGATCTCTGTTCCTCTTTTCACCTTTTCTTTCACTCCTGGAATTGTAGTGGAAGAAATTGAAATGGCACGGCTCATTCAAGGTTGGCATCAGAGAGCTGATTCTCAAATCAATTTCAAACATTAATTATGTGTGATCACTAACACTTGTGTAGTTCTTGGCCATGATAGATAGCGACGAAGGTAGGAATGGTTGTTGACGTGGGCAAACCAGAAAAAAAAAAAAAACAAAAACAAATGACGGCAATAAAAAACAAATGTTTGAGTTGAAACATATCATCGTACAGCAAGTACACATAAAAAAAGAATAAATTAAATTTTAATATTATGTTAAATAACTTCTTAAAATTTTATATTAGTCTAAAAATTCAAACAATATTTTTATGATGCGAAAATTTATAGTTTTCATACTCTAAAAAGGTGATATATTTAAAAAATATAAAATTTCATACTCTTTATATTTAACAGATGGGAGAGCCTTTCAAGAAAGGGAGAGCGCAAAGTTTCGATTTTTCGTCTACACAGCAACGTTGGTTTTCCGGATGGAGTCGGGACAAGTCATGGTGGCACTTTCGTGTGATAGTGGCAGAAATAATCTATAGTGAAGATTTTTTTTACAATTTTAAATTTTTAAAAAATAAAATTCAGAAATTCATAAAATAACATTAACCGGTAGACTCGACTACAAAATGGCAGTGGCAGAGACAACACATCTGGTTGAAAATCGATACGCTGTCAATAATTAAATATAATAATAATAATAAGAAAATTAAAAGAAAGTTTTTTATTAAAAAAAAAAGGAGAAAAAGGCCGATAGAGAGTGAGCCACTCGTCAGAAAGGCGCGACACATTCGATTTCGGACTCCCGAAAACCTACCGTTTTGACCAAAAGTCCTTTCTCTCTTTTGTTAATTGTTACCTTTTTTTTTTCTGGGGGGGGGGGGATTTTTTTCTCTCTCTTTCTCTCTCTAATGGGCGTCCATTAAAGTAATAAAACCCTAATTTATCTGCATCTGCGCATCTCCCTGTCTCTCACTCGACAGGTAAGTTTTTTTGAAGTCTGTCAAAGATGAATTAAATAAAGCCCTAATGAAGATCAGTTATGGCCTGTTTGGTTTGATCTGTATCTGCGTGCGTGTGCGTGCGTGTGTGTGTTAGGTTTGAGAGCGGATCTTTGTTTTGGGAGCAGTGAGAGGAAAGGTTAAAATAATTATAGAAAGAAAAAAGAGGAATTTAAAAGGATAGGAATATATGTCCTTCAATCAATCAAGGTCCGAGAAGAGCGAGACTACGCAGCACAGGAAATCGGGTCGATCCTCCGGCTTTAATCAGCCGCGGTCTTACGGTAAAGGCGGCGGCGGTGGTTCCGCCTCTTCACCATCTTCTCCTTCTTCTTCCAATCGAAGGTATTCTTTCTTTTTTAATCTCTTGATTGCCAATTTAGGGTTTTCTTTGGTAGTTGTTGAGATGGGTTGGGTTTCTTTTCATGGATTTATTGGTTATTGTGACTTTCTTTGGCGTTTGGACGGTAGGCTCAAGAAGTCTAACAATGTCCAAGGGGGGCAGTCCAGGGTGTACTCGTCTGCAGTGAATTCTTCGGGTTCCAGTAGTGCTTCTTCTGCTGCCCATCATAATTCACAGAACGGTGCACATGCTCAGCCGTCTTTACATGGTATGGATTTGATTATCCGCTGCTTCTTGTTTGTTGGAAACATAAATTGTGATTTATGGATTAAATTTGCAGAACGAGTTTAAGGTTACAGTTTACATTTCTATTCTGTTTTGCAAATCTGATTTTTATGTGAATGTTTGAAATTCCTCTGTCAATTGTCTTCTAGGAGGGGCATCTGATGCTCCAGTTGCAAGCAGTGCTCCCAGGGTCACTGAAGCACCGGCTGCTCAGAGAAGCACCCCAGCTATTCCAAAAGCTCGAGTTTCTCAACCTGCCGCCATGAGTTCTGACACTTCTGGACAGTCTGCCACTGTCACTACTGACACTTCAGCTCCCAAAACTCCAGCTAAGGGTAAGCTGCTGTGCTTTGAAAGTGTGACCTTGCTTGTGATGCAATCAAGTGTTTTAGGTTGTGTGGTACAAGACCTGGTCCTACCTTTTCAAGTCCTTACCTGGAAGACTTTGTATTTACTTTAGCTTCACATGGCACAGGCCCTGCAGATGCATCTAAAGGATATGCATTCCAGTTTGGGTCCTTAAGTCCTGGTTTCATGAATGGGATGCAGGTATTTTTTTCAACCCGTTCATCCTTTTCTACTTGTAAGTTTTATATGCCTTTTTGAATGACAGAAGGATTTGATTGTAGATTCCTGCTCGGACATTCTCAGCCCCCCCAAATCTGGATGAGCAGAAACGTAACCAGGTATGCTTGGTGCTGTTTTACTCATTTCGTTATTCCAATGTCAATATTTTTAGGAGTGTCTGGGATTGGTTGGGTATGATTGTCCTTTCACCGTATTATTCTTTGTAAATGAGTATCATGCTACTGTTTTCTATGAATCATGGATGGGGCTTAAATACACTCTGATGTTAGGGCATTGATGTGCTAGTGTTATTCTGTTGATATTTGCAGTTGAATAATCTTCTTGTGATAGTATTAATTATAAGTTTATGCTTTTGGAAGCTGGTAAATGTGGTTTGACTCACAAAAAACATAACCATCTGAAAATAATTAAAAGCAGTTATACTTAAAAACTTGTTCCAATTAAATTTGGAATTAAGTCTTTGTTTTTGTTGTTGTATACTTCAAAACTTGCAGGCTCACCCTGATGCTCATAGAGCTGTTCCCTCCTTGCCAATGGCTGCTCCTAAGCAGCAAATTCCAAGCAAAGATATGAGTATTGCTGATCAATCTAATATTGGGGAGACTCATCTACCCAAGCCCAAAAAGGACACTCCAGTCTCTGTTGCTCTGCCAGTCAGCCAGATGCAGAAGCCTTCAATTCATTCCATTTCTATTTCTTCCATGCAAGTGCCATATCACCCATCACAGGTTTCTGTTCCATTTGGTGGCCCAAATCCACAGATTCAGTCCCAGGGTGTCACTTCTAGTTCACTCCAAATGGGAATGCCTATGGCATTACCTTTGGGAAATGCTCCCCAGATTCAGCAGCCAATGTATATTCAAGGCCTCCCTCCCCCTCCAATGCAGCCTCAGGGAATCATGCATCAGGCTCAGAGTTTAAGTTTTCCAAATCAAATGGGTCCTTGTTTGCCCCCTCAGTTAGGAAATTTAGGAATGAGCATCACCTCACAATATCTGCAGCAGCAGGGTGGAAAATTTAGTGGGGCACATAAAACACCTGTCAAAATTACTGATCCGAAGACTCATGAAGAGCTCAGGCTTGATAAGCGGGCAGATGCATGTGGAGATTCTCAAACATCAGGCTTGAGGTCTCACACTAATGTGCCTCCCCAGTCTCAGCCAGTTCAATTTGCACCTACCAATTCGAGTAACTATTTTCCTAACTCTCACTGTGCCGGTAATTTATATTTTCAGCCTCCAAGTTCACCAGTAGCCAGTTGTCAAATGGCACCCAATTCTCAGCTATCTATATTCAACCATCCTGCTGACCAGGGTCCCCAAACATCTGTGCGTACATCTGTTATCAATTCCATGCCAGCTAATAAGACTGAGACTGTGTCACACAGTGTTGTAGAACCGGCAAGCTCCAATAATTTGTGTGACAGGCACAATACAATCTCTTTCACTTCATCTGGAACTGTGACAGTCAAACCTACTGCTGGCTCTACTGCACAGAAGGCTGTGGAGCCACCATCCTCAAGTAGCTCATCTTTTCTTGAAAAGGGTGGGTCCCATAAATCTTCAAGACCATCTGGGGAGGCTAGCTTGTCTCATTCTCAAAGGGATGCAGAATCTCTTTCTGAGAGCTCTCTGCAGCAGCCAATGCCTGACAATGAAACTTCAGCATCAAAATCTGCTCCAGTGGCAACTAAACAACCCATGGCTGTCAGTGATAGTGAGGGCTCTGGTGCTTTTTCAGCTACTCTACTTGCTCAGTCTGCGGAATCATTGTCACTGGCAACCAATACTGATTCTGGGAAAAAGGAAGCTTTGAGTAGGTCAAATTCTATGAAGGATCATCAGAAGAAGATTGCCAGGAAAGTAAATGAACAGTTCCAGCACCAGGTCCTATTATTTTGATATTTCATGTTACTTTTGCCTTTTATAGTTTTATGACTTTTGAGTTTCTTAGGCATGCATTTACATTGCATTTTACAGATTGCTGGGCAACCAACCTCAGTGTTAAGTCTTCCTTCCTATGGTCTGGAACATGGTTCCTCTTCTGGCAGTGGAACTTCTGAAACTGTAGAAAGTAAGAAAGCTCTTGCATCAGTCATTGATGGTGATTCAACAAAATTTGTTGGGGTTTCTGCGATGATGGTTAGTATGTCACCTTCTGATGCTTCTCTGTCCACAGTTAGCACTGGAGACATTTTTACTGATGTTTCGTCTGAACGTTCTGATGTTGGGGCCATTGCTGGCAGTCCTGACACCAGTCACCACTGTAAGTTAGATGATTTTTCTGCATTGGAACCATTGAAAAATGATACATTAGCAATGAAAGAGCAAGGGCAGATTGGATTGCCAGAAAATTCCAAACAAGATGATAACAGTTCTGAAATTTGCACAGCACATCAAGCATCAGAATCAGATCCTGTCAAGCAAGCTGCAGAGAAATCTGCTCTGACAGCTACAGCTTTTGGCAATGAGGTTCGGACCTTGGAAACTGCTGAAGTGAGGTTGAATGAACCTGTGACTTGCCATATGGAAAACAACAGGATACCGTATAATATGATATCTACAAACTCAGACTCTGGCGGTGTTGCAAAGACTATTGACAATCACACCTTGGCCATGGATGCACCTTTAAGCACAGGTAGTGATGCATGTAATGAAGAATCTTCTGGTAACAAATTCTCTGCATTAACTCAGCAGAGTGATCCTCTTCAAAGTTGCAATCTTTCTGTGACTGTGTCAAAACATGAAGCCGAAAGTGTGGTAAATGTTATGGGTTCATTCTCCTCTACAGTTCCCGGTTCCGAGGAAAAACCTGTTGAACTGACTATGTCAAAGAGTAGCAATTCTAGAATGAAGAAGAAATGGAAAGAAATACTCCAGAAGGCTGATGCTGCCGGATCAACTTCTGATCTTTATATGGCATATAAGGGTCCGGAGGAAAAGAAAGAAAATGTCATTTCCACAGAAGTTGGAAAAAACATCGCAACTGGATCTAGTCTGAAGCCCCTGGATGGTTGTCAAGGGACATCTCCATTAAATGCAGAAGACAGCCAAAATATGGTTGAGCCAGATGATTGGGAAGATGCTGCGGATATCTCCACCCCAAAACTGCAAACGCCAAATATTCTGGAACAGGCTCATGGAGGACTGGTGCAACATGACAAAAATGGAAATGCAAACACAGCAAAAAAATATTCCAGGGATTTCCTTCTCAAGTTTACAGAGCAGTGTACTGGTCTCCCAGAAGGTTTTGAGATCACAACTGTTATTGCAGATGCCTTGATGAGTGTTAATATATCTCATCCTGTAGATCGTGATTTACACCCTAGTCGTGGAAGAGTTATAGATAGGTCAAATAGTGGACCTAGGTTGGACCGGCGAGGGAGTGGTATATTTGATGATGATCGATGGAGTAAACCGTCTGGTCCTTATGGCATGGGGAGGGAAATGCGTGCGGATATAGGATATGGGGGTAATATTGGTTTTCGACCTGGCCAAGGAGGCAATTTTGGTGTTTTGAGGAACCCACGGGCACAGTCATCTGTGGTATACATCGGAGGAATCCTTAATGGGCCAATGCAATCGATGGGTCCTCAGGCAGAGATGCAAAGCAATGGCCCAGCTGCTGACAGGTGGCCGCGTGCTACTAACATTCAGCAGAAGGGCCTGATCCCCTCTCCTCAGACTCCATTGCAAATGATGCACAAAGCTGAGAGAAAGTATGAGGTGGGCAAGGTGACTGATGTAGACAGGCCAAGCAAAGGCAATTGAAGGCCATCTTGAACAAGCTAACTCCTCAAAATTTTGAAAAACTTTTTGAGCAAGTGAAGGCAGTTAACATCGACAACGCAGGCACACTTAATGACGTCATCTCACAGATCTTTGACAAAGCTTTGATGGAGCCAACTTTCTGTGAAATGTATGCTAATTTCTGCTATGATTTGGCTGGAGAATTACCTGATTTTAGTGAAGATAATGAAAAGATAACTTTCAAGAGGTTACTTCTGAATAAATGCCAGGAGGAGTTTGAGAGAGGAGAGAGAGAGCAAGAAGAAGCTAATGAAGCTGATGAAGAAGGAGAAGCGAAGCAGTTTGAAGGGGAGAGAGAGGAAAAGAGACTTGAGGCACGGAGGCGAATGCTTGGTAATATTAGACTGATAGGAGAGTTGTACAAGAAGAAAATGTTGACTGAGAAAATAATGCACATGTGCATCCAAAAGTTGTTGGGTCAGGATCATGGTCCCGATGAGGAGGATATTGAGGCTTTGTGCAAGTTAATGAGCACCATTGGAGTGTTGATTGATCACCCAAAAGCTAAGGAGCATATGGATGCATATTTTGATAGCATGATGATGTTATCGAACAACATGAAATTATCATCAAGGGTGAGGTTCATGTTGAAAGATGCAATTGATCTAAGAAAGAACAAATGGCAGCAGAGGAGGAAGGTTGAAGGGCCAAAAAAGATTGAAGAAGTGCACAGGGATGCAGCTTATGAACGACAGCAGCAGGCTAGTAGACTGGCTCACAATTCAAGTATCAGTTCTGGGAGAAGGGCGCCTATTGATTTTGGTCCAAGAGGGTCCGCTATGCTGTCATCTCGTAGTGCGCAGACGGGTGGCTTCCGTGGGTTGCCCACTCAAGCAGATAGATTTGGAACTCAAGATGTTCGTTTTGGGGACAGGAAGCCTTATGAAGCTAGGACCTTATCAGTTTCCTTGCCTCAAAGACCTCTTGGTGATGATTCTATTACTTTGGGCCCCCAAGGTGGCCTTGCCAGAGGAATGTCAATTAGAGGACCACCCACAATTACAAGTGCGACCATAGCTGATATTGCTTCTGGCCAAGGTGACTCAAGAAGAACGATGCCTGGTTTGAATGGTTTAAGCAATATGTCAGAGAGACCAATATATGGTGTACGAGATGATCTTGTTCCAGATAGATTTACAGGCCCAGCCGCTTATGATCAAATGGGCTCTCAAGAACGTAATATTTCACTCATTAATCGGGATCCAAGGAATTTAGATCGCAGATTTGATAGACATCTAGCTACATCACCACCAGCACTATCTCAGGGGCCAGCTTTGACCCAAAATGTTCCTTCAGAAAAGGTGTGGCCTGAAGAATGCCTTAGAGATATGTCCATGGCTGCCATAAAAGAATTTTACAGGTATTTGTCTGTCCAATTCACTTATATATGATCACCATCTTTGAATAATTAGGCATTTGAAAGTGGTTGGTCATGTGGAAAAAGTTGAACCCTTTCAACTTTATTTCCATACTTCAGACGCTCTTTTGGTTATAACATTTTTTCCTCTTATAAAGCTGAATGTATGGTGGCCTAAGTTTATGAAAATAGGCCTGACACATGTTTGTGCTTGCAGTCTGAGTCATCAGTGGTCTAACTATATAACTTGTTATCTGGTGCTATGATCTTTTGTCATGCCCTTTGTTATTAGAGAAAGTAATAAAGAAGATTTGAACACATGCTTTGATGGTTGGCATTATAAAATTGGTTGAGTTTTGTGCAGAGCTGAAGAAAGTTACGTATGATATAATGCAGTTACTGATGTATACTACTCATGTTGGATGACAGCAGTAATGCTTGGTGGATGAAGGCACACATATAACACAGTTATTTCTTGATTTCATTTTTCTGTTCCTCTCCTCTCTTTGCCTCCCCCATTTCACACTTTCCAACTTCATTTTTTCCATTATTCGAATGCATATGGCAATCTATTGCTGATAATTTTTATGAGGCAAATGATTGTAGATTGCCAATCGCCTAACTGATGTATTGCATGATGATGCACATAACTTTTCTGATTAAAGCTCCTGTGCTAAGCACAATTCCTTTCGAATTTTCCAGTGCTAGGGATGAAAAAGAAGTTGCTTTGTGCATCAAAGATTTGAATTCCTCACATTTCCATCCATCTATGGTCTGTCTATGGATCACTGATTCATTTGAGAGGAAGGATATTGAGAGGGATCTTTTGGCTAAGCTTCTTGTAAACCTTACACGGTCTTGGGAAGGCATATTGACTCCAGTTCAGCTTATCAAAGGGTAGAAAGATCAAACTATTAGCTTTTCTCTAGTTCAGAGTCTTGATTTTTAATTGTTAATTATGCATTTATTACTTGTTTTGTTCAGATTTGAATCAGTTCTGACAACTTTGAAAGATGCCATAAATGATGCTCCAAAAGCTGCAGAATTTCTTGGCCGCATCTTTGCCAAGGTTGTTTTGGACAATGTTGTCTCTTTGGGAGAGATCAGTCTGTTATTACATGAAGGTGGAGAGGAGCCAGGTCTTCTTCTTGAGGATGGACTTGCAGGGGATGTTCTTGGAAGTACATTGGAGATGATAAAAGCAGAGAAAGGAGAAAAGGTTTTGAATGACGTTCGGAATTCATCCAATTTGCGTTTGGAGGATTTTTGGCCGCCAGATCCAAACAGATCAGGGATATTAGAAAAATTTATTTAGATGGTAGTGATGCTAGTTGCATCGGGCAAGAAGTAATTCTTGTCCAGTTCTTCTAGGTCTCCTATCAATGGCAAAAAATGTTTTCCATGCGGGTGGGTAGGAGGTTATATATTGGGTTTCAATCTCCGTGCTTTCTAATATTATTCTTCAAAAATAAGTCACTGTGAGTATGAAAGGTTCGATTGGACATCGGAAATTTTAAGGCTGGTGTCATCATAGGCTACATGACACAAACTGCCCGGCTAGGAAACCGATATAAGCGTTTTGTTCTGTTACAAAGGGCCTTGTATATTTGTTTATTCGGAGCATGTTGATTATGAAGAATAAGGCTCTTTAATATAAGCGTTTTATTCTGTTACAAAGGGCCTTGTATATTTGTTTATTCGGTGCATGTTGATTATGAAGAATAAGTCTTTTTAATAATTTAATTTGGACGTAATTACGTGGCGCGTAACAACGTGGGTTGAATCGCAAGACTGAAAATTTTGAGAATACATAACTTCGTTGTTCGTGGGGTCTCGCACCTTCCTGCAAGTCCAGCGAGAGGACGGGCGTAACCTGCATGGGACTGAGAAGCCGAGAGAGTGGCCGAAGTCCCCCACGTTTCCAGCTGCATCCGCGCTTATCACTTGAGTAGGATTTCCCCTCCGCGCCCACCCCCCCACCCCACAAAACAGAAATTCTCAAAAACAGTCACGCACTTTATGTGGCCTATACAGCACTGCAAGTGCCGTGACTGTCGGGAGTACCATCCGCCGGCTTAGGAAGCAATTTGAGATTTAGTGTTAAAAAACTGGAGGAAAAAGGTAACAAAAAGAGCAAAGCAAAGGCAAGACCGTAGAAGGGAAAATAATATAGCCAACTAGGATCTACAGAGCCATCAATGTCCAGATTCATAAAACGAATTCGGATAACATCATTTTATCTCTCATTGAGGAAACAATGAGTCAATATTCTAACAGCTGCTGGGCTGAGGTTTTTCCTTGGCACCAGTACTTGTATTACATTACATGTAGCTCATCTTTACAGAAATTACCGAGTAACGGAACAAAAATATTACTGGACATAAATACCAACTTCACTGCCCCTCTCCCCTCTTCCACCCAATTCTTTCCTCTTCCTTTTGTTGGCACGACTGTCGAGGTATACGTGATACCAAAGGCAAATCAATCTAATCAAAAGCATTTTTATTCCCTACAGTTCTACCATGTGTTCCATGCAGGTATCCTGGGTTGCCGTCTCTCAAAGAAATGGACTGAAGAGAAGATGACTATGGAAAGTCACAACTCATCATCCTAAGGGCACCACCTCTTGTAGTTTGTATGATATTGATCTGCTATTGTATTCTCACACAACTGGGATTGGAATGTGGTCAATGTTATTATTATGACGCATTTGTTTCTGTACAGCCTTTACTGCTGCTACCCTAGCTGCATTGGCTGCTCTGTTAGCTGCAGCTACTGCCCTATTCACCCTTTCATCCACCTTTGCCACATCATAAGCCTTTTCTGCTCCCCGTCGAGCCTCCTGAGAGCAACATACAAGAATTAGAAGAGCAAGTGAGAAAGCCAGAGAGAGAGCGAGAGAGAGAGAGAGAGAGAGAGAGACAGACAGAGACAGAGAGAGTTCCATACAACTTCAAAAACTTCTTTCATCAATCATCATAGAAACTATTCTTACAGACATCTCAACAAAAAATATCAGGCAAAAGATCCTTCAGTTCTTCTGGCCATATGACAAGTAAACAATATATGGCAAGAAATGCAAAATCTTAAAGATATTTTTTGAAAAATGGCCAATGTCAGTTATGAAGAAACTATTCTTATGGTCATCCCAACCAAAGATATCAGATAGAGGATATTTCAGTTCTTATTGCAATATGACAAGAAACAGCTTGAGGAAAACATTATTGGATGACACAAAAATACATTCGTTATATCTAAAATTATAGAAAGAATTCAAACTGCATCAGTCAACAAAGATTGATTAACCCACAGCAATCAATTTCCTTCTTGCTGCAAGGACCAAGGAATCAGTTAAATGGAAGCCAGCCAGAGAGAAAAGCATCAAGGGAAAGCAACCACAGACCTTAGAGACAATTGCAAATGGGAGCTATAGCAAGTACTAAGATAGAAAATCCAAGTACCTGCACTGCATTAAGAACTTTGGAATGATAAACAGCGACAGGAGATGCATGATAAGTGGCATTCTGTGTGCTTGGCACATCAAGAATTCCATTTTGCCAGTGGCCAGACTGAGTCTCCCCATTTCTGAATGTATACATTCCAAGGCCTTGCCTTCTACCCTCATGCCAGGCTCCCTCATAGCGATGTCCATGCAAAACAATAGACACCAAAGCCATGCATCTTGTCTGCAAAATATTCCCCAGCATATGTATCCCCATTTCTGATAATAGAAAAAAAAGAAATATTTTTGTAAATGTAGGTTCGTTTGCAACACTAGGCTGCAAGAGAATTACCCCTAGCAGCATACATATTACAAATTGGACTACAAGGAACATGTCAAAGCAGATGAGGTTAGAAACCTAAAATGGGAAACAAGGAATGAGAAAGCCCATCCCTTTTACCATTTTTTTTTTCTTGGTTGAGACTACCTTTTATTCACTTTTTCAAAACATTAAATCTTAGATTTTCAACAATAAATCTACAGAGGCACATTCCAGTTGCAATTCATAGACTGCTCCTGAACTTCTACAATATGGTGTACAGGCGGACCTTCACCATCATAAGAGAGTTTGGCATTAGGTTCTTAACATAATGAGAAGGTTCTCATCTTATAAACGGAGTAGTATTTCTTGATTCTAAATTGATATGCTACCAAAATTCTTGCAAAAATCCTCTTTATTTTGGCAACCACTAGGTAAATAAATAATAATAAAAGAGAAAATCCTAGAAATAATGCTTAAAGTCGACTTACATTAGCTGTCATTTTTGTGCCATCTACATTTTGTTCGCTAATTTATTCATCATACGCTAGCTGCAGCTTCAAATTAAGCCATACCATTTTATAAGACGCAGTAATCAATAGTTCTAGAGCTGCTTCAATGCCTATTCATGCCTTAACTACATCCCATTGCCACATATCACAATAGAGGCCATCACATACCGAGAAAACCAACAGTACCCAAACCAACTCTTCAATGCCGGAACTAGAAAACATCAAAAGAGAATCTTGAAAACATGATATAAATGTTGAAAAGAATTGCTGAATTACCTGAAATGGTAGTGGCCGAGTCCATGCTTGACGCCCCATTTGAACTCCCCAACATAACGGCTGCCATCCTCGCAAGTATGAACTCCGCAGCCATGACCCTGCCCACTAGACCATTCCCCTGCATAAACATCTCCTGTATAAAACCTGTAAACCCCAAATCCATGCCTAAGCCCCTGCCTATACTGCCCTCTGTACCGGCTCCCTCTTGCCCACGTCTCCACTCCATACCCATCATATTTCCCATCGACCCAATCTCCCTCGAACCGCCCACTCATGTAATAGTAATAGACCCCGCTTCCTGAGCATTTCCCCTTATGAAACTCCCCTTCGTAGACGTCACCGTTGCTATAAACCTGAACGCCACAGCCCGAATTCACTCTTTTCTCCGAGACTGGACTCGACCCAATTGACCAAAACACGGGCAACGGTGGTCTGGGTACGGTGGATTTGGAATTGAGCTTGATCGGAAAGGAACGCGCGAGAAAGAGGCGAATAGAAGGAAGGCGAGGGAGAGCAAGATTCAGAGAGAATAACAAGGCAACGGAGAAAGCAAAAGCGTGTAGAAAGTCGAGAAGGAAAGAGTGGCTTGGATGGGAGACCAAGAAGTAAAATAAAGGAAGGGACAAGAGAAGAATTAAGCGGAGATGGACGCGAAGGCGACGAAAGCGATTGAAGCAGCGGAGGAACCGAAAAGCTGCGGACTTGGAGGCGATTGGGACGGAGAAGGGTGGCGATTGAGTCTGTTGGGTGGCGGTGGATAAACGGTAGAGAGTTGGGGATTTGGAGAGAGAAGGGGAGCGGTGCGAAGGTGGCTGGCGGTGGTGGTGATGGGTCAAAAGCGTCCGCTTGTAGGGAGTTGACGCGGAAGAAGAAGGAGAAGGGACAATTGGGTCATTCTGCAACTGATCGGTCGGGGATTCAATCAGAATTTGAGGAACAGCGGCTGTTGTCGTTGTCGTTGTAGTTGCAGTTTCAGTTGCGCCACCAACGGCCGAGGAAGTGAAGGCGGCGTGATCGGCGGAGGAGGGAGGGGGAGGGAAGCGGAGAGGAGGGGTGGGGTTGTAATCGGAAGAGACGCCGCTGCTTTCTTTTCCGATTTGAACTTCTGATTTCTTATGATGCATTTACATACGACAGAGACTTCTGATTGATTTCTCTCTGTCCTCTTTCTTTTTCTTTCTGCCCTTCTTTTGGATTTGATTTTTGGTTTTATAATCCCCACTCTTTTTTTTTTTTTGAAAAATAGATATTATTTTTCATGAAATAAATAAATAAATAAATAAAAATAACACCTACATACTCGAAAAAGCCAAACCAAAAAGGGGGTTTCAGAGTTTAGTAAGTAATAGATTTGAAATTTTTTAGCTTATTTTAATCATCCTAAATATGATTAGGATGAAAAAATATATTAATTTATAATAAATTAAGTAAATATTTTTTAATAATTTTAAAATAATATTTTTATATTAAATGATTTTTTGTAATAATAATTATTTTATTTTATTTTATTTGGCTGTTGTTTCACTCTTTCATAGTTTTCAATCGTGGAGAGCGATTTGTGGGGTTATAGAGAACGGCATCTGCGTGGACTTTTTTTGGCTTTTTATGGTAATTGGCTTAATTTGAAACATTGGGGAAAGAGTGAGAGAGAAAGAGAGAGAAAGGGCGAGGGACATGACCGGCGACTGACAATAGACAAATGCCTGCCCCGCCCCGCCCCGCTTTTTTATTTCCTAAAATGCCACTTTTTTTAATTACTTAAAATTATTTAATAAAATATTTAAAAATTGTTATTTTTAATAATAATAATAATATATTATAAATTACCTTTTATTATAATATTATTTACTATTTTTTTATCAAGTTATTTTTATTAAAATTTCATTGACCAATACGGGTTCTACATTTATTTTCGACGCTATTCTTGTAGTCGTTCGTTACATTCTTTGATTGACAAGTATGATCTATAAATATATTAAAAAAATAGTTAAAAAAAAGGTCAATCTAAAAAGACCCACAATTTTTTTTTTTTACATTTTATATTATATGGTTTAAAGTTATAGTAAAGAGTTGGTAAAGAGATATCTACATTTCTTGAAAATCTTTTTTCACTCTGTTTCCCCCCCTTTTTTTTTTTTTGGCTGATTTGTGTTTTATTGAGATTCCATCTCCAATACTGTCGATTTCTTCTTCTTCCATTGACTTCAAATCAGTAAAGCATTGTAGCGTTATTATTGATGGGGGGGGGCGTGACCATTGTGGCAAGCAGCGATGGACACCCTCGGGGGTCTGTTGTGAGAGAAGAGTCGTGACCATATCTTCGAAATCATGGGACTCCGCCATCTCCCTCGCTTGCTTAGCGATCGCCTAAAGATTTCATGGCTGGCAGGACCCCCGCGGATGGCAAAATAAGTTGTATCATGCGGCACTTCCTCCTCGGTTCTGATGGAGGCAATTTTACGGCTACTCTCGTCGGCAACACAAATAATGTGAAATAGATTGAAATTTAGATATAAAAAATATTAATGTAAAATGTATAGAGATATTGTTATTAAAGATAATTATATATATATATATATATATATATATATTTGACAAATTATTATAATGTAATAAATTACTGCCATTATTCTCTCAAAATACAATAGATTTTCTTATTAGTGTGTTCCTTACAAGTGAGATAATAGAAAATAATTTAAACCCAACAATAAAATTTTATTTAAATAAATAATTTTAATATTTTACAAAATAATTATTATGATTAATGTGTGTTAAAAAAATAAAAATTATAATAATTAAATTTTCAATAGTTAATTTTTTAACAACTAAAATTAAATTTGAATTTTTTTATGTAAACCTTTCTTTAAAATTTTATTTGTATAAAATATAAAATAAATAATATTTTATAAATCTATAAAAAATAAAAATAAAAAAAAAGAAATTATAACTTTTAAAAATATCTTTATTTCTAACAACACTTGCATCGTTGCAGCCAAAGAGAAGACAAGAACGAAGTTCCAGCAACGTCTTAAAAGTGCACCCCCGTCAGGATGAATTGATCAAGTTAAAAAGGGTCAAGAATCAGCCAATAAAGTCATTCAAGAAGCTAAATTTAAGCAAAGTTAAGTTCTCTGACGAAAAGGACTTGCTCCAGAAAAGAGTCCCTGATGAAAGGGACTCTTGCTCTAGAAAAAGTTCGAGGACGGCAAGAGAAAAGCTTCCAGAAAAGATACAAGAAGATTCAACGATCAAGAAATCGAATCCGGGGGGTTGAGTTGAGTTCGAGGATGCCCCCGAGCCTTTTTAATTTTTTTTAAAAAAATTTTACAATTTGATATTAAATCCTTTTTATAATGGCTCTAAACATTTTAAATCCTTTTCTAATAAATAAAATTTTAGATTAAAAAAAAACAATGACATTGTTAAATATCTATATTAACTGAAAAAATTTAATAACAGTTTAATCATTTTTTATCTAAAAAAAGGTATTAATTTTAAAAAAATTAATTGATATAAAAACACAAAAAATATATATAGAAGCTAATGGTAAAAACCTACACAAGTATAGTACTAATTTTATTTTTTTTTTCGCATATCTCATATCACATAACACTGCAAATGAGTTTGGCAATAACGACTTGATACCAAAAGGTACAATGAGTTGGCAAGTTGTGACAGACAGAAGGGAAATCCACAATTTGGCCCTTCTCACAATTTTCTATTTTCTGCTCATTTCCTTTCCTTCACATCCAACGCAGAACGCTCTACTCCAATTACCGAGAAAGAGAAAAAAGGTGAACCCATAAAAGAACATATTACCTTCAACAAACCTAAGCTGATTAGAAAAGGAAATTCAGTAACCTTTCGACATGAAAGAGTTAATGGCACGGAACAAAAACTGTAACTCTTTCCGCTCATTCAAACAATCTTTTACGGTCAACTATCCCCACATGGATGCATGATGGAGATGGTTAGTAAAAAGGGCAAATGGGTCAGGGCGCTGCAGAAGCTCATATGGCGGCACACGAATAATGAGGCATAGTTGCTTCATAGAAAACGGCAGAAACATTGCATGAGCTCACAGCGGCAAACAGTATACACAATTCTCAACCCAGACAAAATAATTTTGCAATCTCTTTGTTAAATTCACAAATAGAATTAAAAATAGGTTAAAAGATAGTCCATGTCTCGGCCAGATGTTTCATCCGAAGATAATCTATAGTTCTTTCCGAACTTCAGCCACCTCACTGCAATTCTTGGGAGTACTTCCGCAAACTAAGAACCACTGACAAAGTACATTCGAAACAAGCTGCAATTTGCAACTCTCCTAGGGTTTGTGGATCTTGAAGCCAAAAACTCTCGGGACATAGTTCTGTACTGCCTTTTGTGGCCTCAAGTGCCCATATGTCATTAAAAATAGGTGTGGAAATGTCGTTCCAAAATAAGCTCCATCAATGTCTATGTATTATCAAGGAAATTTCCATATAAAAAGAAAGCAGAACATTATGCAATACAACCACGAGGCATTTCTATTTTTGGTTGAAGATTTAAAGTCAATGAAAATTTGGGACATGATTCTACTTTGGAGGAACATATGTCCAACACACAAGCAAAATGAAAAGCAAAAGCACTGCAACACCGCAAAAGAGATGTGCAGCACAATGAACATAATGTCTGCTCTGTCAAATTTCAACTTGATTTGAAAAATGCTGAAAAAGTATCTGCAGGGCAACATGTGTAACTGGGAATCTTCGGAGAAGATGGCACAAGATGCAGGCATATGCAAGTAGACTCAAAACTGCAGTTCAAAACTTAAAAAATAAAAAAAATCTCAAAGGTACCACCAGTTGGCACAAAAAAAGGATACGGCCTTGGTATTTAGATCGTGGATAGTATATGTCTTCACACTTAGGACAGTAGATTTTAGCTGTGCTTGAACGAGGCGTGTCAGACTGACCAACTGGAAGGCAGGGCTGTCCACAGCAGTAAACTCGTGGGCATCTCCCAAAGTCATAGTTTTTGTACTTCTCTAACTGCAGATGATACCACAATTTTTAAACAATAAAACCAAGATGAGATAAAAGAAACAAAAAGTAAACAAGACTTTTAAAAAAAAATGGAGCTCAGTGCATAATTTTACCATGGCAGACATCCCTTTGCTAGTCAGTATGTATCGCACATGAATGAGACCATAAAGCATCTCAGCTGCAGATTCTACCAACTCAGTTTGTTCTTCTGTGAACATGTCAGCTGAGAATATGCAGTATCATAAATGAATGATGCTTAACAAAAAAAAAAAAAGAAGAGAAAGACAATCTGACACAGAAACAAGAAAAATAAACTCCATTCCAGAAGCAAACTCAAGTTATCAAAGGCAACGCTTACCATGAGATGACTCGACATCCAAGATATGATCAAGTGCATAGTCATAATATGGAACTTGACTGCTCAATCCACAAAGATTAAAATCATCTTGGATGTATTCATCATCGACTTCACAGAAAAATTCATTTCCTCGCAAATTGCAAAACCATGAGATCCATGATGTGTCATCTCCATCCGAACCACTAACGTCAGATTCTTCACTGTCAGTCTCAGATTCCTCTGCATTTTGCTCAAAAGTGATAAAAAACGTCAAAGCCACCAATTTGGGGACAATGACAGCACAAGATAAAAAGCGCAAGATAAAAAACGTCAAATGACCAAACAATCATGGGCTAAGTCCATCAAAAGCCAGAATGTTGCACCCATTATTCTTCCTTAAAATTGTTGATGTTTCAAATGAGATAAAAAACGTCAAAGCCACTAATTTGGAGACAATGACAGCGCAAGATAGTGATAAATTAGGAATCCAGCCCTTTCACCCGCTTAAGCTAAGTGTTAAAATTTCCACAGCTATCACATCAATCAAGCTAAGTAAAATCCACTTACAGAAGAAGAAGCAAAATGTGAAAATAAAACAGTGTCTTTCTACTAACGTTAGATCTCAGAGTCTCCTACACATACTTGATATTATGCCAATCATGGATGCGACTGCCAATAGGTTCAATTAGGAAACTCATAGTCCATATTCAAAGAATTAATGCGCAAATGATGTGCCAGCTGTAAACAGAAATATAGCAAAACCATATCCTGGTAACGAAGCTATCCGATGGTCATTTGATACCACATATATTAGTTCTGAAGGAAAATAAAACTAAGCATGTCGTAATTTTATTCCTAAACAAAATGCAAGAAATGCTAATATTAAGTAGCAACCGTATCACCCTGAGACAAAATAATAAAAACTTCCACTTAGATATGACTAAAGGAATTGTACTAAATCCAGTCAAAATTTTTACAGTAAACCTCAACAAGAAATTGACTTTCTTTTCTTTTCTTTTTCTGAACCAGAAAATAGAAACCAAGGACCAGCGGAAAACATAAGCATATTCGCAGCATCATAAAAAAGGGAAAATACTACAAAAAATTCAGATCACAATCCCATAAATGAAAGCGAAAAAAGAAAAAAAGAACGCAAAATTAGAACTAACCATCACAGCATTTGTTCTTGGTGGAAAGAGAAGCCGAGCGGGAATCGCGGCGATCGAGCTGAGATTTACCCGTAGAAGTGGACGGTACGGACAATCTCTCCTTATCCTTACTACTAAACGCCCTGGAAGTGGAAGGAGAGGCCTTCTCTAGGTGCTTGTCCAACGCATCATTTATGCGCTTCCGATCGAGCGATCCTCCTGCAATCTCCGATCTCGACGAACCACCACCACCGCCACCTCTATACATGATTTTCCACCTCTCTATCGGCCTCGCAACCCTGAGCACCCTCGCCCTTTTCTTACCAAAGCCTCACACTTTGAGAGCCAACATCGATGCAACGGCACCAAAGTGAGAGAGATAAACTAGACGGAGAGAGAGAGAGAGAGAGAGGGAAATTATTAATGGCTGAAGACTTGTTGAAAAAATCGGGGGTGTTTTTGGCCGGATTCGAAAAGCCGGAAACCTAGATTTTCTTCTCTCGTAGGAAGAAGCAGCAATGAATTGACAGATAAGAAATTGACGGTAAGAGAAGCGGTTGACGGGCAGAGCTAGGGTTTCCCATTCCTACGTGGGAGGACATTACGTTTGAAAATAATATTTAAGGTTTCTCTTTTTTATTTTTCAATTTAATTTGTAGAGATTAAATACCAATCTAAAATTAATAAATCGAATCTTAGCCCTAAGGGTTTATCTAATTTATCTACTTTAACTGTCGTTATTGGTATTAATTGATAATTATTATTACTGATTATTATTTCTAATCATTTGAATAAAATTTTTGTTAAAATAATAAAATATATAAGAAGTTATATTAAGGTCGTATTCTTTCTATTTTAGTTTTTTTTTTTTTAGCAGCTCCTCTATCAGGCTTTTTACCTTTTGGGTTTCTTGGATCCGGCCCAATTCTGGACCGAACTTCTTGGTCCAGATTCAAGGAAAGCAGGAAGGGCCATCTGACTTTCATATTTTATTATATTTAATTTACTTATTTTTATTTTTATTTAATCACTCTATTTTTTTTATTAACAAGAGTAAATGAGATGTTATAGAATTCATCTCTAAAGAACATGTATTTATGTAATTAAATATGATGACTTATGTAAATAAAGAATTTTAGTATACAAAAATGTTAATTAAATAAGAACAAATGTGATGAATTAAATGTATAAAAATATATTCTTTGAATAGGTAAAATCTATATATTTTTATTTAATAAATGGAAACAGTGAAAAAAAAAAAAACAAAGCAATCCATCAATTGAGCGATGAATTGTGTAATGAGAAGACATGATATTCAAGGACTAGAAGATAAAGAAAGGGACTGATATTTATGCAAATAATTAAAAACTCAGTTGGGTACATAAGAATATATAGAAATAACATTAAACAACAACTTCGGATAAGATTCATAGCAATTTTTTTTAAGTGCATTATAAATATATTAATTATTATATTATATTTTCTATCAACTAATTAAAAATTAAGTCACAGATGACCTTTTCAATTACACAGAACAACCTTTCTAAAAATAAATTATAAAATATAAATAAAAAAATTATATTAATAATAAATCAAATCTAATCTCTGCCCATAAAAAAATTAACTTAATTAAATAAAATTTTATTATTAAAATTTTAAAATAATAATTATAACTCTTACTAAAATTCTATCTATCTATATATATATATATATATATATATATATATAATCAACTATTTCTTAACTCTAATCTCTTTTTTCATTATCTCATAAAAGTTTTCTCTTTTTTTATTGCACAAATAAGGTCAATTTTTTATTTTTTATGATTCCCTCGATTTACCTAACACAACCGAGTCAGTAAAGCTTATTGGATTATCATCTCCTTTAAAGAGTTTTAAATTGAAGAAGATAAATATATTCTAGCAAAGCAGAAATTGAAGAAGAAATTACAAAGTAGCAAGCTGGGAGAAATGGAAGCAGGGCTAGCCATGGCGGTAAAGCTTATTGTATCACTCCTCTTTGGCGGGGTTTTGGTCTTCTTGGCGGACATCTACAATTCTCTCTTTGTGAAGCCAAAGAGGCTTCGATCAACTCTTGAGAAGCAAGGGGTCAGAGGTCCTTCTCCTTCCTTTCTCTTGGGAAACATCCCTGAAATCAGGAGGATAATCCAAACCCGATCAATGGCAAAAGCAAGCTCAATTCCTGGTGAAAAAGATGCAGCAATTGGCCATGATTGGCCTCGCACAGTCTTCCCTTACTTGTACCACTGGATGGATGAGTATGGTAAGTACTTTCCCTTTTTCTTCTCATTATTTTTTTCCGTCTTTCTTTTTCAATAACAATAAGTACTTTCCCCTTTTTTTTTCATTCTTTTTTTTCAGTCTTTCTTTCTCAATAACAATAAAGATAGAACCTGTTTTGTTGAGTCAAAGAAGGATGCCGATTTATGCAGGACCGTCGTTCATGTATTCAAGTGGAACCATGCGCTTTCTGTTCATCGCCGACATAGAAACGGTGAAGCACGTACGCCTGTGCACGTCTCTGAGCCTAGGGAAGCCTTCTTACCTGTCTAAAGATCGCGGGCCACTTGTGGGCCAAAGTATTATATCGACAAGTGGCCCAATGTGGGCCCATCAGAGAAAGATCATTGCTCCTGAATTCTACATGGATAGGGTGAAGGTACGACTCCCAACCCATTCGGATAAAACCTCAAATGTCCTAGTTATTTTGCCCGTATTAGCATATCGTGCTTTCCTTTTGATTACGGCCTAACGAAACTTTTCTAGTGCGTATTCAAAATTAAGATGTAATAATGCTAATTTAATCTTCCTTTAGTGATGTTGGGCATTGAGAATTATCAATTAAGGGCCAATTATTCGTACTTAAAGGTATCTTTTAGTTAGTTAACAGTTAAATCATAAGACTTTATTCCACTGCTGCAGTCGATTTCATTTGTGTTGAGACATAAGTTTACATTATAATGTTACGAACGTTTGGTGCATATTGTTTTATCCATATTATTAATTATAATAAAAAAATATTTACCTAATATTATAATAATGTAATTTGTGAATTTACGATTTATATAATTTTGATGGATTTTAAGTTTACCAAGGATTGTGACAGTAATTAATAAGACTGTTCTTGGCGGTGTTTAAACAGAAGCTGAAACTTGTCCTTCTTACAGGGCATGGTGAGCCTAATGGTGGAATGTACAACCTCAATGATGGGATCATGGAAGGATAGAATGGAAAGTGAAGGAGGAATGGCAGAAATAAACGTTGATCCGGACATGAGAAGCTTATCGGCCGATGTTATATCAAGAGCCTGTTTTGGAAGCGACTACACAAAAGGGAGAGAGATATTCTTAAAGCTTAGGACTCTTCAAAATGCCATGTCTAAGGATTATGTTGGGGTTCCTGGCGCACGGTAAGATGCAATAGCTAAAACCATGCATCTTTATAATGCAGTCCCACCGAGATTAGTAGGTCTTTTAATTCTGATTTATCTAATCTAACTAGTATTATACTCGTGTGATTGGGAAATAGATACTTGCCGACCAAGAGAAACAGAGAAATATGGAAATTAGAGAAAGAAATCAATTCCATGATACTAAGGGTTATAAAGCAAAGGGCTGCAGAAACCGCTAGGAAAGACCTCCTGCAAATGATACTCGAGGGGGCAAAAACTGCTGAGAGTTACGGTGAATGCGAAGGCCTTCCAGGGAATTTTTCTCTTGATAAGTTCATGGTGGACAATTGCAAGGCTATATACTTTGCGGGGCACGAAACTACTGCCATCGCTGCATCCTGGAGCTTAATGTTATTGGCATCCCATCCAGAATGGCAAGCCCGTGCTCGTGCTGAGGTGCTAGAGATCTGTGGTGATAACATACCGGATGCCCGAATGCTCCAAAACATGAAAACGGTTGAGTGTTGCAATAAAATAGAACACAGAATTATTATCCAACATGTATATAATTTCCTGAGTCTTGTGAACAATATTAGCTTTTGTGACCTTTGACCTTTGTTGGCAGCTTACGATGGTGATACAAGAGACATTGCGCCTGTACCCACCAGCGGTGTTTATGGTAAGAAAGGCCTTCCAAGATATCAAGTTCAAAGACATTACAATACCGAAGGGAATGACCATTCAAATTCCAATCCCTATTATACAACAGGATCCTAACATATGGGGCCCTGATGCCCATCTGTTCAATCCTGAAAGATTTGCAAATGGAAGTCTTGGTTCTAGCCAGGGTCCACATGCTTATATGCCGTTTGGTGGTGGCCCTCGCATATGCACCGGCCAACACTTCGCCATGGCAGAACTCAAAGTGATTTTGGCACTTGTTCTGTCAAAGTTTAGCTTCTCACTCTCGCCAGCATACCGGCACTCCCCAGCTTTTAAGTTAGTTATGGAACCCGGAAACGGAGTCAGCCTCCATATTAAGAAACTTTCTTGACTTTTCAAGGTTTAAGCTTAACCCCAATGAACACCACTACCATCTGTGTCTTTGTTCAAAAAGTGGCATTGGGTTTGTTACATGTCTGTATTCTTTATAATAAATAAGGAGATATGTGGAGACAATAGGACTGCGCACATCTTTCAGGCAATTCAACTGACCAACCTTTCTGTCCTAAAAGTAACTGCACATCGAGCCGAAGTGACGTTCTAAAGCCATGCGTTCAAACACAAACAGCCGCGACAAGTGCAGATGATAATGCGGTGCAGCAAAACATGCTTTCGCACGAGGCAAATTTAGAAGCAGCAGCTGAATGTAATAATCGGAAAATAGGATCCTCAAGGATAACGAAGAAAGATTGTGTCAATTTGAGATAAATAATTCACTATCACGTAAACATAATGTAGAATTATGCCATCCATATATACGCATTCAGCGGGATCGTAAAAAATGCTCTCTTCCAACCATCCCATCATTCCACCAATCCACCAAAAACGAGGAACGTGCAGCTGAATCAAAAAGGGTACGTACTTTTCAGCTGAATCTTTTATGTAGATTCCTGCATCATCGAGTCTGTTCTTCAACTCGTTGCAATCATACACTTGGAGAATACGCGTAGGGGGAGCATAAGAGCTCAGAATTTCAGACTGTCATATTCAAATTACATTTCTTCAAAAATTGGATGCCAATGTGGTCTAACGTCTGAGAATCACTGGATTTTAATAATTTAGATTTTAAGTGTAAATATATAAATTGTGTAATTAAATTTTGTAAATAAAAAATAAATAAATGATATATAAATAAAGAGTACTTATAAGTTTAATGTTTTAAAATTTTACATTAAAATATAATATTAATTTTGTAAGTGTATTATTTGTTTAAATTATATTTAATTTTTTTCTCCACATAGAACAATAAGACGTGATTTCAATGAAAAAAAAAAAAATTGGTAGCATTATTATGTTTGGTTTCACCTAATATTTCAGCGGGAAATTGAATTCAAAATTTTACTTTAAACGAGCAAACCTTCCTACCATTACACCTGAAGAAGAGCTGCTTTAATTTCCCACGAAAATGATGACGGGAGGTGGAGCGCGTGAGCTGGTCCCATGTAATTTATTGTTTGCCGTGAAAGATTTCATGATGGTGGCCCTGTGGGGCTGAGCCGAATCATTCGGTCGTCGTCGGGCCAATGTTTTGAGTACTTGAATTGAACTTTCCGGTCAAGTAAGATTGAGCGAGAAAAAGAAGATTAGATCGTATAATCTGACGTTCCCGCGCTGCCTGACAAGGAGTAGATGATCTTGAAACACTGTTTTCCCTGTCTTGTCTGATTTAACTGAGGGTTTTGGCAATCATAATGATTAAAATTTGACACCTTATTGTACTCTTTGGAATACTTGACAATTATTTTTTTTTTTTTTAGCACATAAAATGGGTAAGCAGGGAGAAATTATACTGTGATGAGCATGGCATCCCCAAAAATTGAGTTGGTTAAACCAAGTAATTAAAATGCAGCAAGTGGTCAGATTAAGTATCAAAGCTTTTATGAGCTAACCCCTGATATCCACTAACATTTATTCCGAAGAAATTAGCAACCCAATATTTTCTCGCAATAGGCAAAATTAAGTAAAAAAATATCAGTTTTATATGTTTAAATTTTATTCATGATCACGAAGATAATGTATTATAAATTTATATTTAACAATTATAATAATACAATATAAACTTGTATTTAATACATATTAATTTTATCCAGCTCCTTTAACGACGGGACAAACACTTATACTCTAACCAAGTGTCAATCGCAATGGATCCTAAAAAGACTTGATTAGCCAAGCTAAAGGGATTTTTGGCATTGACTCGAAACTCCCATATTACCATAGAATATGTCTAATCACGATGTGTTTTTTCGCTCGCAGGATTTTCCATTTAGTGTTTTTTCAATTTTCTTTTTTTTTTTTGTTAGTTTTAGCAAGAAAAAAAAATACACTACAGAATGTTAATTACCAATGTCAAAAATAACTATTAGACACTCTCATTTTAATTATTTTTATCGAACGAACAAATCACCATAACATTGACAAAATTGAACGAAATCATATCGCAAACGATTATAATATTAAGAAATCTATAATTTGTAGGCTGCACAACAAGTGTTTTTTCGAACTTAGTGCCCAAGGGATGGCCATAATGACAACATGGGCCGGGTGGACATGTTTTTTTCTCGGCTCTCCCTTTTGCCTCCCCGACAGCTCAAATTAAAGAGACCACCAAACCAGTAGCTTTTCTTCTGCTCCAGCACAGCAAAAAGGTGAGAGAAAGAAAATTTTGCTGCTTTTACATCCATTTGAGTTCTTGCCCCTTCTTCCTCTTTCTTATCTCGTTATCCTTATGCAGTGTAATTTGACAAAGCGAACACAAACAGGAGGAAAGAAAATTGGCAGACATTCCTATTTAAAAACATGACAGCTGCAACGGCGGCCGCCGCAGCAACAGCAACAAAGTTTATCAAATGCGTGACAGTTGGAGATGGAGCCGTTGGAAAGACATGTCTTCTTATCTCCTACACTAGCAACACCTTCCCCACAGTACATTATTAACCCCACCCCACCCCACCACCTCTTCTTTTTGTTATCTGTTCGCTGTTGCTTTGTAAGCAATTTGAAGTCTTGCCTGTCCGTTTGCTTTCTGATGGGGTTTCTCGCATTGGCTCTTGTTCTTGTTTTCTTGACAGGATTATGTTCCCACTGTTTTTGATAACTTCAGTGCCAATGTTTTGGTTGATGGGCAGACTGTCAACCTGGGCCTCTGGGACACTGCTGGTACTCTCTCTCTCTCTCTCTCTAAATTGCCAAATTTCCTTCAATTTTGATATAGATGTATGCTTCTTACAATAATAAGAAATGCTGTGAATTTTTCTATCTTGTCAATATCATTTCCCTTTCTATGCACAGCCTAGTTATTTTTTTTTTCTTTTAACTTATATGCATTTGGTATATAACGAAGAGAAGTTACTGTTTTCCTCAAATTTAGCGGCGATTAGAAAGTGGGACGATCTGATGCATTTTTAATTAGGATTTTTGCTGAATCAAGCATATGATGTCTGGATCAATTGAAAAAGATAACTTGAAACGTCTGAATTAGATGTTTATCAGAGCATATCAATGAGCGTGTTATCTTCTGTAAACCTTCAAACACTGGAGATCTTCTTGTGCTTTTGAAGACTTTATTTACATTTAAGTTGAAAGAACCCAAATTTTTTGATAGAGCTTGTTATCCAACGCTGTTCATGTGAATTTTTTTTTATTATGTCTCGAAAGTGGCATTTAAAAGTTGGAACAATTGAATAGCATCGCTAAAGTTTTAGCACAACTGATGCAGGACAGGAAGACTACAACAGGCTGAGGCCTCTTAGTTATAGAGGAGCTGATGTCTTCATTCTTGCCTTTTCACTTATCAGTAAGCCCAGCTATGAGAACATAGCAAAAAAGGTAAGCTCCTTTTCCTTTTCTTTTTATTTCTCTGTGCAGATTCCTTCTTCTGATCTCTCTTTGGTCTTACTGTTCAGCAATATGCAAATAATTTCCAATTTTTCTCCATATCATGTCTCTTTTACTTTGTGTCCTTTGTTATGTTGGAGAAGTGGGTACCTGAGCTCAGACATTATGCCCCATCAATGCCCATTGTTCTTGTGGGGACTAAACTAGGTGATAACCCAAAATCTCTCTTTCTCGTGACTACTCAAATTTTGAGGCGTGCATCTTTGCTTGTAAATTGTTGTTGCTGTTGCAAGCATTTGTTTTTTGGCTGTGAAATGGCAGATCTGAGGGAGGATAGACAATTTTGCTTGGATTATCCCGGGGCTTGTACCATTTCCACTGAACAGGTAGGCATCCGTATGTCTAAAAGTTGTCCTTCTAACAGCCATAAACATTATTATTTTGTGGTACTGAAAATTGCATGCCAATTACTGATTCCACCAACTTTGAATTCTTCAACCATCAGGGGCTAGAACTAAAGAAGCAAATAGGGGCATTGGCATATGTTGAGTGTAGCTCAAAGACACAGCAGGTTTGCCTTGCGTCAATATTGGCTGAGAGCTTTGTACAATCACATCTGATCAAATGGTCATAACAAGCATATGCATGTTCGTTAGTTTGCACCAACTCAATTAGCGTTAATCATAAGATGCATTTGCATGTTCATTAGTTCTCACTAACTCAATTACTGTTAATTATTTCATCTGTCTGTCAAGTTGTTCCTGCCTTACTTCGTTGATCCATTTGTAACCCACATCAACTCAATCGCTGTGCTGCGCTATAAAACCATCATAAACAGACACTATTAACAGATAGCCAATAAGCAAATGTCTGACATTTGATTATAAGCTTCACTGGTTTTCTTTACTGTCTTGCTGCATTGGATGTTATAATGCTGTGAAAGTCTTTCTTCTACCAAGTTGGTTCTCTCACTTTTCAAGATTTATGCTGCAAATGCAGAACGTGAAAGCTGTCTTCGATGCTGCCATCAAAGCAGTTCTCCAACCCCCAAAATCCAAGAAGCAAAAGAGGAGACAAAGGGTCTGCTACGTTCTGTAATCAAGTTCCTGTAGATGATACTAAAGACAAGTTCATGTTATTTTGGTCTAGCTGAGATAATATTTATATGGGAAAATATATATTGGTGAGATACTGATGTTCAATCTCAAATCTCATGTCTATTATACCTATGGCATGGTGGCCACTGGGCAAGACAAGGTCATGGTTTTATTATTATTATTATTATTATTTTGGTTTAATTAATATTAATTGGGATTTGCTTTTTTATTTTTCCTTCCGGGGGTGCGTGGGGGGCTGAGTTGAGCTTCGGCTGCACTCTCTGTAAGATTGATCTGATAATAGTCCGATCCAAGGCCTACGAATTCAGCGAAAATTTCTGGAATTGAAAGTACATCACAACAGGTCATTCTTATACGAGTGTTTGCCAACGGAATATGGGCCACTAAGCACACTTAAATGGGCTGTTTGCTTTTCCCATTCTAGGCCAGTTTGTCCCGACATCTTTTTCTTTTTATATGCAAATAAATAATGTTAAATGTTACGAAAATGTTATTAATTTATTATAACATATTGTTTTTATTGAAATTGATAATTTTTTATTTTTTAGTAGTTGATTTTATTGATAAAAATTATATATTTTAATAAAAATAATATTTTCCCAATTAATTATTTTTGTAAGTTAGAATAAAAATCTTCAGTGTCAACATTTACACCGTCACCCAAGTCCCAAACCTATTGCTTAAGAATTTTTAATGACAAGTTAAGTTTTTTTAAAATAGGGTATTAGTCCTGTGTTTCTAATACATTTGATTGAAATATCTTATTAAAATTTCTTAATTTCGAAATTAAATTTTAGTGACAGTATTCTTTATTTATAACCTTATGATCTCCCTTGTAACTAAAAAGAAAAGAATAATAATAAAAAAAAAAAACTACGAGAACATCTTAGATCGCGAACCTATGGTTCTCGTGTTAAGTTCACTTAATTCCACTACTATTTAGCACTCGGTCGACAATGGGTAGGCACCCCTGTACAGCTCAATTTTTGGACCATCGAAAGAAAAGGACAAAAAACAGTAATTTAGATGCAATTTAGCCTCCGTATTGGACCACGTCGCTCTGATCAAGGCAATAATCTCCCTCTCTTCTTCATATCCATCTCTTCTTTCCCCTCCCCTTGAATTTGGCTTCTAGCACTTGACGACGATGTTGCATTATTGGGGTTCCCACATTCCACTAGGTCGGTTGAAGTTTGTTACAACGAACCATGACTTCTGCACTAGAATTGACTGTGATCCGGAATTTCCTTTGCTGGGCCTGCCTGCCTGCTTATGATTTTGATTGCTTGTTTTATTTTATTCCTGAATGACATCAACCCCCTGACTTTGTGCTTGTACTTGTACCTGACACGTTGGTCTAGGTCTAGGCTTCCCTGTTTCATTTAACGTTTGATATGACGATTGCATCAATGCTTCGCCTTTGTCTTTTGCGGCTGAGAAGTGGAACTGTGTAAATTCTCGTGTGTTAAAATTAAATTTTAGACGAAGATATTTTCCATGAATATCATAGTCGAGTGGTTCTTGGTTCAATTTACTCTCTCATTAAATTAATACTACTCGTTGTATTTAAAAATTATAAATTAAATTTAAAATTAATTATTATAATAATGTCACTCCATATGTATCAATTTTATATGAATATAGACTACACCCATGTAACGAAGTCTTAAATTTTTTAACAACTTGAAAATAAAATTAAAATTTTCTCCTTTTTTTTTCACTATTATTAATTCAAATTTCATTAAAAAAAATAATACATTGGCAAGTAAATGATGCACGTGTTTGAATAATATTCTTGAGAAAAGATTTAAGATATCATCATATGGTAACAATGTCGTTTAATTATTTGGATTAGCCTACGGCACTATAGAACCCCATGCAGTTGTTCTCCCAGCAGCAGTGTGCCAATCTTTGGATGGTTGCATTAATCCAATTTAAGACTTCAACCAGGAAAATATCGATTAAAAAAAACATCCTTTTAATTTTTTGAAAATTCATTCCTGGATTCAATTTTTTACTCGAAAACAATAATTAAAAAAATAGTCTTTTTTAAAAATTATATCACGATTAGACAAAAAAAAAATATTGAAATTGTACAAATATTTATTTTTATATAATATTGAATTTCTTTCATGTGGTATAAAATATTATTTATATGGTATAAAGTTGTAAACCATTAGGTATAGCACTTCTCTCCGATTCAATTAGATAAATAAATAAATAGAAAGAGTAAAAGCTACTCATTACGATGACGCTAATCCATTTCCATAGTCCGCCGACAGTAGTCTCCAGCTTACGATTCATTTTCAAGTAGGATTGATTGAATTAGTAATCGTTCACTTCACCACGCAATTTCGAGTTTACTCTTTGCTATTGGATCGGGACAGATGAAGTTGAAGTCATCTGGTTACTCCTACTGCCCTCCCTCACAACAATTGTTTTGGATAAGTTAAAAAAAAAAAAACTTATCTCATTTTCTTTATCATAGATAACCTTTCGCCCGGATAAGAATGAATGATGGGTCATATCCGATAAATCTTAAAAAGGGAAAATGCCTCACAAAAAATAATAAAAATTAAAATAAAATGAGCAAAAGAAAAAAACTTGAAAAAAAAAAACACACACACACACACACACACACACACACACACATACAGAGCAAAGGTGTGGTTTGCCACAACCTAACATTTTTATTGTTTTTTTAATAAAACATAAAAACATTTCATTGTAATAAATTATATTCTTTGATGACACTCATATGAGGAAGATTAATTGATTATCTAAATTCGACTCCCTTGTTTATATAATGCTTTTTATTCAAGACATTGTGTTTTACTTTTGTCAAAATTTCTTAAATTCTTGTACTAGATTGATTATTTCTTATGTTCAAAAATAAGAAAATCAGTATTTATTACATTCGGACATCGATTCGTGAGTGTGTCCTTCTTTTTGGCCGAATAAAAAATCAGCATTTATAGCATTAACAAAGGCAATAAAATCGCATAATTACTCACTGAAACTCTGGAATAACAGTTGAAATGGAAAGCTTTTAAAACTCAAAACAGCATGACCTGACAACCGTCCAATTTCCCAGGTTATTGGACAGACTCTTGGGTCTATCATTGAACTGATGGGTCAAATATTTTCTTTTAAAAAAATATTAATATTTTTAAATTATACGAAAAATAATATTTAACTGTATATCAAAGTAATATTAATAAAATAATATAATCATATGTAATTTTTATTAAAAAAGAAATAAAAAATTCAAACAAAACTTACTCAGTTTACCAATTATATTATGAGATGTTTTTTAATTTATTATAAAAATACTTTCCCTATTTAGATAGATAAATTTTTATTAATAAAATAATTTGATAAGATATAAAAAATATTTATTTTAATAGGGATTATATATATATATGATAAATTAACTTTATTAATATTTAACATTATTCTTTAACCATCGAATAAAATAATCCAAGTTTATCTAGGTAGGCTAATTTTCTCCTATTCATTGTCGGTTATTGAATCAGATCATATCAAAGCTATGGCTATAACTAGTTCACCTAATTTTTGGTTAAAAATCATCTTTTTTTTTTCAAATATGATGTAAGTATAATCAAATAAAATATACATATAATTAATAAAATGTGCATTATATTATTTATCCATTATTATTATTATTATTATTATCATCTGATTATACCTTATATGTAACATAAGCACATTTATTTTATTTCTTTACAATCACTCGTACACACACACACACACACACACACACACACACACACACACACACACACATATATATATATATATTTTTTTTATTTTTTTTTTGAGAAACAAGAAACGTTAAACTGCACGTTTTTCCAAAAAAAAAAGTAAGTTAGCCCCTCACGAGTTTCACCCATTCATCAGCTCACCTCGTCAGGAGCTATTTATACTGTGCCGTCCCTGTAATGGGAACCGCGTATTGATTTCCTGACTTTTCGAGCCGTGCACAGCAATATTTTGAACTTCATGTGCCCTCACCCTCTCTTTATCTCTCTCTCTCTCAAACTCTAAGTGGGGCATTCAATCAATTCTATAACATATTTGGAGGAAACAGCTGATTTAAAGAGAGAGATTCCTGCGTATGACCACTCTCCCTGTCCGATTGTTGCCTCCCCGTTAAATCACCAAAACCCTCTTCTTCGTTTGTCTCTCTGAACCAGAGTATTAGATCAAAACCGACACTTTTTTTTTTTTAATCTGTGGCCTATTTCTCCGAAATTAAGGAGGACCAATATGTACATGGATAACTCAAAGCAATATCTTGGAAATGTTGCAATCCTCGCCCTGCTCTTCGCCGGCGTTCTTTATCTTTTCATCTGGTCGGCCTCATTAACGTCAAACCCTTTATTGTCGGAATATAGGAAAAGCTGGTCCCATGATTGTTGTCCTAACTCACAATCGGTAAGTAATTTTCTCTTCTATGTTAATTTTCGTTGTTGGATTACTCTGTTTTCTTTCCTTTTCCCCATCTTATATTCTTTCGTTTTCTCACAGCGTACCATCAGGTTCCCAATAGATGAGCTGGAATTGGCTTTGGAAAAAGCCTCGATGCCCAACAAAACTGTCATCATCGCCGTCGTCAACAGGGCATACGTGGACCAAACCGTCGAATCCGAAACCACCATGCTCGATCTTTTTCTCGAGAGCTTTTGGCTGGGCGAGGACACCAGGCAGCTTCTCGACCACCTACTTGTGGTGGCGGTCGATCAGACGGCGTATGATCGGTGCGTGTTCAAGCGCTTGCACTGCTACAAACTTCAAACGGACGGCGTCAACTTCGCCGGAGAAAAGCTTTACATGTCGGGGGACTTTGTGAAGATGATGTGGAGAAGGACTCTTCTGCTGCTTGATGTTCTCAAACGCGGGTACAACTTCGTATTCACGGTGCGTACGTTTTGTGCAATTTAATTACAGCCATTGATTTCCCGGTTTTGACCTGAAACTGCTAGATCCCTAGAACACGGGAAAAAACGGATTGGCTACTAATCGCGGGATTATTAATTTCAGTGCAACGAAATACGAGGAATCGCAACATAATAATTGCATAATTAATTAATTTATTAATTGGGTTTGACTTGTTTAGATTCTCGTCGTGATGAATACTATATTTAACTTGAAATGCATCAGAAGTTTAATATTTATCGAATAATTAAACCAATAATTTAATTTTATTTTAATTATTTTTGGAGTTTATATTTTTTTATTATGTCATCGTGGGATCAGGTGCATGTATACAAGCTTTTCTGAAAAGTAAAATTAAAGTAGGCCCTCCACGTCTGCGGTTAGGAGTGGTCCCCCCATTTACCGGAGGTGGGGCACACAACCTCTTAATTTCCGTTTTGTTGTTTTCTTTCCTTTTTTTTTTTTTCACAACTCTTAATTATGTTTATATTTTTCCACATCTAATATAATTCTATGAATTTAAGAGAACGTAAATATATATTTTAAATAATTTTAGGAATAAATTGTTCCTATTTATTTGATATTTTAGGATAATTAAACACACAATACAAGATTATTTTTTGAGTTATGACAGATAAACTAGTTTTGATAGAATAAAAAAATTAATATTATATTTTAAATGTTTTAACTTTAGTTCCAAATGTTTTTAACAATAAAATATTTTGGTATGAAATTTTAAAATAAAAAAATTAAAATTTAATTAATTCTCCATAATCTTGAGTTTTTTTTTTTTTTTTTTTTTGAAGAATGTGTCTGTTCTGAAGTTCGGTTGACACTGAGTAGTATAGTAGCCATCCATGCATGGAGAACACATCAACTTGTCAAGGTTAATCTACATGTAACTATTTGTGTGTGTACAAAAACGTTTGTGCTTTCCGAATGGTCTATTGGTCCACTGTCAAAACGTGGTAATTTAGATTGGCTCTGTAACACATCTCAGTGGTCTTGATTCTGATATCTAAGTCGACGCAGTCAATTTTTTTTATTCATTCTTGTCCCTGGGCTTGGTTCATCGTGATTCATATTTTATTTGTTTGATAAATTACTTGTGGTGAAATCATGGAAAAACTGAAACCGTGAGATGCAATGACCATGACTGCATAATTTTTTTGACCAGATTTCATTTTCGAGGTGCTCTGTTTTTAATCACAGTTTGCGGCTTTAGATCTAGAGGTCATCATTTTCATAGATCTACTCTAGAGGCTAGGAAAATGACTTTTCTTCTTGCTGACAAGTTTGAATTGCATGCCCCCGTTGCTTTCTTTCACGGTACCCGAGCAGGTTCCGTCCACGCCTCTTCTTGCCTCGCAGCTGTCCCATTTTCAATTGTTCTATAGCGTTTAGGTAACCATTGACATTCTTTCCCCTTCCTAATTTTCCGCTGGGAGACCCTTTTCTTTACCCAACCCTTTTGCATCTTAAGAAAACTGAATGGAGAGTTGATAACAGCCTGGATTAAAGGAACCGAGTCCAATATATCGAAGCCCTCGCTTAAATCATTTTTGAGCTGTATTTCGTTTATTTTTGATTTCTTAGAATAGGGTTAAGAATGTAACGGCTTTACCACATATTGGTTCCGTTACATGACTATGTGTTGTCTGGTTGAGGGACAGATGCCACATGGGTAAAATGGTAACGTTTTGTGGTTCTAATGATTAATTATGATCAATTACAAATGTGCAGTTATTGGTCGTTACAGTGTTCGACATGTTTTCTACAGGTTCAAGTCTAACGCATCAGAATGCTCATATTAAACAAACATTTTCCATCTCACTAATGTCAGTTTATTGACTTTTAATTGTAAAGATGCTGACGTTACGAATTATGTGTTTTCTCTGTCAGGATACTGATGTGATGTGGCTAAGAAACCCATTTTCAAGAATGGACAAGAATGAGAGTATAGACCTCCAAATTAGCACCGATTGGTTCAACGGCAACCCCGTGTCCGAGAAGAACTCCATCAACACCGGTTTCTATTACGTTAGATCAAGCAACAGGACCATCTCCCTGTTTAATGCCTGGTACTCCGAGAAGGACCATTCAACGGGTCTAAAAGAGCAAGATGTTCTGTTAAACCTAATTAAGGGAGGCATAATTCAACGTCTTGCAATTCATGCAAGGTTCCTGGACACGTTGTACTTTAGTGGATTTTGCGCGGACAGCAAAGATATTCGGGCAGTCACCACTGTTCATTCCAATTGCTGCCGAAGTATAGGTGCCAAGGTCACTGACTTGAGGGCTGTGCTTCGAGATTGGAAGAAATTCAAAGCATCGCGAAGAAATAAAAAGGGGGTTGGTGGTAATGGGGCAGCACCTTTCCAATGGACTGGCCACTTTGGATGTTGGAATTCATGGAATAATACTAGAGGCTAATTTTCTTGTAATGCTTCAGGAAATTCTTTCTTCTTCTTTTTTTTTTGGGGGGGGGGGGGGGTGGTAACAAATTTCATTCATTTTAGATGCTACATAAGAGACTTTTTACATCAATTAGATAGGAGAGACACAATACAGTTACTTGAATATAGGCTTTTCTTAAAAAGAAAAATTCTTTATGCATTGCTACAGGAATAAACATATTCTTGATTACCTCTTTGTCATCTCTGTTGCTTTTATCAACTTTTAGCCCGTGTGATATAATGTAAAACTCTAGGACGTGGATATCTTTTTGATAAATAAGTGAATATTATTAATGTAGTAACTAGATAGCTGGAATGGCAATTACGATATGGTATTTACATATCGATTCATAATGTTACGTGTTGTTCTAAAAAACTACCAAAAAATTGAATAAATATTGGCAAATAAATGGGCACACAATTGAAGAATATATTTACAACTACAAAGGGATATCGTGAAATTTTTCTTTATGAACCATTGACGAGTTAAAATGAAAAGAGAAAAATAATTAAATAAATAGTCTAAATTGTGAAAAGAAAAGAAAAGAAAAGAAAAGAAATAGATTAATCGTGTTATCCCAAGGGAAGCAACTAAATATTATAAATACCCTAAACTACCCCAGCAAGTGATTCTAACTGAAGCGGACCTAGACCTCCTGCATGACTGAAAAATGTTAGAAAATAAAAGGCGAAATATAAATATCTCAGTAAATAAGTTTAATAGGCATAAAGTGAGATATGACTCAACTATATAACGTATCAAAGTGAACTTTGCCTCCCCTCTAACTCATCAACAAGGTAAGCAAGAAATGTTAAGAGTAGACAAATGAACAGAACACACATCATTTAATAACTGAACACGTAAAATCATCTTGATCCAAGTATGTTTTGAGTATAAATAAGAATATATATATATATATATAGAGCACACCGAATTTAACATTGGAAGAACATAAAATGGTGCCAGTAAATTCATAAACGTCTGGTCTTAGACCGGGCTCATGAATTTTATTTCTAGAAATTGACTTAAGCTTGGTTTCCCCTGGCTAAAATTTTATTAATATAAATACTAAATCTGACTCTTAAAATTTCAGGCTCTCCACCTGTATTTGGCTTAGAAAACATGAGTTGTCAGTTTAAGGTTGAAGTTCATATCACTTATTATTACCTTAATGTCGAAATTCTAGCTATGGTGGAAGCACTAAATTCATGAAACCTAACTCAAAAATACCTCACTTGCTGTCTGAATAGTGGGAACGGATTGGGGAAATATATGTATTGGAGCTCTCTTCTTTGAGTCTTTGAAGACTAGATGCAGAAGATAACAGAAATTGCAAGATATCAAGTGATTTAATATCAGCTTGACGGGATCATTGCACCCACGGTGTTCGCAAATTTGAAGGTGAATTTGTTGCCAAAAATTAAATGAAAATTAGATAAAATTTCTCCCAAATTTATTTTTATAAATATATTATATCAGTCCATCAAATTACATTTATCTCTTAGACGTGAGAGTTTGATATTTATTTCGTGTAATTTTTACTTATTTGACCCATATTTAAATTCCCCTAATTGTTCCTTTCTTATAAAGCAAAGATTTATTGTAGAGATAATTTTAATTTTGATGATTATTACAAATAAACTTGTAAAAAATATTTTAAGAATAAAAAAAATATTTTATCATAATTTTTTATTTTTTTAAAGAAAAGTTTCATTCGACGCCTTTGCTGAATAAATTATTTTTAAGTTGTTGAAAAAAAACAAAAAACAAAAAACACCTGTGAAACCGTTACAGTCGAGAGTGAGGCACTCAAGTTAAAAAAAGAGGAAAGCAAAACAATTTTTTATTTTTTGAGGGCGCAAAACAAGTACTACGCTTGTCAGGGGACGAGTTACAATCATGTTACTCTACGGTGCGCCGTTATCTTAATACGTGGCATCCGTAGCAAATTCGAACGAAATTTTCTCCAACAGAATCTATCCACGTCGCATGTTGATTTCAGAATAAGCCACGGGAAAGCTGCCGACTATATCGGTACAAAAGCCGATCCGGTATTAAAATCTTCCATTCCGTAGGGTTTAGATTAGATTATAATTTTTAGTCTATATCTACACGCTTCGAATTAGGGTTTCTGGCATCGCTAATCCTTTCTTCTTTCGTTTCTTAGCTTTGCGATTTTGAGCAGATCGGTTAGGGTTTGGAAATCAGTTTGGGGGATTCTGAGGATCTCTAATTAAACTCAAGAAGTGCGGCCTATTAAGATGCCTCCACGAGTTGTGAAGAGGGGAGCGGCTGCGGCGGCGTCGCAGAAGAGAAAGGCGAGAGCAGGAAAAGAGGCGGCGGACAAGCCGCCGAATCAGCAGCCGGAAGCGGGAGAAGATGCGCCCATGAATGAAGAGAAGCCGAACGTTGAGGAAAAACCGGTTGCGGAGAAAAAGCTGGCCGTTGGAGACCAGCCAAGTATTGAAGAAAAGCCAGTTCTCAATGCCCAAGCGGGAGACAATCCCGATGCTAATGGCTCGACTTCATTAAAAAGTAAGAATTCATGCTTTGAATTATCGAAAAATATCGTGATCTGGTGACATTTGAGCCTCTGTTGTTCATTCACTCTTTGTAAATGGCTAAAGATTGTATCTTTCTTTGATTTGGCTTAGGATATTGTCGGTTTTTTTTTTTTTGTTTTTTAATCCTCGGTTATGCATGCTAGTGTTTGTACAGAGACACCCTAATTTTTTATGTTATATGTTGTTTAACCAATAATCTTGTAGCTTAATTTTATTTATACTGTCATCCCAATGTCATAAGTTGGAAAATCTTTGCCAGTTGCACACTTTACATTTTATTTTGTGTGTGAGATGTTTAAAGTAATTTTTTTGGGTCACATGAATGAGAGACTGGGTCTGAGATGAGTATTATTCGGTATTTTTGAGGGTTTGAATCATATATGGATCAGTTTAATAAATAGAAAGCATAGCATATTGTCTTGAGGATAATGGAGGGCTTGAGTACTTCTTAACGGGTATAGAACACAACCTTTTTCTGGCAGAAGAGGATGAGGTCAAGGATTCTGTAGATGAATATGAAAGGGATGAGCGATTAGAGCTTGATGATAATGAAACTGAATATGAACCTGAAGAATATGGTAGTGCTGACTATGATGATAAGGAAATGGAACAAGAGGGTATCCAGGAGGTGGAAGATGAAGTGGAGGAAGTACTTGTGGACGAGCATGTAGGTGAGGAGGAAGAGGGTGATCTGGTAGAGGAGGAATTGGAAGAGGTCCCTGAAGAGCTTGAAGGTGATGATGAAGAAGAAGATCAGCATGCTGGTGAGGAGTCGGAGCATGCTGAGACAGTTGATGCTGAGGAAGAGAAAGAGCACAACGAGTTTGTTGAGGAAAGGCGCAAGCGTAAGGAGTTTGAAGTGTTTGTTGGTGGTCTAGACAAGGATGCTACTGAGGATGATCTGCGGCGAGTGTTCAGTCGAGTTGGTCAGGTTACTGAAGTCAGGCTAATGATGAACCCTCAAACCAGGAAAAACAAGGGGTTTGCTTTTCTGCGTTTTGCGTCTGTGGAACAAGCAAAACAAGCTGTGACGGAACTCAAGAACCCAGTGGTAAATTTTGATTGCCACTTTTTGAATGTAGAGAAAATTAAATTCATGTGTTAAGTGTGTTCTCTTAATTACTGCAAATTCCAGATAAATGGGAAACAGTGTGGTGTTACTCCAAGTCAGGACAGTGACACCCTTTTTCTGGGTAACATTTGCAAGATGTGGACAAAGGAAGCTGTAAGTAAAAGGGATTATATAGATTCACTATCAAACATCAAGTTTTCTTCACTGATTATCAGGGGATTTTGTATTCTTGACTTCTCACTGAATGTTATTTCAGTTGAAAGAGAAATTAAAACATTACGGAGTTGAGAATGTTGAGGATCTGACCCTGGTAGAAGATGGCAACAACGAGGGGATGAATCGAGGATTTGCTTTTTTGGAATTTTCATCTCGTTCTGATGCCATGGATGCTTTTAAGCGTCTTCAGAAGAGGGATGTCTTATTTGGTGTAGATAGGCCTGCAAAGGTTTCTTTTGCAGATTCCTTCATAGACCCTGGCGATGAAATTATGGCGCAGGTAATTACTTTTCTGATTATTCTGCATTGGCTTTGGATTTTCTGGCTGCTCAGTGGACCAGCTGTATTGGCTATGTCATTTTATTTTCTTCAAATCTGGTGGCAAGGGAGTATCCCGATGTGAATGAAGCTTACATTGAATGATCTGAATGTATCTTGCAGATATGGTCACTGTTTACTTGGTATATCCTGTGGGCTCTGTTGGTTTCTTTGCCATCATAGTTCACCTCTCTTTTTTGATTTATCTCTGTTGAATTTATGCGGGCAGGGTCTTCTGGTTGCTGGGATGTTTTATATATGCCTCTCATTAGCTTATTCTGTTCTTAGTCCGACATATTAGTTGCATGCAGATATCTGTTTGTTCAGAGTGCTTCCACTCATTTAATGCTAAATGCAGGTGAAAACAGTATTCATTGATGGCCTACCTGCATCTTGGGATGAGGATCGTGTTAGGGAACTTCTAAAAAAACATGGCAATATTGAGAAGATTGAGCTTGCTCGGAACATGCCTTCTGCCAGGAGAAAGGATTTTGGTTTTGTTACATTTGACAGTCATGATGCTGCAGTAACTTGTGCTAAAAGCATTAATAATGCTGAGCTGGGTGAAGGAGATAGCAAGGTTTTCACTACTGCTAGTATGCTTTGGTATTGCTCGTCTTGTCTCTGATATTACTTTTTTAACAGCTTATGTTGCATTTCAGGCTAAGGTTAGGGCCAGGTTATCAAGACCGCTTCAGAGAGGAAAAGGAAGACACTCAAATCGTGGTGATTTCAGGTCTGGACGTGGTCCTAGTAGAGTAGTCAGGGGTCCATGGATTCGCCCTGCACCTCGCAGCATCCCTTCCCGGTCAATAAGAGGGCTTGGAAGCCGTGCCCCTACTGCCAGTGTAAAGAGGCCTCTCGGGTTGAGGGATAGACGGCCTCCTGTGATGTCCATGCCTGCTAGGGCCAGGCCTCTGCCTCCTCCTCCTCCTCCTCCTCCTTTTCCTAGGTCATATGACAGGAGAGCACCTGGTAGGTGTTATTTCCAATTGTTTACTAGTCTAGATTCTTGCTGCTATATGAAAACTCAGAGGATATGCATTCTTTTTCTAACAGTTCCATCTTACCCAAAGACTAGCTTTAAGAGGGAATACAGTCGGCGTGATGAGCTGCCTCCTCCTAGGGGCAGATCTTCTGTTGATTATAGTTCTAGGGTTGTTCCAGAAAGACGACCATCCTATAGAGATGAATATTCTTCTCATGGTTCTGGTTATTCCGATCATCCTAGAGTTACATCACGCGCATCAACAAGGAGAACCTATGTTGATGATGGCTATGCGCAAAGGTTTGAGAGGCCTCCTTCTAGTTATCGTGAAGGACGCCCTCGTGATTATGATTCCATGTCTGGGACAAAACGACCATATTCTGCGATGGTTAGTTTTTAATGTTGGTCTACCTGTTGTTCAAATGAAAAATTTTTATGCAAAGTCCCACTTTGAATAAAGTTCCAAAATGTAGCTTACATTTTTTGTCATCATTATACGATTCTAGGATGATATTCCTACACGTTATGCTGATGCTGGTACTCACCATTCGAGAGCCCGTTTGGAATATGAACTCGGTTCGGGTGCTTCTCATTATGTGGATGCATATGGTGATAGGTTTGCTGCTACATTCTTTTCTTTTCTCTGTTTGTTGGATTTCAATTATTGCTGTTAACTTGGTATATATTGCTTCAGTGACTCATATTTTCCTGTCATTGGCAGACTTGGAAGATCTAGTTTAGGTTATGGGGGCAGCAGAGGTTCCACCTCCAGTCAGGATTCACGTGGGCCTTATGGTAGTCGACAAAATATGGGTTATGGAGGTTAATGTTTTTAGTTATTGATTAACTTTTTTACAATAATGTGGCATTATTGAAGTTTGAAGTATGCCTGAGTTACTTGGTTTCCAGGTTCTTATGGCGGCAACGAAATGGGGGGGATGTACCCCTCAAGTTATAGTGGTGATTACATCTCTCGTGGCAGTGATGTAAGCTTTTTATGTTTTTGCATAAGAGATGATGCTGATAGTTGATCTTTTGGTCGCCAGTGACTTTATTTGTTAATGGCAGGTTGGGGGCAGCTCTTACTCATCAATGTACTCAAGTCGTGGCATGGGCGGTGGTGGCTACATGGGCAGTGGTAATTCAGGATCATACTATTGATGTACGTAATGCTGTACTTTATGCCATTTTCTTTTGCAAAGTGCTCGAGGAAGCAAACAATTATTTTCACCTAGCTTATTTTAGAGATCATGATTCTAAAGTAATTGGCATCTCTTTGTTTCTGAGAGATATGATTGGCCAAAGAATTGAAAGTGGCTATGGTCACTAAATTTATCTGTGGAACAGATTTGAATTGAAAGTGGCTGCTGTAGGATGTGGGCCTTTTTGAAGCTTATCCTTTGATGCTTAAATTTGGAGAGAGCATGTTATCAAGTGTTCTGTTATGGAGAAAGTTGAGTTTAAAATTCAAGCCGAAAAAAGACCCTTCATCGAGACCTTTGAGATTATGGGCTGGAGATCTTAAAGACTCAAGTTTATACTGTAAGGGAATGTCCCCTGTTAAGGGGTCAAAACAAGAATTGCGTAGTCTGATATGTATGAGATTAATATTTTATTCTCTTTAAGTTCTACCTTGATGGAATTTGGTGAGTTTTCTACATCATCTTACTCTGTGGCCAGAAAATTTGACGATAGATTGAGGCTTTCCTGCTTATGGTAAGGAATTCTGGATATTTTTCTGTGATGTATATGTTGGATATGTCTTGGAAGAGACTGAAGGCACAGATGCGGTTGGCCCATATTCTCTTTTCAGTGGCACAATTATGTATCTTAAAAGGGTGGAAATTGAGTGCCAAACATTTATTGGAAAGTAATTGTGAACATAAAGCGTAACTGTGATGCCTCAAGCCACGAATGAGAAGCATACAGAAAATGATTGTCTAGGTCATCACGGAAGTAAATGCTGATATATGTGCTGGCATAATTACGCCATTCTGTGTTATGGTATTCCACAGAATCACAATCAAGATGCAATGGACTCTTGAGCTTGACTTGGAAAATATTGATGACATTAAATTTTGGACATTCGTTGTTTCTGCTGCACTAATATCATCTTTTAGGACAAACTGAGTTTTGTGTCCTTGCATTTAGTTTAGTTGGTCTAAGTTGGATTACGATTACTTGGAGTATGCTTGGCTAAAGCTATGGGTTCTGAGTACTAGAGATGCTTGTTTGTCATGTCATAAAATCACGGTGGTTCCCAGTTAAAGGCTGTTAGATATTTCATTTTGATAATTTCATTGGCAGATAAAAGCGATCTGCCATGTTATGGCACAGAGTGCTTATTAAAAAATATGAAATTGATTCATCAGATGTGTGGACATTCTTCGAGAGTGGTTATGGGTGGAAGTCCTTCGTCAAGCGGATCCTTTTTAAACAAAACTTTGGAACAAGTTGCTGGGATGTGTTTAATTGGAATGGCCCATAGCTTAGCTCTAAATACTTTGACAAGTTATCGTAACTGAAAGTCATAGTGAATTTTTATTGCTTGGGTGACTTTGGAAATGGTTTGAATGTTCTGCCTACCTTCAAGGCGTTGGACATGATGGAATGCATACTAACTTGGATGGAGCTGCGTGCTATTTGTGTGCATATTCGATAAACCACAAGAAAAGATGCCTATGCATGGTACATAACTAATGAAATCAAATTGGTAAGGATTGATCATCCTCCAGGAAGCATTGGGGAATATTGAGTCTTGGATACCCCACCTAGTACAGATGCACAAGAAGTTCATTGCATTTAGTTAATGAGTTAGGCTTGGCTGCAAGTATAGAGTTGCAATTCATGAGCCAAAACCTAATTATCTGTGGTTTGGATTCTGCTCGACCAAGCTCTCTAATGCGCTAATTATCTTACATGCATTGCGTATACTTGGTTTCTGTTAGAGGTCAATCAATTCGGTGACTACTATTTATTCTCAACCAGATCCTCCAATTTGTCCTGGATGGTTCCTGCTGTCTTTTATTGTCTCATTTCAGAATGTTAAGTTTGGATTCTTGAGATTAATTTTTTTTTCCCTCACTGCCGGAAAGTTATAGCATTACTCTTTGTATACAATGGTTACATTTTTAGATTAATAAAGACATGTTCTTTGCGAAAAAAACAAGTTTAAGGCTCTAACATGTGATCAACCATATGCCTTGTTACGAAACTTGAAGTGTGTTTTTTTTTTTTTTTTTTTTATTGGGTTTCATTTTTCCCGGAGTTGAAGCGTTTGGCGCAGGAAAGAGGAGAATTAAGGGCAAACTGTCCAATTCATTCCCCGCTGCAGCATTCTATGTGCATTGTGCAAGGGAGCCGGCCGTTCAATTATTGACTGCTGCTGCGATTTCCAAAACGAAATAGCAGTAGCCGAGACTTAACAAAAATAACTTCTAATCGTTCTTTCCCTTGTAAAGTCATTAGTTATTTGGCAGGTAATGAACGGGAAAAAAAAAAATGAAACCCACCAAGTTTCGTACAAGCTGCTCGATTATACTAAATTACATTTGTGCATAGAAATTTTATCATTTTGTTAGTTTGCTAAGCATTTTAATGAAATCGGCCAAGTTTTAATGCACCGATGCTTGCTCTAACAGTGTAACCAACCAATGTAAAATAGCTGTGAAATTCTACCAACTCGTTCGTTAAACAAATTTCATTATTGGGCTTGAAAATTGTTCATATTAAAAATGAATGACTTCAAACTAAATCTTTTGTTTTTTTTTTTTTCTGGGTCAATCAAAGTTGAGAAAGTGAAAATGATACTTTTTTTTGTTTTTTCGTCAAATAAGAAAAAAAGGTGCTTACATAGCACACAATTAGTTAGTCTTAGACCAAAATCATTAGCAATATTAAAAGCCTTATTAGAATCAATTACCCTCGCAAATGTCTATATTTAATACATATTTTTATTCTCGTCAAATAATTTAACAAAAAATTAATTTTATAAATATATATATATATATATATATTCACTAGACCATATCCTTGGGTGTGGTGGTTCATAGAAATCTTAAAAAATGTTGATGAATCCACACGTGTTACTGTCTCTTAATAGCTATTAATACTCTAATCTAAAAACGTATCATCTCGTTAAAAAAAGAAAAAGAAAAAGAAAAAAGGTTTGGCTTTTGTGGAAAGAACGGAAAGAAACAAAGAGAACCGAAAAGAAAAAGATGAGACGTGTTGGGGGCTGGGAAGTAAGCCAACGATTCCGACAACATGTTGGGCTCTCAAGATTGACGATTTCACACCTGTTGATGGCCTTTGCAAAAAGATAAGCAGTGTTGAGGAAAAAGAGGAAGTTGGTGGCTGTGAGAAGTGCAAATGGGCCGCAGGCCAACCGGCTCAGAAGTCGGCCGTTTTGCACTTGTGATTCTTTTCTTGATGGCTGCGATCTCCTGCTACGTGGCCTACCTCTGCTTCTCTCTAGCCTTTCGACCCAGTTCCACCGAATCTTTGGATTCAAGGATTGATGACGGTTTTGAGACAAGCGAAGAAGGAGATTGTTGCAGAGGCGTCGAGCATCTGGAGCTGTGGGGTGATGCTGTGAAATGGGGCTCTGATTTCAAGCTCAATTCTTCCAAAGATTGCTGCTTGGCTTGTAAGGCAACGTGTGGTGGTCACGATGAATCTTGCCTTTGTGATTCTTGGGTGTTTTGTGGGGATAAACAGGCTTGTGGGTCTCGGTTTGGCGAGGTACTATGATCCCTTCTTCTATTTGGTTTCAATTCAAGAATATATATAATTGTGTCTTTCCTTTTGATGTTTTCGATATATCGAGATGTGAATCTTATGGCTTTATTGGTCTTTTATGTGGCATTTGATTCAATCCACCATCTTGTCTTGCTTTTAGTGTTGGCTGAAGAAACAGAAGGATACTTGGCTACCTGATCAGCGGGACTCGGGTGGTCATGTTATGTGGACTTCTGGCCTAGTTTTTGGTAAAGGAAAGGTAAGAATGACAGTGTACATCTTATGTTTTTAATATTGCTTCTAACTACAAGTTCGGTTTGAATTTGCATAATTTGATGTATGCATATTGGACGCTTGCCGAAACCATCGATGTTCCTAGCTCTTAGCATTTTGATAAGGATATTTAAGAGTTGTATTCTTTTGTTAAGGAAACAAAAGAGGGCACAAAGGTTCCCTTAAGGTAGCTGGTCTTAGATGGGAAGTAGCAGATGGTTCAATATTCATAAAAAGTATATCGTTGTCAATAGTTCTTTGTTACATAGATCTTTTTTCGTAGTGTGAATTCCATTTGTGATCTTGGTTTTGTGTTCTGGATCCTATACTTTTGAGTTAAATTTCTATAGTTATAGACTGTCTGCAATTATATTTATGGTCTGTAGTTTTGGATTTAAGGTATTTTGTTGTTGTCTGTAGTTTTGTTGCCTAGAATGAATTTCCTATATATGCTTGTGGGCAACAGAAATAGATGGCTGATGTGTGGGTCACAATGCATCTTCATTTTCCCTGGCAGGGCATTGCTGGACTGGAAACAGAGTATGGAGTGCTCCGCATAAAAGTGAGTGGACTGTTTGCATTCTGTATTGGCTAATTCCTGGTCTTTCTTATTTGTTATACTTGCTATTGATATTAGCTGCAATCTACTTAACCTTCAGCAACCCATGTTGACCTTTTTAACAATACCCCATTTTGCATGGTGGCTGATTAGCTGAACTTGTTTATTTTCTCTACTGAGCTTAGAAAAACTTGCATATTGACATCTTCACCATGGAGATACGTGGGCATGACACCTGTAGATGTTTATATAGATATCCTCTGTTGCTTTTGCTGGTCAATCTTTCTGCAATCAACAGAAAAAAAGAGGGGGGTGGGGTGGGTGGTCATATTGTATGAAAATTGGCACGGGAAATGATGTAGCAGTCTGGCCCATATCTCCCTTTTGCAAAAACTATGTCAAATCTAAGGATCAATCTGCGTTTTCATTTCTGTTTTTTTTTTTTCTCTCACTCTCTTTTATTAAGTTTCTGTCATTTTGGGAACAATCCACTTACCTGGAACTTGGAGACCATTAGTTTGGATTGCCATTATTTAACAACAATTGTCCAAGATGTATCTCAGGTTTTTGTTTTTGTTGTCATGTCTGTTATGGGTGAATGGAAACTAACCATGAAGTCAACATTTTCTTTTCTTGTTTCTTGAGTCCTTATTTTCTAACCCAACTTCATTGAATGCACAACATGTACAGCTTTTACCTGAATGTGCCCCACATTCCATTTCATTCATTCTAGAAACGTTGAGATTGCGCCATTGTGCCGGTTGCCACTTATATCGTGCAGAAAGCCGTGGATATTCTTGGGATTCAGAAGGAAACCATGTCAAACATGTGAGATGCTTTGAGTATTATGTTTCTATCAGCTTCTCGGATTGCCTGCTGCTTATAAACACCCATGTCTAGTTGGGGCCTTTTGCAATGGTTTTCTTTTGTCTTTTGGATTGATGCACCTGGAAAAATAGAAATCTCCATATGGTCTTTGGTATATTTCGTTAAGAATGGAAACATCTTTCTAACTCAAAGCTTTTGATATGAGTTGTGCAGACTTCATTTGGTCCACCATTTGCTCTGATTCAGGGAACACTCCAAGGATATTGGATGACAGATCGGCCTAATGCGACAGAGGCCTGCCTAACAATAAAAAGAGGTTCGGTTGCATGGGTTGGTTCCGGACCAGAGTTCTTTATCAGCTTAGCTAACCATATTGAATGGAAAAAGGCATATACTGTTTTTGGTTATGTTCTTCCTGAAGATATGGAGATTGTAGAAAAAATTGCTCAGCTTCCTACTAGACCGGAGGTGTGGAGCAATATCAATGTCGCTGTCTTGGAGAAACCAATTCCATTGAGTGTCCGACGAATTGATCTGGAGAATGACATGGGTTCAAGGGGGGTTTAGTTTAAGGATTTTGAAGTAATTACATTTTTTTTTTTGCAAACAAACAAATAAAGGTACCCTTGTCCATACCCCACAACTTGAAAGAATGAAAGTTTATTTGACATCTTTATGAATTCATACTACATGAAGAATTAAAGGACCGAAAAACACATAAAATTGGTCAATGTTGGCGGTACAGATTTCTACCATGAAATTGGAGACTACAAAATTCACTCAACTGAAAACCCTTAGCCTCTATGACGCGCAGGCATCGCATTTGTCTAACAATCTCACAAATATTTTTAAACCCGTGATTCAAATACACCTGATAAGGGGTAGCAAGCCCTAATATGATCTTTGCGGAACAAGATTTCACAGTCCACGTCAATTCCTTCCTTGGTCTCATGGGATCAACGGGAGGGTTAGGGGCATACGCCAACTCCCCGGATTGGCTTTCTTGATCTTTGAATTTTCTTATATATACCTTGATTCTCTCGCTGTTCTCAAGTTGGTTACAGTTTCATTATCCTTTTTATCAAAAGATTAACTTACTGAATGTATAAATTTAAATTTTTTTTTTTTTTATATGAGATTCTGTCACATTTTTTTTTTTATACACGAGATTCTATCAAAAGTTTGTAAACTAAACCCCTTGCCTACACTAAGCCTAAAATGCATGGCGGCAAACATGGAATTTAGAATAGATCGGCTCTAATATTGAGCATTATCCTTTTCTTAAAAAATTAATTTATTGTGTGCTGTAAACATAGATTCCGTCGCAAAGTCCTCTTCATCAACCAGCTTGGCTTGCTTAAAGTTGTCTTCTTGAACGATATTGCCGGCTAATTCTTGAACCCTTTTTACTCGATCAAGTCCTCGACGCTTTTTGGGACAGCCAGCTTTTGGACTGAACTTTAGTCTTCTTTAGGTCTACAGGCAACTTGAGCCATATAATAAATTGTCCCTTTTTCCTTGTTGTCGGAACCTCGTTCTTGTCTGCTTTACTCCCTGATTCCTGCGAGCCACGAAATCTTTAGGCCATCACGAGGCGGCGATTGTGATGGTGGAGTCGATGACTTGAAAGATTTCGTCGCGATTTTCCAGCGACAGGTTGTACTTCGTGGCAGCTTCTTGAATATATTATCGTCCCAGTATCCATGAAAGGCTACAAAGCTGGGTTTATTGATTCTAGAACAGTTTGTCGAAGAAGAAGAAGAATCCAGCCTCGCTTTGAATTCCTCTTTTCTTCTACTGTTTTGTGCCAATTGTTGACTTCTTTCTTGATCTCGGTCAGGAAGAATTTAGAATAATTAGTCTTCACATATAAGCTAGCGGGCGGCATAATGAAATGAGACAAAAACGATTCATACGCAAAATGACCTCAATTAAATTTATCACTCAAACTTCCTTGTTATTGCTTGCTTAGTTTAGCCCTATCAATTGGATAGGGGAATTCTCTCATTCCTGCCAATGGTCATAGTAATCTTCACACGCACAATCAAAATCGTTAATGATAATTAGGAAGAAACTATTTATGCGGCACAATGCAAGAGAGGCATTACCGGACTGAGTTGTCTCATTGCAAAGGTACAGTAACACGTGCGCATCAACTTCCACCCAGAATTTTTGTGCATCGTTAAATCATGTTTGCATGCAAACTCTCGTTTCATTAGTGACGCATCTAATCAACAGCAGATCAGAGCCAAGATGCAATAAAAGTGGCTTCAGTAGAATCTCGTTAATTCCTCTCCGAAGGTGACCATTGAAATATATACATGAAATGAAGGGCTTTCTCTAGTCTTTGTCAGGACTGACCTAACATAGTCCAATATTATGCCAAAATTAAATTTTGCCTCGTATCTGGACTTGAATGTCCATCTTAAGTAACGTCACTAATTCACCGGTGGATGAATTAAAAGAGCACACCTCTGTGTTAGGACAACAGGGAAGTAACGTGAAGTATATTTATTAATTTATTTTACTAGAAAAACTTTAACCTGAGGATCCGTGGCGCAATGGTAGCGCGTCTGACTCCAGATCAGAAGGTTGCGTGTTCGATTCACGTCGGGTTCAATTCCCCTCGGTCGGTCCTCTTCAATTTTTGCTGGCCACTGAAATTTTTCATCTTATCTCCCCACCACTACTCCCCACGCTTTTCGGTATATTAATTATTGTATGAATTGCTTTAGAATTTTGGGATATGTATATTTTACAACTTAAGTCTAACTTTCTAAAAACTGCGAAAAAAAAAAACCTTACATTTATTTCTAAAATTTAACTATAGTGTCACTCTCTTCCTTCTTTTCTCTTCCCAGTTCTTAATTTTTTTTAAATTTTTTTTGTATTTAGTTGAATCTTTACAAATTATAAAGAAGATTGTGTTTTAAGATTCATTATTGCCTAATTTTTAAAATTTTGTGTATGTATTTTATTATTTTAAGATTTGTAGTTTTTGTCATTTTGAAATTTTAAAAATAAACAGGATTTGTTACAATAATATTGCATTTGGGACAACCTTCTAAACCCATTAATCTTTCAATTGCTTGTATTTTTTATTCTCAAAATTTATAGGGTTTTAGTTTATTTTTAAAAGTCTTTATTTCTTTCTTGCAATTGAGCATAAGAGAAAAATAATGGTGAATAAGTAGAGGTGATAGTGGAAGAAGAAAAATATGAGTGGTAAAATAAAATAAAGATGGACGAAGTTATTAAAAGAATAAGCCAAAAAAAAAAAAAGGAGAGAGAATAACGGTAGTAGATGTAGATGGGTTGGACATTGTTGTGAACGAAAGGAATAATTTGGTGGGATGAGATTAAAATAGATGAAGTTTCGAAGAGAAAATGAGAGAAAGGTACGGGTTTTAAGTGAGTGCTAAGTGACGGTGGATCAGGAAGCGTGCTAATGGTGAGATTAACATAATTGAGGTCCTCGATAGAGACTCGAGAGAAAGATGACGGTAGGTGGTTGGTTGTCATGGTGGTTAAGAGATAACAAGAAATGTGATTATAAAGATACTTCGATTATTTTTCAAATTGGTTTTGGTTTTACCGATTACAACGACTACAATAGAAAACAATTTTCGACAACGAAGATTTCAAGAAAATCAGAATCGCTCGTTGAAAGGGCTATTCAAGGATTCTTAAAAATAAAACAACCGCCACAATTTCTAATGTTTCTTGTTCGGAATGACTGAATTATTTTAAAAATTTTTCAAATGTGGGGAGCTGTGGTAACCGTTGATCTGTTCCGGGCAATGGAACACGAACCAAGTTAACAAACTGACCCACAAGCAGTTCATACATTGTTTCGAGTTTCAGGATTACCACAATGTTACACAAACTGAGCTACACTGTTAGTTAATTCAGGGCATCTCAGCACAGAACCTAGGAGGCCACCAATCTGTAATGGTGTCATTGACCCGAATGAGAGGTTTCGGCAGAAAGATTGCGGATATGATGATGGCGCACCAGTTGCCCTGGAATGCCTCTTCTAAACCAAACATAACTTTCACATTTTCGATGAAATTCCCGTGGTGAGCTCCCCACATCATCTCCACTTGCCCGTGCAAAATACAACTTTCCACAACTTGGCAAAGACAGAACATTCTTGAAACAAGGCCATTGTCCAATTACAGCGATGACATCTCCACCGAATCTGAATGGCAAAGCAGAAATGTCTTGTGGGGGAGGAGGCAGTGTAGGTTGGAGACTCCTTACCCTCAAGAATTTTTGCAAGTGCAGAAATCCTCAGAAAAATTCATCAGGTGGGGTGGTGTGGTGTACCTCCCAGATTTAGTGCAGAGGAAGGAAGGGGCAGTAAGTAGTGAGAACTCGAATTCCAGTGCCCTTACCATCAATGGAACTGAGCTTAATAACAGTAAGAGCTACTATCACTTCTACTATGCACGCTTATGACAAGAAGTTACATTTATCTATGAAATACATGCTCTAATCAATAATAATCAATCAAGCTCCCTGAACCCTAATCACTCAGACGAATTCACAAAACAAGTGGTAGTGGCGTGCTAATGCTAGAGCAATCGAAATTAGTCCTGGAAATTCAACCACTGAACTATAAAAAGGGGCCGCCGCCCACCCACCTAAGACTCTTGGGAGACCCTGCTCTTGGGCTGCTGCTGCCGCTTCTTATTTTTCTTCTCCGAGAGGGCCCTGGCAAAGGCCTCAACAATCCGCTGCTGCGATTCCAGAATCATTCCTGTGCGCTTCATCTCCATCTCCATCCTCATGGCCTCGATCTCCCTGGCCGTCTCCATCTTCATCTGCTCCATTCTCACAAACCCATCGCCCAAAACCTTTATTGCCCCCACCATCTCCTCCATTGGCTCCCTCTCTCTCTTCCTCCCAATCTCCTCGTTTCCTCTCACGACCTTACTGCTCCCCAGTCCCAAGCCGGAAGCACTCCCATAAATACTCTTCGGATTCAAGTTCGAATTAGAAGCCAAATTAGCCTTCACAGCATACTTGGGATCGATTTTTGCGTAAAAATTAGGTCCTGGCTGCGCTATGCTCACTGCGGTGGGTATTCTAATCCTAAAACCACCAAAACCGGCGGCGTTGGAACCACTGCTACCCGAATTTCCAATCGCATTCCGATACTTTTTATGAACACTCCTCGTGTTCATGGGACTAGCTCCATTCTTGTAATTCTCGACATAGAAACCTTGATTGTCCTCTTCATTGTCGTTTTCGTCGTCATTATCGTCTTCGCCTCCCCCTCCGCCGTCGCTCTCTGAATTATAGTCGTCCTTCGCCTGCGGACCTTTCTCCATGGCGTCCATACGTTTAAAGTGGACCCAAGAGGAGGCGAATCTAGACGCAGGCATGGATCGTGCGCGCTGGATCTCGGTACGGTAGCGCTTGCGGAGCTTCTCCATCTTGTGGCGACACTGCACGGCGGTCTTCGGCGGAGACGCAGTAGGGCATCGGCGGCCAACGGCGTCGGCGACATCTTGCCAGTGGTTGGCCTTGAGGTTTCCGCGGCGGAGAGTATACCATTTCTCGCGGTAGGCGTCAATCAGGGCAATGGTCTCGTCGGGGGACCAGCATGGCGGTGGCAGACGCCGTGGATTGGCGGAGACTTGCGGCGGCCCGGGGTGTGCGGGCAGCGGATTAGACGGAAACGCCGAGTCTTGCGGGTCCGTTGGAGATACGGTTCCGGGCGCCGACATAACTTGTGGGGGGCGGCGCTTAGCTTTCTGTTCAAGAAGATCAAGATTTAGATTTTAGGGCCAAGGGCCAAAAAGGGGAGGCGGCGTACGCCAGTAAAGTAGGAAATTTGTATTGGGTGATAGAGAAGAAAGGGAGGGCGGTGGGGCTGCGGTTGTTAAGACAAAAAGCCCAAAAAAGGTGGAAGCTGTTGTGACTGTGGCTGTGGCCGTGGCTGTGGCTGTGGTTGTGGTTGTTGTTGTGGTTGTGGTTGTGGTTGTGGTAGCGGTGGTGGTGGTAGTGGGGAAAGTGGGGTTTGGTGAATTTTTGATTTTCAAGGGGTAAAAGGGGAAGAGACAGGTGGTGGGGGCTGTGCGGCCGATTCTGGGAAGGCCGCCGCTTTGGGGGCCGGCTGACTTGTGCCACCCATCGAGTGGTGGGCTGGCTGCGCAGTGGGCACACGGCACACGCAGCCCTAGGACAAGATGAGGTCCATCCATCCACATCCACACTCAACACTTTCTGACTTTTTGCCCTGTAGAGGAGGGGGCGCTGCCTGTCATATGGTCTATTATGATCAAATGTTTGCTAAGTAACCATCATTATTTATTGTCCCTCGTCATCAACCCACCGCCTAGGGTGGTTGGCTCCGACTTTGGGTAGGACTTAGGGAGGTGATTCCCATTTGGTCAAATATTCCTCGTTGCTTGATGGGTGTATTTTTTTTTGGGGTGGGGGGCTGGGGAGGGGATTGGGACCAGCGGTGGTGTTAAACCGTTTTTGTTAAAAAGGGTTTTGGAAAAAAGGGAGATCGGTGGTTATTGAAACCAACTTTGGTTGTCTTTGAGACGTCGATCGTAGGGGAAAGTGGGCAAAGCAGGGAGGAGATTTGCCGCCCTTGGGAGTTTTTTGAAATTGACGGTAGCGGCCAGTTTTGTCATTTCGGTTAAAACATGGCAAGAGCCAAGCCAGCAGCGATTTGGGCTACTAGTGCGTCTTTGCAGCGCAACAACCAATCAAACCCAAGCTCATTCATGATATACAAAGGACGAGAAAGACGACAGCAAAACAAACAAAAATTCCAACACCCACCTCATCTCTTCCTCCTACGACGAGGGTCTGTTTAATTAAATTAAATTGAACGTTTTCACGAGGACTCAGATATGTAAAATTGTGCCTAGAATGGCCGAGTTTATTATTAAGCCCTAGATTAGATTACAATAATTGTTCCGATGAATTGCGGCCCATCGAGCAGACCTTTTTGTATATTTGATTAACGCGGGGTAGAAGAGCGTAGCGTGGCTATGTAAAAATAAAAATAAAACCAAGGGACCCCATGTGGGATTTGCTTTCTTAGTTCGTCCATCATTTTAAAAAAGGTCCATTGAAGGGACTCGGTAATTCAACTGATTGTAGAAAATTTTTTACATCATTTTAAAAAAGTTTGAGTATGATTTTTTGAGATTATTCATTAAATTCCCCCCCTCCCCTTAAATTTCGTGGCAGGCAGGCCATTCAGTAACAATTTCTTACGTTTTATTTTTTTATTTTCCATTTCTTTTGGTATTGCAGTCCAATCGTATAGGCCTCAAGTACATAGATCTCTTCGAACAAAAAGCATTTTAGACCTGGTTTTGCAGTTGTTGGGCCTGTGCTAATCACCCCTGTTGTCTCATCCTGCCCAACTTCCCTTCCGGAATTTAATTCTTTCCTTTTTGTTTTACCCCTTCTTCTAACCCCCAACAATAAAGACAAGAAGACACAGAAGGAGAATCAACCGAAAAAAAAAAAAAATTGATATAATTATTTAGTGGCTATCAAATATAAAATTTAAAGATAAGATATATAATTCAAACTTTAAACTTGACTAATAATTAAATCTTCTTGTCCACTTCTAATTGGACCTAACAAAAAGGAATTTGATACAATTATCATAAAATATATAATGTCGTCGCTTCTCTCTGTTTTTTTTTTCTTTTTTTAATTGTTTAAAGGATTTTTCATTTGTTAAGAATTAAATTTTTTATTTTAATTAAAATTTAGCCTTAAATTCCTTTATCATTTATGCATCACCCAAACTAATGGATTAACTAACGATATGATACGTAAAAATAAGTATTAATAGTGAGATTTTTATTCTAAATAGCTTTGACATATTGCATGATATCATCATAAGCACATTATATAAATTTAGACAAATAAGTTCCCCATAAAACCCTTTTTTTATTTAAAAAAAAAATGTTAATGAAATGTCAGTATTATGACTACTTCCCAATGGACAACACATCACAATTTATGTAAATTTATCAATATGTGAAGCTTGAGAGGCGGAGAGAACACGTGTCTTTGATTGCCAGACTGTAAAGAAGATAATCCCATCCGTGCGTTCGTTACATGGAATAAATTTTAAGTCCAACATATGACAGGGAAAAACATAATATGAAAAGAAAACAATTAATAAGACCAAACAAAAATGTGTTTGGTTCGCCGGTTAGCCAAATCCACGTTGTGTGTGTGTGTGAGAGAGAGAGAGAGAGAGGCAACAAGCAGACTAGGTGAGAGTTAATATATCTCCATAATTAAACTACATCTAGTGCTTACAATTAAAGCTTATACAGCAAGTTGTTGCTTCTGATGGGAAGTCTCTTTCTCGTTGAAACACAAATGGGCCTCTAATGATCTTCCCAACAATGAAGATTCAGCAAAACTTAGAGAAGGTAGCAGCATCATCTCCCGTTGGAGATAGGAACAGTATGTGTGGAAGGTGTTAGGAGTCACATTTAAATGGAATCCCAATCCAAATAGAAAATCCAATTCAAGATAGTTCATCTCCATTGTGCTGATTCCCCCAACTTTTGCATAGTAAGCATTGTTGTGGTACCTGAAAATTGCACAATTCAAATTATACAAATACGAAGAACAAGAAAGTTCAGAAAACCAAACCCAGATCATAAACACATCGTTAAGGTATATAATTTCAATTCAACAGACCCAGCAGAAGCACATGGCTGAAAAAAAAATACGAACCATGACATTCAGTTGAAAGAAAAGAGGGAATAGTCAAGTGAGTACTTACATGTCATCCATGAACTTGGCGGCAACCATGACGCTTGTTATGAGCAAGCGATGAATATTAAGCGAATTGATAGGCAAAGAGGGATGCTTCTGAGCGAACCTATCGAGGTAAACGTATGCAACAACGAAGCAAGAGGGGCTGCAATTCGCATACTTGAAAATTCTCTCCATGTAGCTCTGAATGGAGATGGTGGGTCTGGTTAGTCCATGGAAGACTGAGATTTTCTGGGCCTGAAATTGACGGACGAGATCGTTTGACTCGGCCACTCTCTGGAGCAGAGAAGAGAGGAAAGTGATGAGCTTGGGCATCGCACTGGGGCTCTCTATGTCTGCCATTGATGGGTTTTTGCCTCGGCTTTTTCTACTCGTATATAACAAATCAGCTATGGGTCGGTATTCATGTCCTCGTCGCTCGTTGGTGGGTTTTGGACTTTTGCCTCCCTTTCGAATACCGACCGTAAAAAGCTGACCAAACCCAAGAAACTCGGATTCAATCCTTTTTATATTTAACTAAAATAACTCAATCCACACACCCAACATTAAAATGACTTAAATTTAATCAACTAAAAACTTAGAATAACACAAAATTCAAATTTAAAATGTTTAAAATTTGATGTACACAATAACAATACTTGAAATAATAAAACTCAAATCTGACTTTAGTCTTCCTGTTTTGCTACCTCTATCGTTGAGTTTTTAAGGTTTGAGACAAAATTTAAAAAGGCACTTGCCCCTTGAGTTGGGCTAATGATTATTCTAATTCGAACTTAACTTGAGAGGGAGGGAACAAAGGATGCTTCATCGTGGGTAAATTAGTGTCTGTTTTTTTCTTTATTGAAAGCAAATTTGGGGTGCTGTAAGGATGCACTGTGGCAATGGTGATGGGCATGCCATGTCCATCATGTGATTACCTGTGGAAAAATTGCGATTATAATCTGTTGGCCCCACCTTTTGTGAGATCTTGCATATCTTGGATTCTCAATCGGGTGATATAACATGCATTTTTTTATGCGGGTTCCATGGCATTTCTGTATGCTCAGCTTTGAAAATGAGAAAGAAAGAAAAGGGGGTGGGGGGCATATCCTGCTTGTCTCGAGTCTTGTTGGACAATGTTAAGGTTTGCGGTGGGCTGTGGCGGCAAGATTTTTCTCTTTTAATATAGATTTGATTCGCTCTTACATAGACCCATCACATTGTATTATCGCAGTTGTTTCAAATTCATGTATATAGTTTTTGTTGTTAATTGTAATCATATATTAAATAGTCAGTACAATGCAATGTATAGCTCTCTAATTCATTACATTAATGTAACTTTTAAATTTCTTGAAATGGATATCAATTACATCAACTTTGATATCTGTCATTGTTGCGCATAATATATACCCGGCTTCATTGACCAAAAATTCTAAAATTAGACCCACAATTGAGCAAAGCTTGCTTATGCTTGTTCGTCTTGATAGAATTGTACCTTTTCTTTTCTTTTTGGGTTGAAGTTGAAGAAGGCAGTGCCAAAACTGCTTCAAAATTGAAATCAACCAGCTTGGAGCCAACCAATACTTTCCGGCCTTCCACTCTGCCGACCTCATTGGAGGTGTTTGTTTTAATGGGGAAAGTTAAAAAGTCAACTCATCATGAACACTTGTTTACTTGTACACCCGAGTTAACAAGTTACCTAGCAAAGTAAATTGATGGTTGGCATACTCTTGGAAAATTTTTCGATTGTTATTATTATTATTTTGTTCAATTGAAGTGGGAGAAAAAAATTAACTGTAAGGGAAGTTTGACCTAATTTTTATATTTAATTAATCAATCGGAGGCCCAACTGGCTCGACCAGTAGGGAATAGTTGGTCTTCTTTGCACCAAACCAGTATAGAAAAAATTTGACAAATCGTACGAACCAATGCTCAATGATATACCCGTACCAGCTAATCTAACTGATATCTATAATTAATAAAATGTTAAGTAAACCTAGTAGTAGTAGTAGTAGTAGTAGTAGTAGTAGTAGTAGTAGTAGTAGTAGATCTTGTCACCACTGAGCTACCCATGATTCTTCTTCTTTTTCTTCCTCTTCTTCTTCTTCTTCTTGGGATAAATAAGAATGGATGATGATGAGTAATCGTTTCGAGAAATGTGATGTGATGCGATGATAAAACCAAACCCACCAAACCCACCCGCGTGTTAATTCTGAATCTGATATTTTCTTCGTTCACTTCAATTTTTACTGCCTTTGTGAAGCTATAATCAATTTAGTCAATTCCAGAAGGAAGTTCGAAACTTTTTTTTTTTTGGGAATTTATAGGTTATACAAATTCAAGCTGGCCATGATTGAAGTGCAGGAGCGCCTGGTCAGAAGTAAGGTTTTTCTTTGTGAACACGCAATTAAGCTAACATATCACAATTACATACAGAATTGGATGCTGTTTATATTTGTTCGTAATAATTTGATAAATAATCATAATTAATAATAAAATAAAAAATGTTATAATATAAATTATTATAACATTACGGATGAAGAATTTTTTAATTCATATACTATGCAATCACAAGATAAGCGAAAGACTGTCAGATGCTTAATTGTTACCTAACATCAACACAGCAAATAAGGATTTCTTACTTAGGTATGTAAGACAGAGAGATAAAGTGTTTATAAACGTCTTAGTAGGTTGCTATTATTAGGATAATTTGTAAAAAAAAAAAAAAAAACCTTAAACATAAAGAACAATTTGTCATAAACTCTTTTATTGACTTACACTATTAAAAAGAAAATAAATAAAATTTAATCATAAAGAGATAAAAAAAAGTAATACGTAATTAAATTGTAAATATTTTTTTTTCTCTTTAAAGAAAACTTAAATGGTATATATTTTTCCTTTATAAGAAAAAAGAGAAAAATTAGAAGAGAAGAAAATGCGAAAGAAGCCCAATACCGAGATGGAAGCACGCCTTTTCTTTTCTTTTCTTTTCTTTTTTCATTTTTTGGGTTAAAGGAAGAAAAAGAGCAAAGCTTGTCCCGCGAGAGAGAGAAAAAACTGCACCGACGAAGGCCTTTGTGTTGGTATAAAAAACCGGGAAATCGTACCTTTGGCGTCAACCTCAGCCATGTGCTCTCCCTGCACAGCCTGATGCGTACCAGACTCCGTCCGTCCTTTCTCAAATGCATGGCAGCGCCCCCACTGCCTATTCTCCAGCCAATTTTATACGACCCACCACGCTTACTTATGTCGCCCCATGAAAAAAAAAAAAAAAAAAATCGCCCAACGTGAAAAAGCTTGTACCATTACATAAATTTCTGTGACATTTGACCAAAAAAAAATTTATTTATTTTCAAATAAAAGAAAGGGTCCCAAATCTAGGTAATCTTTTTATGTTTTTTTATAAAAAAATAAATACTTTTATAATTCAAATTTATGGGCTCCAATTCGCTAGAGGTATAATTTTATTCTTACATTAAAATTTACCTTTTACTTTCTTCGCTAATGTAGCATTTTTCATTCTTTGATCACTTGGTTTTGAAGTGAGACTTGGACTTTGATGCTTATACCATTAACTCAAAAATCATTGTTATTACGATGCAGATCCTCCATATATCTCGCAGTAGATTAATGCAGATTGCCAGATTCATTTTATTTTTTATTTTTTAGATTTCAATTTCCCTCACCGTTTTAAGACTTTCGGACCTGTCATGTCCCAAGTGGCTCGGGCGTCGGGTAACCCGGTGGGGTTCCCATCCGAAACCGGTCGGTATCACGCGTAACTTGTTTTGTTTTTTTCCTCGTTAATAGCCGGCTCTGTCGCTGACGGCTTACATAACAGCTAACTACAGCCAGTTGGGCAAGCAAACAGATTAAAATGTTGTCCAGATTTGTCAAATTTTAGCCCCACTTGCTCCTGATTACGAGTCTTGGAATTCCCCAAAAATCCTTCATGTGACAATGCAAAGAAAGGCCGAAGAAATATGGGTCTTTGTCATCATTTCATTTGCATTGAGCAAATGAGTTTCCAGGGACAAATTCTGAAGCAAGAAAAACATGCAAAAGAGTTTCCAGGGACAAATTCTGAAGCAAGAAAAACATGCAAAAGAGTTTTCAGGGACAAATTCTGAAGAAAGAAAAACATGACAGATCTGCCAGACTTAACCTTTCAAAGTAGATCCAGCTGCTGAGACTGATATTCATTTATCGAACCATAAAAATAAGCAGGAATAACATAGAATATTGACGTACTGCAATCACATTTGGCCTCACAGTATTCACGGGTTAATTCAATCAATAATGATTGCACTCTATTTTTCATTAAAATATGAAAAGGTTTATGGTGGTTTAGCAGGAAACTTATACATCGATTACTGATGTAATCTGGGTGGGTACTTCTATAGGATATATCTCAACAGCAACGGATGAATGAGCTCACCAATGAAATAAACTTCTCTATGATATTATTGAGAATAAGAATATTTTTTTAAAAAAATTAACCGATATAAAAATAAAAACATTATTTTTAATATTTATAAGACAATATCTATCCTACACTTTACAAATATGTAAATAATCTAAATCTGAATCTGACTAATTTATCCCTACTCAATTTTTTGATATCTTTTAAATTGTGTTAATTAAATTAGCTATTTTGATTAGTTTTGACCCACCATTTTCAACTGTTAAAGCCATTATCTTGAAAGAATTGGGACTATAAGCCTGCCAAGGGCGTACGTACTTCAAATAGGAAAGCAAGTTAGCAAATGGTAATAATAGAAAATCCAAGTTCGATGTACTCCATGAAGCAAACGAGAGTTGTGACATTTTTGGCATCTCATCATAAAAAGATAAGGACCAGGGATCCAACCAGGTCTACATTTCACTTCGACCTTTTCAAAAACAACCCTATGATTGTAAACATCTCATGAAAAGGATCGATTAATCAGTTAAAATGACAACGATTAAACCACAGGAAACTGTCTGGTGAAATGTTTTCTTATAACCTTGTGAAAAAAAGCAATGCAGGAGAAAATTGGAAACTACTCCTTAGCCAATACTACCTTTTGGCGCACCCAAAACAATCAAACATGGAAATGACCTTCATTGGTCCAACCCCATCCAAGCGAGCAGGACAAAGGGGCAGGAAAATAGGCACAATTTGAAGCGTATGAATAAGAAGCAATGTATATAGTGTCGCCCCAGTGGAGAGAAACATGTCCCAATTTCCCGACTGTTATTTAGGACTCATGAATTTGGCAGATGATGGTGATTGAAAACCACCTAACAAATATACAGTCTTTAAGTCAAACCTGCCAAGCACCCCCCTGGGGCTAAACAAAAATTCTTCCCACACGGAAGGAAGCAAAATCACAGACTACCCTCCAACTGGGTGAGAAGCATTTCAGATCCATCATTTTCTTCACTGTAATTGTCATTTTCATCAACTCTACCATTTGCAGCCAACAGTTTTTCTCTGGTAGCAGAAAACCCAACAAGTGAAGCATAGGCTTCATCCTCGAGACACCCTGACTGTGCCAAGAAGCCCTCCAAAACCTCCCTACTTGCAATATCAGCTAGTTCGTCACACAGCTTGAAGAAGGCAGTCACATTTGTTGGCTTTGGCCTCCAACTCATTGATCCACGAGCAGCAAAAGCTTCCTTCCAGCAAGATAACGCCTCCGAAATTCTCTTCTCTACAGCATGGCCATCAGCAAGAATCTCCCATGAACTTGGGTTTTTGGCTTTCCTCCCACTTCGGTCATATGGTCAAAGATACTCTCAGCTTTATCGAAATTACCCTCTTTAACATACCAACCAATAAGAAGATTTGTTATTCTCGGATCATATGACGTCTTAATGGACGTCCACTCCTCGTAAAGCTTATGTGCCCCTTCAATGTCGCCCATCCGAACAAGAGATGAGATAATAGCATGGTATCCCAAGTTTGGAATACTGGGAAAAATTGATTTGTAAGTGTTCCACACTCGATACAACTCTTCTTTGTTACCAACATTACCATATAGACTTAGAAGATAGTGAAAGGGTATCCGATCCCGACCTGTAATCCTACTCTCAACTTTCCTCAGGCAATCCTCAGCTTTTTCTAATTGTCCCAACTTAATATAAATTGTAGCCATTGTGCTGAAGGTTGTCCAGTTAGGATTAATATTTCTATCCAGTTTCATTTTCTCAAATACCTCCTCCATTTTTTCCATAGACCCTTGGGATCCACAAGATGATAACCAGATATTGTATGAATATATATCGAGCTGTATGTTTTTCTCCAACATTTCTGAAATCATCATGTCCACTTTATCATACTCATTCAGGTTCGTATAGAGTGTCATCACATTGAATGGAAGTGCGTGTGTGGCATAACCTTTATTCCTCATTTTTTCGATCAAAGATTCGGCGTTCTCTTTCTTTTTAGCTTGCACATAAGCATTCAATAAAGCCCCGTATATTCTCCTATCCTTCAAATGTTCAGGAAGCCTCTGAAAATAATTTTCAGCAGTAGAAACTCCACGCACTTTGGCAATAAGATCTAACTGAATAGCTGCGTCACTTGGAGACAATCTGAACCTTTCTTCCCTATTGCTCATCCAATTGTAAACCTGAAAGATATATTATATAGTTGTTGATTTCTTAAAGAAGGTCTCGTGAGAAAAATGGAAGGTCATGGTTCAAAAAACCACAAAAAAAACAAAGGAAGCAGAAGCGACTACTGTATAGGATGATGTATCATTTTGTGAAATGCTTTCATCCAAAACACAACAAAACATCATATGGCAAGTTAAATAAGATTCTTTCCACCTAAATGGTACAATCATGGAAATTCAAATATTTTTTATGCCAATCCAATCAATTTGAAGTAATTACTAACAAAAACACCAGAAATCCTTTACCTTAACGACTTCCCCGGAGGAAATTGAGCTAAAAGCAAGTAAAAATAAAGAAACTCCAGATAAGAGTTGAACCTGGAGAGCTTGGTTGTATCGCTTGTACTTTCTCAATTCCTTGACGACCCTGCTAAGCTCCCACTTGGTGAGTTTCTTACCCTCTTTCTCCCACTGATTAAGCACACTCCCGGAGCCCAGTTCTGGGTTCTCCATTAACGAAATTCTCTTGTAGATTGCGTTCCATTTGATTACGGGCCTTCTCTCGTAGTCCAAAGTTCCATAGCCGTGGAATTGTGAGATTGAGCAACTGACCGGAAGTCTCCGGTAATTCAAGGTTCTACGGAGGGCGCAATGAGAATTTTCCCATTGCAACGGCCGAGAGTAAGAGAACGCTGGCGAGAGGGATAACCTGCAGTGGTTATGGTGGAGCGAAGGCTGCAGAAGCATTTCTTTTTTCTTGGCTTAGGGTTTTTGAAGACTTAACACTTCCGAACGCGTGCAATCTTGAAATGCAAAGCTGAGCTTTTGGTTTTGGCTTTCTTGGCATTTTTCCGTTTTTGAAGATAAAGTTGGATAATTATTGCAATGCCCATGTCGAGTTCTTTATATTACGTATCCTACCCCAGTCCATAATACGCACGGTCCTCACCTTTGTTCCCTTAATTAAACTCTTTGTTTTTTACTCTTTTTGAAAAGAATACTCAGTGATAATGCAGTAAAAATAATGTGGTGATATAATATAACAAAAAAAATTACTATGATTAGAGTAATTAAAAAGTGACGTGAATCGTTGGATGAATTATTTACTTCTGGTACAATTATCATTGGGTGTTATTATGTAGACAAATTTTATTTTATTTTATTTTTTTGGGGTCAAAAACTGAAAACGAAAAGAGGAAAACATTCACTGCTCTTTTTAGCCCTGCTTCTCCGAATCAAAATGTGCCACGGTCTAATCAATCCATTTCTCAGTCAGAAGACGCGCCCCTCTTACAATACAACACCCTCGTTGTCGTGTCCTGGTTTCCGGTTAAACCCCGTGAATCTTTTGAGAAGAAAGTTCCTGGGATTGCTGAATGCGGAAAAGAAATAGACCAAATGCTCTCAATGCATCATCACAAATGGACGGCCAGAGAGAAATTGATCAGGAAAGAGAAAACAAACAAAAAAAAAAAATCCTAATAAACACTAAATTAAATCAATCACTAACTGCCGGCCAGCATCCCATGGCACCCCAATAAATAAAAAACTGGTAGCTTAATAACCAGGGTCGTCGGCCTGGCACAAGATCCACATAAATTGACAACATACATCCACAATATATATGACACACTAGTTTCCTGCCTACCTGAAACTGTACTAACAAAAGACAAAACATTTATCAAAAGTTTAAGAGCATCCTGGCCAGGGTATTTTCATGATATCCCTCATTTTTGAACTTCCATGAATATATACTCTTGGCTCTTTAACCTGAAGGAAATAGCACAACTTTTACTCGCAAATAAGATAGCAGATGCAACCGAAGAGAACAGTGTTGATTTTTACCATGATTAGCGGTGGAAGTTTAAGTTGAAGGTGAGCCCTTGAGAAGCCATTTACAGAAAATAAACATTCATATCCATCAATAGCAGAATGTTCACTGTTGAAAAGAGGAACAGCACAAGTAAAATCAGGGATACATAAATAACGGCAAAAAGGAATTGTCTCCCACTCCTTGAGATGTATAGCACTAACATTTCGGCCTAATTTTTTTATCATTATTATGATTATAATTATTATTTTATGATTTTTTTGCTGTAGATCGTAAGGTGAGCAATTCACTCATTTATGCAACATAAGATGCTGCAAAGGCTATTGCTCTACCGATTAAATTTACAATGAGTTCCGTGAAACATAGGCATTTAATGGTCAAATGTCAGGTTGGGGTGAAAGCAATGATAAAACTGCAGCTTGAATCTTTCTTAGCAACGCAAAAGATTGTTGAAACAAAATGCACGGCATCTTTATGCAGCATATCATAGGCTTTTACGTGGGGTAAACATTAAGCAAAATTGAAAGCCCTTCAAGTCAATTAATGCAGCATGCCAAGCGGGCAACTCATGATTATCTATCGAGACTCACCTCACGAGATATGTAAAATTCTTTTGGTGAAATTCCTCAAGCGGAATGCCCTCTTCTTTAGAATACCTACATGATGCAATGCAATCAATTGAGGGCTAGAGAGCAAGCATAGGGCCTACAAAGGATAGTGTCGATCAAGACAAATATACCTCCATGGAGGATCATTTTCACAGAACCGAGAGATACCATTCATGGCTGAAAATGTATCAATGTGAACCCACAATTCCTCAGCATTATTCAGATATCCTGTTAGAGCAGTTCAAGAATCAGTTTAGAAAAATAAATGCAACTCAAATTCCAATGTGACAATAATAACAAAGATGCAGTAAATTCAATATACTAAGATATTGCCAATAAAATGCACGACTTAATCCAGCTGTTTTACTAACTAGAATCATTTAACTGTATCAAAAAAAGGAGGTAATCCAAAGAAACAGTAATGACTGCCATATGAAGTCAACAGTATGGATCCCCAAAGGCCAGACTAAATTAAGTGCATAACATTTGTGTGAATGCACAAGGAAAGGTGGGAGAGAGAGAGAGAGAGAGAGAGAGAGAGGGGACTCACCAATCTGATGCAAACCTTTTAATGCATGGCCACTGGGATAGTTTTCATTGGATGCCATGAATGTTACTACAGTACAACCCAGACTACACAATTCAATGTGAGTATACAAGAAAGTGAAGACATAATGCTCTCAACAAGCAAGCTGGCCAACAAATCAAACCTGATAGAAAGCAATCCCTGCATGATGAGGTTGAGCAATTTCCAAGAAATCTTATTCCTATTATTGTAGCTACAAAAGATTCAAGTCATGAAACATAAAGTTAGCAATTTAGAGCAAAATAAAGGGTTGCTAAATCATTGACACAAATCTCATAATGCAAAGAACTTAAAAGAGGTTTACAAAAGGAGTTCCAATTTTTCAGCTATAAGCATCCAGCACAAGTTCTAATTGAAGTCAGTCTATATGATGAAATGGATAAAATGCATGACCGTATTGTGTGGAAACTCATTGTATTTAACATGAGATGGAATACAATGCAGCTTGAACAAACACAAGACACAGAGAAAGACAATAATGAGGATGAAAATGTAATGCTCAAATGCTATACATGGATTTTTCTGTTTTAGGGATACTTCATTATCCATTGAATTGTTAAAGGCAGCAGTGATAGCTTTCAGAGAAGAGGGAAAAAGTTAAAGTAGTAATGCAACTCGAAGAGTAACTGAAGTCTGTCCGCTGGTAGACCCATTTTGCCAAAGGAATAAACTTGTAGCCCATTCATAGCTAGTTCAACTTTGATTTCCACTGGAAAGTCAAAAGAATTCCCAAGTAAAGAGTGAAGATAACCAGACCAGGGATAGAAATCATCACTAATTGTGAAACTGTTGCAGCATTCTAATGTGAACCATATCAATACTCCCATGTTTATGCAATTACTTCAAAACAAACAAAACATTATATTAGCAAAAAGATTGAAATAGATGACTCAACATACATTCTGCTAGCTGCAACCGCTGCAGATAGGTTGAATATTGGAACTGAACTAATAATAAACCGAAGTTCCTGCATCAGCAAAAATATAATATGTTTTCATCAAAACATATTTACTCATGTAAGAGTCAACATTCCATACAGCATACCTTGTGTGGGAGCTTTGAATAAAGCAAAATGTAGGAGAAAACTGGAAGTACATAGTATAACGCCCTCCTGTCAAGTAAGACCCCAAGCTGTAAGGAGGAAAATCTTCATGTTAAAAAGAACGGTGAAAAACATTAACACTCACTGGCCAATTCAAGATCAGCAGCCTTATTTTTCATTTGTTTTCTTTGTGTAATCTCTCTCTCTCTCTCTCTCTCTCTCTCTCTCTCTCTAAAATCAAACTTGATACCAAATCAAGTTTGATTTTAGAAAAGATAATCTTTTCACTAGAACAATTTATTTTTACATAAAAGGAAAAGATAGATGATTGAATCATCAATGTATCCACCACATACAAATGGTAACATGTAGATATCCACACCGTGACATTCCTAACTTTTCATCACTATTTAATAAAGAGACTTGCATTACTCGTCAGGAACAAGATGAGATGCAACACCACAATATTGGTCATCATACAATCTAAATATTCAGTTGCAATAATAAATAGAAAACTAGAAAGTCAAAAACTCACCACAAATAGAGGATATGCAGCTAGCAAGGATCGAGGAAGGGCAGAAGTGAAATACCAATGGAAGGGGGAAGTCTTAAGAGGTCAAGTAACACAGGGAAAATAACATAATGCTCAATTGGATGCATTTAAAAAAAAAGAAAGAAAATTGCTGGTTAGAGAACCAATATACTTCAAAACTTGAACTGGTAATGGTCAGAAAGAGCAATGAAAGGGTAGAGAAGAATGTGAAGAATCAAAATGACAAGCAAAACTAAATCACAAAAGTGATACAACAGGCTTAATAACTACAACAGGTTACCAGCTAAGGTTTGTTTCTGTTCATCATGGACCTAGCTTAAGGCCAATATAATACAATGACCATGCAGCACTGATGGCATACTGTGAGATTCAAAAGGAATGACAGAGACAGAACTACATGTGCGGAGGGGCTCGATGATACCAAAGAGAACAGATTCATTCAACCCATATTCTTCTCAGCTAGGGACAAAAGCATGGGCGGAAGCAAGTCTTAATAAAAAAAAAAAAGTAAGGAGAGAGAGAGAGAGAGAGATGAAAGACCAAGATGACACAGGGGAACAATAAACAATGGCTGAAGAGAAACCTACTCTTCTGATGGATCTCATAAAGCACTTAGGAGAATGATTGGCTAGGTCCTCAAGAGCAAAGCCCAGCCCAGTCTCTTGAGCTTACTGAGGGATAGGTCAGTTACTTAGGTAATCATGAAATATTTTCAAAGTCACAATTAAGAAAAGATAAAAAAAAAAAAGAAAGGAGAAATTGCCAATAATTCTATATAGAAAGGATACACCCCACTCAGAACTCCGATTCATAACAGAGTTGAACCAAAAAACTTCAAATTCGGGCCAAACTAGTTTCTTCCACATTATTGAATCAACCAATATGGTAAGACCTGCAGTAATTTCCCAAGAAAAATTAACAGAATGTTAACATAAGCAAATTAACATTTGTGATATCATATGTACAGGTGACTACCACCAGATGCATAAAACAAGTTACCAACCTACAGAGAGCACTGCAATTCCAATGCAGTACTTAACTGTGTCCCACAATGAAATGGATCTGGTCTGTCATCAATCAGCTGAAATTCTTATTATGAGGCACAAATATCTGTCATGTTAACTTAACATTTTGATGTGATACTAGTGACAAAACAAAATGTCAGAATATTATAAAGGAACAGACAATATGCACAATATTGCTCTGTTATGCCAAGTTCCAGAGACCTGCTAATAGATAACTTTAGTTCTACTTGGTAATTTTTTGATTGCTCTTAGTCAACAGTCATGAGATCACCAGATGGCCCAACTGCTCAAGCATGAGAAAAATGAGCCCATGTCATCTTTAACAGCCATTGATATCAGCAGGATCTTGACACCAATTCTAAAGAAGCTTCTAGCAAATATGCTGTTCTAGGATAGAAGTGTTAGGTGGTAGCTTCACAATTCAAGGAACCGGATGATTTAGGTTTACTACAACCTACTCCATGTACACTTAGGTAGGGGAAATTAACATTAAGCCCACCAGTGAGGTCAGTGGACATTAACATTTAAGCAACCTTTTGCTTTTACAGCTTAGGCATCTAAACCTAAACTACAGTTGGCATGTTTTGCTTATCATTCTGCCTCCCTACCCACTTGAGCCAATTCCATTCTTATCTGCATATATAAATCCAATCTAACATTCATTGACAAAATGGATAATGTTTAAAAGGGCCACTGAAAAGAGGGAATATACCAGTAAAAGTTCCAGGGCAATAGGGCAAAGAAGTAACATCATATCACATCTAAAGATCACCATAGCAAAAATCTGGTCATTAGAAAATGAGAAAGTTGTGAGAAATTAAGAACATAAAAAACCTGGTTAAGTAACATAGAGAACCGTTATGCCATTGTCTACATGCTACATGAAATGTTGTTGCCCATGACACTTGCTACCATAAATAAAATTAACAAATAAAAGCTGTCATATTAATTCTTTTCCTGGGAAAATGTCAAACTGTTAAGAAAAAAAAAAGAAAAGTACACCTACCAGACAATTTAGGGTTGCATAAGCATTGCCCCTCAACCAATAACCATATGCCAAGTTGACTGCAAAATGAGGGGAAAAGTTAAATGCTACCACTAAACAAGTTTGTGTGATTTATTGGAAAAATGCAAAAGAAAAAGGGCAAAAGAAAAATACTGCTTTATCAGTGTCTCATTACGTCTTAACAAAATAATTAAAAGATGCAGAATCCTGGCTGAAGTGTGAATGGAGCATAATGTTATTCCATGCCTTTGGTGCCATCAGAAACATACCACCCCAAGGAAAAAGGGAAAAAAGCCACAGACAACATATCCAAGATACTGAGAACATAATGTCCATGGTCATAAATCCAGAGTACCACAAATAAGTTTAATGAATTAATCCCATCTAATCCCGACTTGCTTTTAGATGCCAACCATAGATTAAAAAGTAATCAAATAGTCCGTCCGTAAACTATGACATGGACTCACAAACACCTGATGTCCTATTTATAGTCGTTTGCCAACAAGAACCATTGCTTTGGAACTGGTCTCCATCTAACTCAAGTATTAAAAAAATTATCATAGCAACTTAGTTTAATTCCACAAGGTGATAGTAACTTTCTAAAAATACTAAAATTCAACACATGAAGCATGTAGAATTGAAACAAGACCTATATCAAGTATGGGCAAAAAGGCAAAACCTACCAAGCATGCACCATATGGAATTAGCAACAATAATAAGTTAGGCAGAAACAAAGCTAAACAGTGAGACAATCACCTACACCCGAAGCCAATATATTGGGAAGTGGACGTGTACAATAGAACAAGAAGTGAAACTGAACTGCAGTTAAAATAGCAAAGAAAGCTTCTACTTGATGCCCAAACTTATCCTTGACCTGCATCAAAAAACTATTTTCAACTTAGTATGTAAATGATATGAACAGCAGAGCCTTGGTTTCATGATAGGGTTACTTCATTGTGGTTTGGTGGTCATAGGTTTGAGTCACAGAAACAACATTTCTGTAAAAATTGGGGTAAGACTATGCACATCTAACCCTTCCTGATCCCATGGTGTGGGAGGCTCATCCACTGGGATGCACTTCTTTTATATAAATGATACGGCAGGTTGAACAAGAAGAGATCAAAAGTCATCTCCAGATTGTGAAGTGGTGGATGAAGCAACTTAAATTTTAATACTAGGCTAGCAAAAAACTCAGTCCTAGAAGCATGTGATGTGCTAACTGCAACAAATTATATGAATAACAGATGACAACCACATAGAAAACAAATGACACAAATAGTTAAAGGATTACAAAAGGTCAAGTACATACCTGAAAACGGAAGAACCGTAATGTGGACAATATGATACAACCCAATGTCAATCGAACTAGTGACAAGAACAAAGGCAAGAGGACAATTATCTATAAAATTTTATATGGCATAAACAAGGAGTGCATGATGATAAAAATGAAAGTGAAAACTTATTTGAGCGATTTTAGAAAACTAACCGGCAATGAGTCCATAAATCTTTGGCAAATGCAGCAAGCTCATTGTTAACACAATTGGAGATGCAAATGCAGACACAAGAAAAGCTCCTATAAAGGGTTTGAATTGCAATAAGCCTTCTTTAAACAGAATGATGAATTATCAATTAATAAGAAAATATCTAAATTAACAGAATATAAAGAAAATAATTTTTTTAAAAGCAGAAATAATAGAGGACAACAAACAGGCTAAAACAAGCAACATCGACACAGACTGAGCAATTACAAAAAGTTAAAATAAACAACATCAACACATGTTTTCTCTGGTAAATTACCAATCAACTCCAATGAATGAATCCTTACCTATAAAAGTGCGAGGAACAACTCCAGGGAACTCCAGATGATCATACTAATAAAGGAAATAAACATTAGAAAATGATGGAAAAAAAAAAAAACAAAGAAGAGGAGAATAAGAGACTTCAAGAAGTAAAGTAACAGAACATAATTTACTTATTTTTTGCTGAAAAAAAGAGAGAAAATGCAGAGACAGGTAGACTTACATTATTTAAGTGATGTTGATGGTAAAGGATATCGTGCATTGCCTAGATAAATAACAAAACATCCAAGCATAAGTTTGTCAGAGAATTAGACATTCTCGTCGCTTCTAACAGCTTTTGTAATAAAGATACAACTGCCTATTATTATCAAGAATCAAACTGCTGTCTGTTTGTTCAACTTAGTGTTACCCGAGAATTCTTTGCGCAATCTTGAAGGGAAAGCAAAAAGAAAAGAGAAAAATAAGAGAAACAATCAAGAAAGCAAGTATTTGAAGAAAATAATATTATTAAATAGGAGGAATCAAGAAGAACCTGAACATTGAAGCTTTCTTCGACCTTAGTGTAGGGTACAGATAAGACGTAAAACGCAGCGATCGATCCCAGAATAGCATCGTAGCCTACAAAGATTGATTTCAAATTCATCATTTCCGGATCAAAAAAAGCAAAGGAAAGTGAATGAATTTGTGCGATTATCGGCTGGACGTACCGTAAAGCCGGTAGAGTTGAGAGAATCTCCCAGACATTGCCGCGTCAAGGAAGCGCTCCCACTCCACAGAGATACAGAGCCGAAGGGAGATGGAGAAAAATTATGTTAAATATATATATATATATCTGTAGAGGAGTTCGGGGCTGTGGGCTGAGAGTTGAGTTGAGTTGGGGAACAAGGCTTGGGGCTTTGAGGCTTTTTCAGGGGCCTTGTAAATAAAAAGCCAGGTTTTAGAGGGTTTTATATATATTAATAAAATTAATATTAAATATTATGAATTTTTCAATTTATAAAAAATATTATTCTTATTCATAAGATGGATAATATCTTATCAGATAATTTTATTGATAAAATTTTATCTATTTTAATAGAAATAATATTTTCATGATAAGTTAAAAAAATTTTAAAAAATATTTGATAATCTAGTAGTAAGATTTTAACCTCCTTTGTATCCAATATAATGATTTTTTTTTTTCAAGTTTATACGTTAAAAATATCAACAATAATTTTTTAAAAAATTAATTAATTTTAAATGAAACTTAAACTAAAAGAAAAAAAGAAGAAACATCTAATTTTAAAAGACAAACTCTAATACTAATGTCTACGAGTACTTTTATTGGCTCAAACAAACTCAAACGGTCACATCTCTCGGCCCCCAAAATACATGGCACGCCCATCTCCCTCGACGGCCATTAGTGGAAGCAGGTTGCTCACTGGTCTTCTGAAGGCTCCAATTTGGAATCTACTTTCAAGGTCGAGGTGTTCGTATTTAGTCAAAGCAAAGCCTCCCCTGGGAACGGGGAAATATAAGAAGCGTCGATGTATCAAAACGAAGCCCACCGTAGGGAAGAATTTTTCTTCATTTGGGACTCTCCATTGAAACCCCATTTTCGTACAAAATAGATGAATATATCGAACGCATGTTTGTACAAAGTGCATGACATAACAATTCCCTTTTCCAAGATACGCAACATATGTATGATAATTGTTGTAGCGTATTCACAAATTAGAAAATGTTTCATGTGTTCACATTCCACACATGTATTCATTATATTGAGAACGTTTACATAAACTATATGATACCTCTTCCAAGTTGCTTTAATTGGCATTTGACCTAATGGAGATGAAAATTGTTCCACTATGACATACAGACAAATGCTGTCACGAGCTAATACGCGGTATTCATCACAACATGCAATGTGCTTCTTCTCTGATTCAACTATTAGAAAGAGGTAAAGCATTCGTGCTCGGATGAATTCGAATCATCACATGGAGAGTGGTTGTGTCTACCTTCGTAGCTTGTAATCACCATGCGACAATCTTCTGATAATCGCTCAACCCTCTTCTTTACTCGGCAGTTATTGTGTGTACATCGGTAGTAACTTCTGCCAATAGCCCCAGAAAAATGAGCACAAACTTTGAGCAAGTCTTCTCATTCTCATTGGAATTTATTAACAAATATTCAGTTAAGGAATGACTAGCATGATAGGATATGAATTAGTTCCATGTACCCAAGCCTGCATTTATATCTAACATGATGTCTCAGTTAATCTCTTGTTATCAAGAAGTTTGTCGATCTATTAATATTTATAATGTTATATACGACCGATAAATAGAATTGGTAACAATCTTGAGCTTAAATCCTATCCAGCAAAATGTGAGCTATGAAAGGGCTAACGTGTGTTCATGGGATATTTGAGTAACATATAGTCTATCGATGCGACTTTTTTTTTTTTTTTGTAGTTCCGTCATTTTGTCCAGTTGGAGTACAAACTGGAGACTTTTAGCCTTATAATTCTAGCAATACTAAGTCAAGACTGATTGGTATAAATGAAACCTCGCAACTATTGGCATGTCAATACCTTTGTACGGTTAGAGGCTTAGAGCACAGCGCTAAATATTCCGTTCATGTGGTTATGGTTTCAATAGGTTTCCATTACCTTTGAAGACATTGTGCACTGCCGCTCAAAAGACAATATTTTATAAGATTAGAGATGGTCAAAGAAGAAACAGAAAGGCAAGTATGATTGGCATCCAAGGCAAGAACAGAATTGTTTTCCCCTTTTGTATTTGTAAATGGCTAACTGTTGCTTCTCTCACTTCCACAAATGACTAAAGGCAGACCTGAATAGCTAACGGGTTGTACCAACAATCCCTTCAACTAGCTAGCTCGCTTGTTGATGATAGCTTTTGAATTTTGAATGAAGTTGTTGTATCTATTATTGCTTCTGTGTTTTTCGTGGAATTGGACATTAAGTGTCATTATTGCCCTATAGTCTCTAGCTTAGTTTCATTACATGCAGGCCATTTCTGCTGTGTGAAAGTTTTGCATGGAGCATGATCCAAGCTAAATTAAGAGAGACGGCATAAGAAGGATTCATGAAGGGCGAGTATCATGACCTACACAAGTTTGGTTTGCAGGAACAGAAGGATTTAAGCGCGTAGTAGTATGACTCCATGTGCAGTAAATTGAAATAACCAAAGATGACATAGCTTGTTGCCAAGAACCATGCAATAATTAAAGGTTTGAGTGGATGGAAAATTACCTCGGATGGAGGCTGTTTTTGACAACTTTCTGGCCATATTTCCTCCACTTATAACCATCGTCGAGCACATCAACATCGCTCCTAGTTTGAAAACAGAACCTTGGTTCCCTTAGCTTTCTCCTGATTTTCACCTTGCTCTTCTCAGAAGATGAACTCCTCCACCTACCAAATTTCAGATCCTCAAACTTCTTAAAAATTTTTCCCATTACATATGGTACATAGAAAAGAAAAAATAAAAAAGCAAGTTAATAGGTCGACTAGCATAGATCTGCTCTTCTATCCGATTACGAGTCAGGACTTTTGCGAGCCAAGTTCTGGCTCTTTCCATTCATGGCACCAGTGGACAGAAAGGAAAGCACAAAGTACACGAAACAGAAGGTCATTTCATCCACATATTGACCGATCTCCTTCTATTTTGCTAAATTTACACCTTGGAGGCACACAAAGACACACAACTCACGCACACAGATCCATAAAAGAAAAAGGCAAAGGAAGTTAAAAGGCGGATACCATGAATTGTTTCCATCGTAATTGGCATTACCAGTGCAGTTTTCTTCATTAGAAGCCTTCGGATCCAATGCGCCCACCTAACATACATTGATAGGAATATAAAGCAAGGATCAAACATAAGGGCCAGAACAATTTGGAAGTTTCTTATAATAACATCACCTGTTCACTGTGGCCAAATCCCAAGGGAGTGCTGGTTGTAATAGAATTAGGAGGCTGAGTTATCTGAGAAGACTGCGAGTGCGAGGGGGCCGTCAAGAAGCTCAAGACTTGGTTTTCTTCAAATTGTACAAACCCCATCTCATGGATTGCTTGCGGAGTGGCGGAGAACGAAACCTGTAGCTCATAATTTGGAACTTCTACTCTTTCTCCTTCCATTCTTTCCAACGTAACCCTAGCTCTAGCTGGAAGCTTCCCTCTTCTCGTTGCTTCTTCTTATTATATATTGGCTTGGCTGGCTTTGATATTGCAAAGTGTCAGCTAGCTCCAGCAGTTGGCCTTGTTTTGGAAAATGCTTGTCTCTGTGCCTCACGCGGTGTAGTACGGTCAACTAGTAAACGTCCAATAAAATGTTCTCAGAAAAATATATATATTCTCACCTTCTTAAGGGTTGTCTAATTGTTAGGTAGGAAATTACGATTATTTATGAGTATAATTAAAATCATATGTTCCATGCATTTGGATAAAGTACAATTAAGACCATATCTTTTATCTTCACTAACTTGGTTTTTTTTTTTTTTTTTTGGTGCAACCAAAATTTAGTTTGCTTTTAAATCTTTTCTGTTGAATCATGTATGATGCCATCTAATAAGCATTCCATTCTAAAATATCAGGTTTTAGCCAGATGACCAAGCTCAAAGGGGGCCTTGGAGGGAAGATATTTTTTAACCCCCACAAACAAATATTGTAATATAATATATATATATATATATATATATATATATATAGACCCTTATGGCATTCCAGCATACATGAAGGGTAAACCTTGCAAAATATAAAATTGCTGACCGAAAAATGAAAAAAATCCTTGAAAAATCTTATTTTCAAAAGCGTAGATCAATCTGTTGCACTGAGGGTAAACCAAGTTGTCCAACAAAAAATTGTCAATTGCCAAGTTAGAAATACCAGGGTCTACAGATCATCTTTTTAAAATCCTTAAATTCTTTTTAATTGCCTTTTACGTATGGAGGGGAAAAGAGGGCCTGTATCAAGTTACTCTGCTGCACTCACCTTCTAAATGATGGACGACGACCAACGAAAGAATAAATTTTCGGATTGCTAATAAATTCACTGTTTATACAATTCCATTTTTTCCATGAAGTTATTAGCAAAAATTATCTAAAACTACTTTGGGTATTAATTAAATTACATATAACTAAGACAAGGGAAGAGAGGGCCAAGAATGTGTGTGTCTAAGGTGGGCAATGGAGCCTCTCGAGTCCTTTCAAATCAATTTCCAATTTGGAAATGTAATATGGACATGTGTAGGTTGACGTATTAATATTAAATATATACATAATTATGCATTATATTATTATAATTTTTAATTATATAAGCTTTATTTTTTAATATATAATCGTAATTATTGAGCTATAAATACGACAACTTCTGTGTCCAATTTGTAATAGAGCCCTTTCCACTGCTCAGCTGAGACCAATCCCACCTGCAGAAAGTACAATAATAACTATCATAACTCCCTCCTCCCACGGATTCTCACACTGGTTAGCTCTCTCTCTCTCTCTCTCTCTCTCTCTCTCTCTCTCTCTCTCGCCATTGAAAAGACCCTCGCAACTTCCCCCACCACAACAACAACAACAACAACAACAACAACTGGAGACTCTCGTTTTCTTTCTCCGTACTCCGAGCAATAACAAGATTCCTCTCTTTAGACACACAATGTTATAATATTAAGCGATTTTTAAACGGTGGGCAAGGCGCGGACTACTGACATTTAACAGATACGGGTTTGCCATTAATTTCTCCAAGTACTCCACCGAAAACGAAAAGGCCCAGCGGTTCATACGTCCATCAAGTCTATGTACGTTGAATTTTAAATATATTAGGTACGAGGGAGTTTTTCCTGTGCATCGAACTTTTTCTCATTTTAATTTGAGATATTTCAAATTAAGCTTAATTTAAATTTCAGACAAATTAAGTCAAATTGTTCAAATCATGTATATATATATTTGCCTCTTCTAAGTTTAGGATAACCATACATGCATGCTCTCTCTCTACATATATATAGAAAAATTCCAACCGTCCAGACCTTTTTTTTTTTTTTCTTTAAGAGGCAATATTACCAACATATTGCATTTGTCTTTATCAAATAAAGTTTTTTTATGCAGATCCTTTGCTTCGTAAAACAAGTTTCCTCCTCCACACGAGAAAGCTGTATTGCGAAAACATTGTTTTCTCCAAATGAATGATGACTAGGAATTTGTGTATTCTTTTCTCTCGTCGGCGACAGGATGACCAACCTTTTCACCTAGGAAGCTGCCCCAGATGAATAAAAAGGAGCCTGCGAAACTGGAAAGTGAGATCAGAAGACCCAGAACCCAATCGAACATTTGAAAAAGAACAAGAAATGTCTGGACTACTAAGTCAACAGATACACTTGTGGGATCTGCCTGTCTCAACCCCATTTGCGCGAATATCTCCACAAAAACCTGTTGAGCCGAAAAGGCAATAATGAATGGTCTTGTGGGCACTAAAAACTTCCTACTTTTTCGAATCGTCGTTGATTTAGTTAGTATATCTATGTATAAATTAAAATTTAAATTCTAATCCTGAAATTAAAAGTCCAAGTAAATTCTTCCTTAGATCACATGTTTAGTTGTTGCTTCGTTGATAGACGTAATATATAATACAAATATTTAAGCGCTAATGACCACGTGTGCACGCACAAGTACATCATTTTTTTTTAATTATTCAACCCATTTATATATGCCAATTTATGTGCATTCCTTTATTTTTAAAATCCAACAGTATATTTCTCAATATATCCATTCACCTTTATTCTTCCTGCTGCTTCTAGCCTCCATTTACTTCCTGTAACTCAAAATTGTTATGTATATAACCCATCTGTGTGTAATAATGTTTGCAACTCGCTGTCCTTGTTTCCCTAATGCAACTCGCATCTAACCAACACCCCACCCTTTCTTTTGTCCCATCTGGCCTTCTTTTCCCTCTCTAGAAAAATAGGCAGTGGTTAATTAATATCTCTTTAGGTCACACTAAATTAATCAACGGGAGTCGAGATCTTGTTGTTAAAATGACAAGGAAATAGAGATGGGTGACAAACTCTAGTGACGTCTACTTCTGTGCTTAATAATATTTGCAGGTCTTATCAGCTTAACAATTCCATATCGATATGACTGGCAATGTCTTGTTTGTTTTGTGTTAGCTTTTCCAAGCGAAAGAATCAACGTTTTATTTGTTATAAGCTACCGGCAAAAGCCGTCCGTTTGAGCTTTAGCAGCCATGGTGAATCCTTTATATTTCAATTGCAATTTCCATTTTGTTCTTCAATTTCCAAATAAATAGATATATGACCCCATTTGTTCATTTATCCTTTTGAACGAAGAAAACCACATGGTATATATTATTCTTAAAAAAATAAAATTATTAATTTATGAATAAATATTGAATTTTTAATAATTATATCTCTTTTATAATTAACACAAACGGTCATATTATAAAATTATTTTCATATTTGTCAATACAAGAGATTTTTTTCACTACCTCGTACAACTATACAGACTCCTTTTATACAACTTATTATCAAAAAAAATCTTTTATGATTAATTTTTCAAATAATTCCAATACATAGTTAGAAAATAATCAAAAAAATTATTAGAGTGATATCATATTATCATTGACACAATGTCACACATAGTAAAAGAAATTAAAAATTTAAGTGTTTTTTTACCAAAATACTATATGTGTAATAAGTATAATAAAGTATATTACAAACATTATAAAATATGCCACAAAGCACATTGCATTTTCAGTCAACTTGTTGCACATTGTGTCGAGCTCGTGACCTATATTTATTCGTCCCTCTTGACATATCTTAGCATCATAAATATAAAACAATCTCATATAAGCGTTTTCCTACCTGAATTTCGATTCTTGATTCAAGTGGTCTAAATACTGGTAGAATTTCCACGAGTCCCGGTTGACGCATCCAAGATGTGAAAAAGAAAAAGTGAAAGCAACAATATGCAAAAATATCTATTTAGGAAGCAAAAAATGGAGAGAAATTACTGAAGATGTCAAATAATTAATAACCAAACATCAGTTAACCCTTGAGTGTACTACCATAAACATTTGTGCACCACACAAGAAAACTGGGTGTGGCTACGGACCCGACATCTTCATAATTTCGAATGCAAAGTTCAAAAGTTTAATGAACAAGCTCCCCCAAATGATTGCAAACTGAAGCAATAAGAGAGGAGAAGGCAAAGGCAGTATATGTGCTGAATTCCATGCAATAATCATGGCCTCTCATTCAATTCCTGAAGTCTTCCAAATTTCATGATGATGGAGTGAGTCATCAGATATTTGGTGGATCCCGCCATGCCTCTAACTTGTCCATTCTATTTATCTTTTTGTTATAATCGTTGCAACTAGCAAGTTGTGAAGGGAATGTTTGTATTCATACAAGTAAGACTTCACAATCCTCACCAACTCGCACTTTCTACTGAAATTCTGGCACCTTTTCAAGTTAATTAAGTTCTTGGCAATGGTTATGTAAGAATTAAATCAATCATATTTTGCCAGAAAAAGAAGAAAAAGAAATTCCATCATACCTGCATCAGAATCATTTTAACCATGCACCATTAACCATATGGGACACCAAAAACCAACAAAACCAAGTGAGAGTCTAGGCATGACTGCAATTTGTAAGTAATTGTTTTTAATAAAATGGTAGGATCATGCTAACAACCCAAAATCTGTTTGAAATATTTTATTGTCCCAACAAAAAAAAGTATGAGATATTTTTTTGTCTAATCCTAAGAGGAATCGAAACTATGATTTATTTGTTTCACCACATAATTTCAAGTTGGTCTTACTGTCAATATGAGTAATTACTTTTTAAATTTACATAAATTGACATTGAATTTTAAATCGATAGGTTCGATTACTACGGTATCAAAAAATAAACAAGTGGAAGAAATTGTCAATATCAAGATTATCAATACATGGGAACTTGGTTTTTATTTAGAAAATTCTCATCCTTTGAATATATTTTTACACTTATAAAATATATGAAAAATACTACATAAAAATAAATAATTTTCCATAGATTATATTTAATATACATAAAAATACTGCAAATTTGGATAAATTTGTATTTTATTTATTAGTTATCAGTATGATAAATTTAACACATTGTTATTATAATATTATATATTTAAATTTGAAATTTGAAATATATATATATATAAATAATGGCTAGAATATATATATTATGGTATTTTAATTAAGTGTAGATAATATGTATTTTATCTCTTTTCTCTATTATTTAAGGTGTGATGATTTTAATAAATTGATACCATAATTTCAATATTGAATATTCTTTTAATTAATCAAGTTATATATATATATATATATATATATATATATATAGAAATTTAAATTATAATATCACAAGGATATTAATGTCATTTGCAACAGAAAATTGAAATTCCAAGAGTTTTTTTTTTTTTCACACTAATAAAAGAAGTATAGCAATCACTAAAATTAATTAATTATTTTTTTTTTTTTTTTTTTGGGTTACAAGAGAATTCGAAATAACAACAAAAGAGATTAGAATCACAAAATTTTAAGCACAGAACCATAATATCCTAATAAGAACGTCCTAATTAACTGTGCTAAAAGCAACATATGAGTATTTTCTCTTTGAAACCTCACAAAAGGAGAAAGCAAAGTTCCTCGTATAACCAAGGGGTAAGTGTTCATTCCAAGGCCCAATAACCTTGACTTGGTCACTGCTGGTTGAAGATACAGATGGTCCACTGGGCCATTTTGTGCCTATACATGGATTATTGGGTTCTTTTCTTTTTCAAGGCTTTGAGAGAGTCTGGACCCTTGGCAATTTAGACCTCCCACGAAGCCACAACCTCAAGCTTCTAAGAAAACACACAAAACAATGTGATATAATATTACTTAGTCATAACAATGGAAAGAGGGGAAGTTTTATGTTAGTTTTCCAAGTCCAGAGGCATGCCGTATAAATTGTTAGAAAATCTTGAAAGATCTCTGAAAAATAATATTGAGCTCAAAATTTCTTACAATTCGACTAATTTATCTATAGATTTATGTCTAATTTAGCATGTGTAGATATAATATGAAATTGAGAGTAGCGTGTAATGTACACATTACTCGCATGTTATAAATAATGTAGCTTGTTGGTCTTTAAATGAGGCAGCCCAAGATGCAAGAATTAGGTCCAATTACAATTTCTTCTTCTTCTTCTTCTTTTGAAAGTAATAATATGAAAATTTGAAAATATTAAGTAGATATACCACCTAATAAATACAATTAAATATAACATAATTATATTATATAGATAATATTTAATATCACATAAATAATACTCATGTTTATTAAATAGTGTATTTATATAGTATGTCCATAAAAATTATTTTTTTTGTCTATTATGAAATTTATTATATAGTCAGTGAAATACTTATCTTAATTTTTATAAATTTTCTACTATTTTTTGAATTAAATTTTAAATTTTAAATGTAAGATGTTCTCTAGTTAATTATAATGTCACCAAATTAAAAAGTTATTTGAAAAAAGAAGAAGAAAAATGAACCAAGGGTGGTGATTTTGTGATGCGCCCGAAGATTCTTCGGCAACCTAGGGCTGGCTGGGCCTGGGATCCGCCCCGTTTCGTCCAGGGGACATATAAAACCTCCCCCCATGCCGACTTACTCGCAATTGACCACCTAGTAATCAATCATTCGGCCTCTTGCTAGAACCGGAACGCCCAAAGCAAAGCAGACCAGAGACTAAGATGGAGCAAACCTTCGTCATGATCAAGCCCGATGGGGTCCAGAGAAACCTGGTATATGTTTCTTTAAGGCTTCCTTGAAATCTTCATCTTGATTATGCTTTATTTCTTTTTGGTTCTTGTTGGGTCTTTCGAATAATCCTTTGGAAACTGTCTTTTATTCTTTCCTGGCTTAGTGGGTTGTCGATTTCTTGGGTGAATAAGTTCAGGGTCTCATACCCGTGCTGATGTAAGGAAAGAACTGATAGATCTGGTGAGTGCAGTTGGGCGGAGCTATCAAGAATCGAAATGTTTCCGAACTACACTGAATATTGATTTTACGATTACGGTTGTTTAATTCACTGTCTTGTTCAATTATGCTGGAAAACATAAAGATTTAGTCATATATTTCTGAATTTGATTATTTGTTGGACAAGTTAAAGGTAAATGTCTTGAGGAGCATTTGTTTGCGTTTCTAGGTTGGGGAAATCATCAGCAGATTTGAGAAGAAGGGTTTTTATCTGAAAGGTAATTTAATTTTTTTTTATTTGTCGATTTTTGCATAATTATTTTTATTTGCATAGTGGGTGATTGTTCAGAATTTGTTGCCTATACATGTTATGCAATTCCAGTCCACTACATGAAGCGTGATTGGCATTCTGAAGGCCAAGTTTAGACAGACAGTGACATTTGGAAAATGTTTTTCTTTCTCTTTTGTTTTTTCCTTGGGAGTCTGTTCTGACATGTCTAATGGTTTGCTTGTTGTACCTTAGGTTTGAAGCTAATTTCTGTGGAACGCTCTTTTGCTGAGAAGCACTATGAGGACCTCTCTGCAAAGCCATTCTTTGATGGGCTTGTTGAGTACATCATCTCTGGTTCTGTTGTTGCCATGGTTTGGGAGGGCAAGAACGTTGTTGTCACTGGTCGCAAGATTATTGGGGCTACAAATCCTGCAGACTCTGCTCCTGGGACCATCCGTGGAGATTATGCCATTGATTGGAAGGCAAAATTTTCATCTTTTCTGATGAATGATTTTTATATTATTCTGTACCCTAGCTAAATGTCTGATATGGATCCAACTTTTGTTGCAGGAATGTTATTCATGGAAGCGATTCAGTGGAGAGTGCGAGAAAGGAAATTGCACTGTGGTTCCCTGAGGGCACGGTCAACTGGCAGAGCAGTGCCCACCCTTGGATCTACGAGTAAAATTGAAACGGTTAAAACTGCCGATCACTGTCAAGGCTCCATTTCTATCGAATTTCTAGTGCCTGCGCGGGATTTATTGCGTTTTTAAACTGCTTGCCTGTATCAACTGCCACGTTTGTGTTCAGTGACTAATAGTTTATCCATCTGATGCGGAAAAGTATCATCTCGGTGAGGCAAATTGAGCTATTATTGATTCTTACTCGTATCTTCACGAGTGAATCATGAGGAATTGTAGAGGAACATGGACGCGGAAATGGACAGACATGCAGGCATGAGAACATATTTATTAACTCTTCAAGAATTCGTACTGATAGCATCTTAGCTGAGCCTACTTCGTTCTATATAGCGTCCTCGCCAGAAACGCTGGGTTTTTACCAAGAATCCTGCCTTTTCGCTCTTTCAAAAGGAAAAAGGAACAGGGGCATAATTATATAATTTGCTACATCCAAGCACCGAGCAACATATATGCAAACACAAGTACTATTTTCCGCCAAGTAAAGAAGCTGCGCTGACAGGACGCCGGCCTCCTACCTGAACTGGAACAAGGATTGATCTCATGGTTTCACACCCAATAATAAACCTGCAATCTGTGCACATCGGAAGACCATATCATTTTTCACACCATTTGAGCCTGAACACAAACACATTTAATCAATGGTTTCATCCGTACAATCCGAAGAAACAACTATCTTCATTCATTTTCCCAGTACAAGAAACCTGAGAAGTTCAAACAATCCTCCCTGAGATCAAGGGTTCACTAACATGGTTTTAGGTGATTTCATAATGAGCAGCACCACATCATGTCAAAACACAATCTTAAAAAGTGCACGCCGTAGCAACCAAATAGCAGTAAATGTGCCCAAATGTTGGCACAATTGTGGCTGATGTTGGCACGACTGTGGCTGTTATGAGACAGTTAAATCTCCAACTTCTATTCTACTGCATAAGAAGACTATATGAGGGCAGATCTTCTAACCGTGTTATATCTCCCAGCAGCAGCTCTCTTTCCAGTTGACGTCTCGTAGATTTCATAACCGTCTGTTGTGAAAACATCATATAGAATTAGCAAATAAAACAGCCATTCCGAGACATCTGATGGTGATACAGCAGAGGAACATCCTAAACACTAAATTATATGTGACATTCCTGGCTATCAACAGTTAAACAGCAACCAGCCTCATGCCAACACACTAGTTGCCCTGGCCTGTCATCTGGGCATCTAGCACACCACTTTCAAGCACTCATCTTTTTGCGAAACTCTAGAACTTAAAATGAAGCTAAAAGGTGATTAATCAAAGGGTAGAACCCTTTCTCTATCTCTAACAAGGAACTTTACAATGTAAGAGGGCATACATTGAAATCCATATATGATGCCCGCATGCTAAGCCATTGTTGATCCATTAGCTTGAAGGTGATGCAATAGAGAAGGTCGAATGCTGATTCACTCTCTGTTGAGAGGTACACAATTCAGAGCCAAAAGTACAACGACAAGTAGATTAACGGTAACATATAATCAAAGCAGATTTTGTAAAGAGATGTCTCCACATTGCAGTTAAATCAATAAAAGAGGAAAAGAAATTAGGAAACAAAACAGTACCATTACCTGCTAGAAACTTCAAGAATGTTGCTCCGACCATCGATCGTGGTTTGACTGTAGAGTGGATAGGCAAATAAATTGAATTTTAGAATCAAATTCAAATCCCAAATATCAGGTAAGACTACATCAGATGCCTATTAAGAATGTGTTATAAAAAAATAAAATTTTTATATTAGTATTTGTTGTGGATGTTAAGAATATGATCTAGCCTTGTGAGTATTAACATCAGGACTAGCCACAAGGAGGACGTTACTCACAAAATCCTAAAGGCAACGATAGAAGTCATCAAGAAGATCATTTCCAATGGACATACAAATGTCTTCCATGTCAGATTTAGCATCAAATAATGCAAAAGCAGATAGTTATTCCCATACCAAATGATGTCCAGCTTAAATGGATGGCCATCATGTACATATTGAAAAGAAAGCAAAAGCAAATGCTAGAAATGGAATAAAAAGATCTCAGATGCTTCGAATTATAACCTGCTTCAAGATCAAGCATCTGAATAAGCATAAATGTTATGTTGACACCAGCTACAGCAAATGGGTATTCCCACTGACCGATCACCTTCTCGCTTTTGAAGAAGATCTTGAAAGGAGCTCTGCATTCAGGATTAAAAGGTGATCACATTCAATTTCCACAACATTTTTATAGCTGCTTAGCAATTAAGTAATCAGAAACACACTAGTAATAAGTATATAAGAGCTTCCTCTGAATGTCTATTCAATATAGGCAAGAAAAGGTGCACATTAAGTTCTGAAAATTTTAAATATGGCACTATGACAGATACTGATAAAAGCCCAAAGCGCAGAAAGAATAACAGGTCTAAAAGAGACTTACTGGAAAATGCCTAGCAAAGAACAACAGGTTCTCCAACGATATAAGACCACCACCCCTGAAATATAGATTCATATCTCATGAATGTGAGCACACAATGGCAGTGGAAAGCAAAAACAAAATTCAGAGAAGACAATAACAGTATTTGAAAGAAGCAGTGGCCCACCTAAAATCTGTTGATGGATCTTTTCCTTGCCAACCCATTTCCTTCCATTGCTCAGATATTAAACCACAAAGTTCCTCATCAGGAAAGGCTGCATTCCAGAGTGCCCTTAAAGCTTCCTAGAGGAAAGCAGCAATATCACATGGTAATTAACAGATAGCATTCAGAGCTCACATATTGATGATCCAAACTATAAGCTTAATTCACCGTGGAAAAAAATTAGAGCTCGAAAGGACCGCAAACAGACAAACAAGCAATTCATGTCTAGAATAGTAGCACCAGCACTTCACCTCTACATAAGTATAATGTTGCATTGGCACAATATTTTGCATCAATAAGGTTAACAAAATGCTTAGCAGAAAAAGTACCTGGTGCTCAAGGATTGAACTATCATAGGCAACATCGATACGGCTCTGTAGCCTCTGCAAGCATTCCTCCTGACAGCAGCGAAGTAAAATAGCACCAGAAAAGTATTTATAAAATGAATGAGATTATGACATGCTCAGATGAGATGGGTGTTACAGGGGTAAATGGACATATTATCTCTGAGCACTTTATTCTTGGATTGGCCAAATTACAAAAGAGTGATAACGAAAAACATATAAAGAGAGCCCAAATTCAAGCAGCCCCAACTTAGCACTCTAAGAGAAACTTGGCAGGAAATAAGATCACAATACTGCAGTAGGACTGCTAGTCAGCTGGGCATCTCAAAAGCACAGGCTTGAAAAGGAAGCAGTTCAATTTTTGTAGCATAAAGTGGGATCACAATACTGCAATAGAAGTGTAGAACTGCTAAGGATCTCAAAGGAACTGTCTTGCTACACAGTGAAATGTCAATTTCTCATGTTTCACTAATAGTAATTTCCCTAGTAATGTCAAAAAAAGTGCATGTCTCATGCATTCTAAGTATAATTGATCATAGATCAACTTCTCCTCTTGCCTCAACAAAAATTAACTGATTTCACAAAGAAAATTTAACCAGCCCATTTAGGCTCTGGAAAGCAAAAAATAGATCATATCCTACTGGACACATTTCTAAAGATAAATCCATTGATACATGGAATACAAATATAAGCAACATAAAATAATTATAAGCGGAAAAGGCTACAGATTATATAGTAAAAACTATTTGATACACATTCCTGATTCATTAAGTGTGTTACACAGCAATGGTTTAACAGGAACACAGCACTTAGGGAAATCATTGCCAAACAACAAGAAATAAACATTCTAATCTCCTTTTCCCAATAGATCAAGACCCAAAGGAAAGGAAAAACATCTGCAAATGTCATATCACATAAGCAGTACCTGGGCAGGGGTCAAATCAAATGAAGGACGAGAATCACTCTCTCTTCTCTGAGCACAAACACAAGAAAGTCCACGTCCAAGCCATGCTGCAGATCCTGCCACAACCTCAGCTGTAACAAAACAAACCGTTTTGGTAGTGAAAATGGAGTTCATAAAAGTCCAACTGCAAAGTCCAAGGATCTGCCATACAGCAACCAAAAACCAAATGCTCTTCGTCCAAATATTGTGTGAATGAATAGATCAATGTTTCCAAACAACAAAAATTACACAATATCAAAAGGAAATTTGAAACATTTCAGAGAAAGTCTGTTAGTCGAATTGTTATGGTGTTCAGGATGAACACATAACAACTATCATCATTGCAACAAAAAGGGTTGAATAAAAAGAGAGAGGAATGATGCAGCTACCACAACAAATTTGCATATCAGCTAACATGAAGTTAGCAAGAAATTTACTGATACTCAAACCTAATAATAAATAATTTAATCTCTATCCGCCGATCAGGAATTCAAAATTCCAACGCCAAAAAAATACAAAACAAAATTTTTTTAAAAATTTCAAAAAAGCCACTAGTCAGAGATAGAGACAGTAAAACTTTAGAGAGAGAGAGAGAGAGAGAGAGAGAGAGAGAGAGAGAGAGAAATATCGCTAAGGACTTTAATAAAATTACCCGAGGTTGAATGGCAGTTATTGTTGCCTCGGTCTAGTCCCTGAGATATCCTCCTGACAGCGACAAACGATCCTCCTCTATCGTCCATCTCTCTCTCTAAATCCACTTCACCATCTTGGAAACCCTAGCAAAACTGCAGCAAAACACAATGATAAAAACCTGATCAGACCTTACGAGGTAAAAGCAATACGAAACGAAAATGGCTGTTACGCATTCAAATTTCACTTAATCTCACCCAAACCGAATCGGAACCACCAAGACTCGTAATCCAGTAATTCATAATCCAAAATGCGGGCCAAATCAACGCCAAACAGGATCCGAACCACCAAGAACTAACTTGAAACCCAAAATGTCGCGCTCTCTATGGAGAACAGAGAACGTACCGATTCTAAGCCCTTGGTCGAGTTCAAAGAAAAATGCGTTCGAATCAAAGCAGAAAACGAACCAAACACGCCCAAATCGAGATCGATAAGGAGCTCCCCGGATGACAGCAAGCGATTCTTGAAAGGTAAAGAAAGAGAATCTTGGAAAAAAAAAGAATATAATCTTCGTAATATAAAAAAAAAAAAAGAAAATGTGAAGGCGAAAAAGATTGGAGTTGAGAGAGAAGTTGCAGAGAGAATCTCTCTCTATCTCGCTCTGGATTTCTGGTAGCGTTTTCGTTTGGTGGGAGGGCCGATGATTTAGGAGACAGGGGGGGGAGGTCGAAGGATCGAAAATTACAAAATAAGTGGCGATTTTTTTTTATTTATTGCTTTTATTAGCTGACGCTCGTCAAATCTTTTTCTGATTTTTGGCGTCTTTTATTTGTCTTGATTTTGTGATTAATAGCAATGTGTAAAAAAAAAAAAAAAAAAGGTTCATATTAGTATTTTGAAAATTTATATGGAACTGTCTATTTACAAAGTCATTATTTTTTTTTATTTGTTGGATGAATATAATAAACTTGAAGATCATTTCTTCACAAAAAAAAAGAATCATGTGTCATTTATCTTTTCTTTGGGTACAATAAAATTTATACTCTTTATTAGTTTCAGCTTCAGTTAAAACAAAGTAAAATCGATCTTATTTTTAGTAAAACTGTCATACAAATTTTTCTTTTTTTTTTTTTTTTTTTTTCAAAACCAGTTAATTTCGTTTAACGCATATATTATAAGAGTTCATGAAAAAAAAGAAATTGCTTAATATCAATAAGAAAATGTAAATGTTATTAAGTTAAATTTTTTTGTCTCGATATTTAATGAAATTAAAAGTACCTCCTGAACTCATGAATCGCAATATTCCTTTGAATTTAGTCAAATCCAACTCATTGGAACGTAAAAAAAGCAAATGTGTTTAATATTTGAATAATATATTTACCATATTAATGTAAAATAATTTGATGTGCGACGGAGCAACCCTTCTTTTGAAGGGAAGAAAAAGGTCACATGGGATGTTGCCAAACGTGTCCCAATGTCTATGATGGATAAAAGTTCATTTGGAAGAGCGCGGTCCCACGGTAACATTGATTGCACTTGCTTACCCTTGATAAATACCCGCCTAAAATAATGGAGTGGCCTTGGTCCAAAGGCATAGGTCTCTTTTCCAACGAAGTTGACAGAGGCCTTTTTTTTTTTTTTTTAATAGGAATATTCGCTGATAAAATACTCGTAAATCTATTTTGGTTGGGATGCAAAAGTTTGCTTCCCTTTTTAATTAGACCTTGCTATATTACACGTGGCTCTTGACCTTAAAAAGAATAATCCCCCAATCATTTAGCTTTTTAGTTGATTTCTGTTGAAGAAATGTTATGATAATTTTGTTTTTATTATTTTGCTTAAAAAGATTTCTACCACTTGCTAATTTTTATTAATGGTTGTAAAATACAACAAGTTTATCAAAAAACAAAAAATCACTAATCAACAACTCCTTTTTGACTTTGAGAGCTTTTCACATGTTAAAGAAACAAAATTTATACGTTTTCAGAAAGTTCTGGTTAAAAACAATCTAATTTGTTATACTATAAGTTAATGCTAAATATCACTTTAAAAAAATTTTAATTTAATATTAAAAATTTTTATTTATTTGAGTAGATAATTTCTCGTTAATGAAATCATTTGATAAAATATTTTTAAAATTATTTATTTTAATAAACATAATTTTTTTATAATAAATTAATAAAATTTTTACAACGTTTAATATCATTTCAAATGATAATGACGTATTGAAAACAAAGGTGACAATTCCCATTTTCCAAACATTTGGCCTCAAAAAAAAAAAAAAAAAAACATTTAAACAGAACGCAAATATGTGAGTTCTTTTGGGGGTCTCTCGGTCCCTTGCAAACAAACAAAGAGCTGTAATTATGGCTTATATTCCAATAAGCTGTTTTGAAAAAGAAAAAAAAAAATTAATCCAGTAAACTTCTCAACAGAAGAAAAATACAAGAAAGCTGCGCAATTTTATTTTATTTTTTCCCCTAACCACTGGTTGCAATCGACTTTGAAAAGGTTAAACAAATCGTGTGCGGGCTGCTGCTTTTCCCATTGTAATTATCAACCTTTATTTCATTCTTTTGTAAAGATCAAAGCTTTATATTTAATGTTCGATAATGCTAATGACAATCACAAAGTACAAGTTTATAGCCACGAAGTCCCATAAAGAGTGGACTAAGCTTGAATATTACTATTATAATCCCAATCATGTATCCACCAATATTAAAAATTTTGTTTATAGTAATTTGATGGATACTAAGACTTTGCTAAAAAAAAATTTTATTATTATAGTTATGATTAAATTTTATTTAATGATTTTTTTTAAAGCAACTGTGTCCAGGAAAAAAAAAATGATGCCGAAATTTTTATTTTTCTGAAAAAGATGTTTTGCCAAGGACTCAAAATGAAAATCAAAATTGATCACGTCAATAAATGATTAAGGAAATTAGGGCATTTTGGGTGGTCGGGTGTTTGTCTGTCCGACCATTTTAAATGCCACAGCGATGGATGGGACTTGGCACAAACGACAAAGAACTTGTGGACATCGTGGTCATGGATCGCTGTCCCGGTGCGGTTGAGTGGCCATGCAAATGAAAGAATTCTGAAACATGGGGGGCCGCCTAACGCCTTTATTGAATATTTTAACCCGAGACAAATGGGAGTAAATTAGTATTATTATAATTATTAATCATATATTTATAATTTTAATTATTAATTATTACTATTATATATAATAATTTATTGTTGTATAATTAACGATTATATCTGCAAAATTCGGTATATTTTTTGTGAGTTTATATTTAATTCGTGTTAAGAATCTTGCGTTTATATACCATCTTTTATTATTTTCAAGGGTATTCCTTAAAAAAAAAAAAACATATAGTTGTATTTTTGCCTGAATGGTTCATCTTGCTACGACCCATATGAGCACAATTACCCAATTTAACGCTAATGCGAAACAAAAGTCATTCCGAATATCTGAATTATGTATGTTGCTTGTTGGCTATACACTTTATAATAGTACAAATTTCGCACTATAGGGATTCTTTTTTAATTAAATAAACCAACGTAATAACATGCCGGATCACAGAAAACTAACTCATAATTCTTCAAAATTAATACCATGTTATTACAAAAGAGTATCATTATATAACAACATATAAAAAGTATCATAAAGGTAATTTAGTAATCGTTTTGCATTCACTTTTATTATCTATGGAATCAAGTAAAATGTGATTGGTACCCATTTTTTATTGTTACTACATTATTTCACAAGTGTTGTTTTCTATTTTTTTTTATAATAAAATGAGCTGTAAACCTTAATTTTATCATCTAATCGCCCTTCAATTTGAAATTAATACAACTAATACATGGCATAATATATTTGGAGTATCGCCACGAGATAACTTTTTTTTTAACCGGCCAATCCATGATATCGTATCATAAGATATATTTATTATATACTTATGCGTACTATTTAGAGGAAAATGCTATAAACCCAAGATTCTTTAAGGTGTGTGCTCATCTTATACATGTGTCAAATGAGATCTACGTCGTCGTGGGTGTCATGTTGTGGCCTGCAAAAATGAACGTTCATATTCCTCGCTGCTGCTCGATTGTTAGGTATAATTTGTATCTATTATCAAGACCTCCATCCGTTCAACAAGCCACATGTTTGTGATGGGACCCACCATACACTTTTGATCAGAAATTGGCTTGAAGAATTTCTAAGCAGGGGTTGTCATCGATCGTGAGAGTTTAAATCAGGGTGGTACAGGAGAAAATGATGTCGGCTGCGCCCAAGCAAGGCTTTAATGAACTGGGTGTCTTTGTTTTGGGCAGAAATGACTGAATTTTATTCCATAAAACCACATGGGATGGGCCCAAATGGGGGCCTTTGTGTAAAGCTCTTGGAAATTTAAGAGGAGTTAATGCCTTTCTTCTTACAATCTTGAAGGAAAAAATTTATGAACCCTAAGTTTAGGGGGCGTAAATAAAAGTAAAATAATTTTATATGATATAAAAATTATAATGAAACAATAAATATTAGTATGAATCTCTTTTATATTATATAAAATATCATAAATACAATATAAAATATCCTACACGTAATATGAAGTCATTTCCCATTTATTAAAATTTGCTTGTAAATGGTAGTTAGCTTTTTACTCAAACTCTTGTCAGAACATCGTGTACAAATTTCTCTCAAGATATACTTCGTTATTCAATTTATAATAAATAGCTATGATTGAAGAAAATAATAATCAGTCCTACCAGAATGCATTTGAAGAGGAGCCCAACAGATTGTATAGGAGATCAAGCCTGTGTTCTTCAATTTCTTTTATACGTCTGATGGGAAATACATAAAACTTGTATCTTTTTGGCGATATCCTGATGTTAATTAAGATTCAGCTGCTATTGGGAGTATCAGTCATTTAATGGCTAGATCCTCTTGGTCGTTTCGCTTTCAAAAACCTGTGATAAGACCAACGTGGAATACATTTGCTAGTAGTAGTAAGTGTGACATGGAAGCGGGGGTTGGGGCTGTTTTCTCGCCGATTACTGCTGATGCGTAGCCAATTGAAATTAGGAGCCGGCATGAGAACCTATGCTCTTTCTCGCATTGAAGCAGTGACTTCCCCATCGGAGAGACTAGGAGAGTAAAATGGATGTGGTTGCTAAGACAGACGGACACTGAAAGACCAGGAACTCCTGCATACAAAACATGAAATTTCGAGACTAGTAAAATTCCAATTCTTAAAAACATTGCCCAATCTGGGCAATTATGCCCATTCAGCCTTACACAATCTTAGCCAACATGAAAAAGGAAAACATGCTGCCAAATCCACTCAGAAATCCAATCCTGTGTCAAAGAAATGGTCAAAACTACATATGTGAAAGAATGCTTTGATTCACAGATTGAATAGCAGATATGATGGTTCTTACATGGGCATGATCTTGAAGTGGAGAGAGATGAGGGACAAGACAAAGCATTTCAAATCCTGCAATCACATAAAAAGTAAATTAAGAACCAGAAGAAGAAAGTCACGTGTGAAATAATAAGATCAAATTAAATGACTAGCACATCCTCAGATTCAAAACATTCAAAACAATAAACAACATGCATGTTAGCATCCGTGATATCCAAATGAACCCTTACCATCGTTGGGATAATAATGATCCAACAAGGAAGGGTCCGCATTTTATCCAAAAACGGATACAGACAGACACCATATAAAAAATCCCAAAACCTTGCCGAAAATTGGGTATTAGAAATCCTTGCTTTTATTGGGTCCATATAAACTCAACTACAGGCCTTCACGTCAAAGAAGGTGGACTCCATTTAATGAAAAACAAAACATAGACATTCTGCCAGGGAAAATCACTAGATGCAGGTGCTGATTTTAGACATCGCTTCACTCCATGGGCTCGAAAGCACTAAATCCCCACATATCCATTTGCAATAAATTGCACTAAAATTTTCTTCCCAGGTGTTACAATGTCTAATTCACACAAGAATGCCCAATGCCCCACTTAGCCTCCCACATAACCATGCAGCCTAGCAGAGTTTACTAGGAAGCTAATCATTGAATGGCCAATATATTTGTAAGCCACACCGGAATTACCATCAAATAAAAACCATATCTGTTTTTCAAACATGGAACTTCCTATTCGTACTGAGTCGACAAAAGTATTTGGTAAGATAAACTCAATCCGTTGCATGCAAAACCGAACGTTATAGAAAGAGCAACTTTTGTGCAACCCACAGAATACAAACAAACGAGGAAGATACAGAAGAGGGGTCCAATTAGCTGACCTGAACAAGATAGTAGAATATGCGAAGCCCATCAGGATCCTTACTGCTCTGCACATCAACAAGTGAACCAATCTTTGAAGTAGTGAACGAGATATGCTCGTTACCCATCACAATCTCAAGCTCCTGTCGGCCCACCCGGTGGCGCTCTGGCCAGTTGCTGTCATCTTCCTTCATGATCTAACAACACCAACCACATCAATCAGATTAGAAAATTCCCCGAATAAAAAAGGCTCAACGTCATTCCAACCAACAAAAGCTGTTGAGACACATAAAATGACAAACTCCAATCAAGTCAAAAATTTCTGAAAGATAAATCAAGACAAAGCACATCAAAGCAACGAACGGAACATCAAATCAAGATTGAAGAACAAGAATCATTTCCATAAATAATTGAAAATTAAGAATCATAATGACCAACCAACATTGAAACCCTAAACCACACCGGTCTCCATCAATAAATCAAGCATCGAACAAAACTCGCTCTCCGAGACGACCCGGCTGCACTCCTTGAGCACGGCCGGAGTGAGGAAGACCTCTTTTCGGATCAGGGTGTCGTTCTTGTAGTTTAAGTTGTTGGGGCCAGCGAAGCTTGCGGTCTGCCCTGAACTCGAACTCCAAGAACTCGTACCCGTACTTCCCCTTATGCCCCCACGTAATACCGCAGGCAGAACTCTCCGTTTTCGTCCTCCGGCCATTTTGTTTCTTCCTTGTTTCAGATGCAATTTGCAAAAACCAAGAGTGCTTTTGTTTTTTCAATTCTTGAATTTGATACATTGAAATTCGATTTTAAAGGCGACTTAAATATGCCGCAGGAGGCTGCAGATTTTGCTTTCGACTCATTGGCCCAATGAAATCTTCTTATTGGATTTGGATTTAACTGTTAATGGGCGTGGGCCATTATTGTTTAGCGGCCTATGAACATGGCACAGAGATGATTCACATTGTGATATCAATACCTTTAATTGTATATTTATAATTTTAATCTTCAATTGTGAGTATTCAACGATTCAACTTTAAGACTTTAAATATAACGGGGACATCCGCATCTAATCAACGGCATACGCGCGCGCGCGCGTCTATATTTATTCAAAGTAAATCAAACGCAAACAAAATTTATTTGTCTAAATCAATAGATGAATCTAACTAAAGTTTTTAAATTTTGGAGAGAAGCTGACTGATCAAATTAGAATTACGCCATACACACATTCTGATTTGTTCTAAAATTCATTTTAGGAGGCAAACCAGCTATCATTATTACCAAAGAAATAAGCGAGATGTCATTTTTCTTCAACAGAATGTACGGGTGGGCAATTTTAAATTTTCCTTTTCTTTCCGTAAGGGGCATCCAAATGTCCAGACGTGTAAGATATAGCACGCGATACTGATTTGATCGATCTCCCAAACCCCACCAATCAAACACGTTCGACGTACAGAAAGAAAAATCTAGCAGGTGAGATGATGAGATAGAACATAGTAGGGTAAAGAAGATAGCTATCCCATTGCGGTTTTTTTTTTTTTCCTTCTTTTTTCTAGGATTAGCTGAAAAGTCGGACACAAATACGGCGAAGTTGAGTTTAATGTAGAATTTTTTAGTCAGATAAGAGCGGGAGCTTGTTGTCAAAAACAGGAAGTTAATTTGCAGACTTTTATTCTTAAATATTGTCGATAGTTGAATTACAACTGTTCAGCGGATTTTTTTTTAATGCTATTAAGAGAATTAAGTTTATTTTCCCCCCTGTATTCTTGTTCTTATTAATTGTTTCCTTTTGTCTACATGAAAATGTATATGAAGCAGAAGCAGCTGCTGCTTCGTATATATTTTCATGCTCTCCGAATGATTTAAATTTTGATATGGTTTCGCATACAATAAAAACTGAATGAGAACTAATTATTCAAATATCATGGTAGGGCACATCAAAATCTATATAAACACAAAAAAAAAAAAAAAAAAAAAGCCGGGGTGGGGGAGGGGGGAATTAATTTAAATACAAAAGAAGCGCTGCCATGACCAAAACAGCAATTCGCAGCACTGCCTCTTCTCTAGCCCATTAATGCAACCATTGCCCCCAGTAGCAATGACTCGCTAAAAAAGCTGACGACTCCATTCTTGCAAGCCGGCGACGGAGTACCGGTGGTCGGCGTGGTGGGAGAGGCGCCCGGAGCAGTTGGAGTGGTGCCGGCTGCCACGACATTGATTGCTAGCTTCATGCCACTACTGCAGTGACCTGGCGTGGGACAAAGGAAATACATTGGGCCGGCCTTGGACAAGGTTATTGTTGTGGCTCCGTCGCTATGGGTTTGTAATGCGTTGCCGGAGCTGCAGCTGTTGTAGTCGCTTTGAGACACTTGATCCACTTTGTGGGTGGTGCTATCGTAGTTGAATACTGTTTTAAGAGGAGAGGCCAGAATTTAAGCATTATTAATCAGTTGTTTGCTAGAAAATATATGGATAGGATCTGCAATTATTGGATTAAATAACCATACTAAGAAAGTCTAATTAATTTAATTACAATATATTTGCGACGGCGAACGTGAGATTAGGTAAAGATTGAAATCCCGAAAATTGTTTGCTAATTTATTTTATGACTATAAATTCATGATAAATTTCTGAAGAACACTAACTTTGAATTCACCAAATTATGATGAATGGGGATTCAGCTTACCGAGAGTGTCACCGACACTGAATGTTTTGCCCGCAGCCCAAGTGGCGTAATTTATTCCGAAGTTGGTCCAGCCGGAGTTGTCACCCACAATATGTGGTGCAGCAAAGGCTACCGGATTGAACAGGGCAAGAACTAGGACGACAGTTGCAATGGCCATGCCTAAAATGATTCGGCAAAAGACTCGGAATTCAAGAGAAGTTCGTGGCTGGCTGCAGGAAAGGTCGCAAAGTTACCTGTTGGCAAGTTAATATCTTATATAGCCAACTAAAGTGGACGCGAACTGCTATTTCAAAGGGTTGAGTAATTAGAAGAGTTAAGAAAGTCTCCACCCACCACTATTTTTATTAGAATAAAATAATTAACTAATGATTCTACCTAATGACTTAAGAAATTAGGTTCTCCACTAACCGAATTACAAAGTCGTCGAGTTCGGCTCCAAAAAATAATAAAAAAAGTAGCAACAGAAAGATACCCTATTAGGGGAAGAGAAATAGGAAAGGGAAACATAAACCGAGACTGTGAATATAATCAATATTTTTATGCGTATGGTCATTAAATTAAATATGGTTCATTTTTTTTATGACAAAAAATTTCATTCAATAAATTTCAGACTACTAACCTCTCCTATTTGCCTCATAGAATTAATATTAGGCCAATAATTTAACTAATGAGGTAGGACATTCAAATCTCAATTTCCACGAATTCTCGACATAATTGTGAACTTAGACTTTAATTCTGATATACCAACACGAGAACTAACAGTTATAAATAATATATATATATATATATATTCAAGCTACTTAAGGCAAGCCAAGCAATTGCTAGCACAAGCGAAGCTGATGACAATCGCAGACTCCACGAAATGATGAGTTCACCAGGAGTAATATATATATATATATATATATATATATATATATATATTTTTTTTTTTTTTTTCAGCATTAAGATTTTGCTATCATGAATACCACCTAATACATAAGAAAGAAACATCATCCTGCCGAGTTTAGGTTAGCATGTTCCCACATTTTCCGATCATTGCGTATTGAAAATTGCGTTAGTTATCACAAGAAAATCGTTATTATAGGAATTTGGTAATTTGGTTGGTGAGCTGCACCAATTCATTGGCATTGGCATGCGCAGACACATGTATAGATTTATAAAATGTGATTTTTAATTTTCAAAATTTAGGTCTCGAAAAGAGCTCCGATTTTGTCGATTTTTTTTTTTTTTTTTTTTTTTGCTAGCAACCAAGCATCTGTGCATTGAAAGGAAAGCAAGCCGCCGAGCATGCTGGCAAATCAAAGGACGCGTTTTGCTTTCCAAGGATCCGAACACACCTATTTTTCATGCCAACATTTAATCCTTCTTTTATAAAATCTTCGGCTCTATTGAAGCTTTTATACGTGCATGTACTTAAATGTATGTAACACGTGTTTTTCAATTATAGTTGACTTTAATATATTATTGATAATAGTAAACTTGAAAATTGAAATAAATGTTAAATAGAGGTAGGGTCTCGAGTTATTTATTATTATTATTATTATCATTATTATTTTGTCAATCATACGAAACAAATGAGAGTTGTGATATCACAAATAAAAACAAAAAAAAAAAAAAGAAAACTTCCATACTTCTCACTGTTGCTCTTGAGCTTCAGCCTTCCAAGCTTAAAAGATTCTAGATGGGTCTCCTGCTGATCTGTTTAATTATTGCGTGTACGATTCAACCTGCTTCCGACATGCACCAACCTTTGGTAACGAAAATGTGACAACGCACATTGCTTTGGTAGAAACTAGAAACCGAGTGTGATAAACCGGCATCAAAATCATTTTTGCATGTAAAATGACGCGAGAGACCATAAATTTGGGCTCCTTTTACACTCTCTGTATTTTTATTAAAAAATTAATTCAATTGTAAGTTATATATTTTTTTATTATTATAAACGTCATATTCCTTCACGAAGTTTAGAACCCAAATCTTAAAAACAAATAATAAAATTAAATATTGAAATGTTTTTTAAGAGTATAAAATAATAGATAGAACATTTTGCTGGAGGGATAGGGAAAGCTTTCCCCATAAATTAAGCCCCGCTCTGTAGACTTTGGCAAAGTCTATAACTGGACCTCAGATACGGGCTTGGGCCTTCACTTGTTGAGTTGAGTAATAATACTATTTTACCCATTTAAATTGTCCGATTGAATTACCCTAAATAAATAAATAATTTGACTTCAACATTATCTTTTTAACCAAACATACTTTTTTTTTTTTTTTTCAAGCTTAGCTCTTTAGGATTATTCATATCAGTATAACAGCAGAGTCGGGAAAAAGTTCAAAATTTTATGGGATAATGGAGTCTATTAAACATTTGGTATGCCTAGTGTCTAAGATACAATTTATTGTTTAAGAAATAGTTTGTCACGAGAAAAACAAAAAAAGAATATTAATCAAATTGAAAAGAATCAAGTATAAAAATGGATATTAATTGTAATTACAATGTCTAAGACTTATTTGATAAGATTGCAAGAAATTTTGGGAATAAAAATTAAAATTAAAAGGAAAAAGAGAAAAAACTTGTACAACATTTTTTGCTGTTATAGTTAGAACTTAAAAAGTCTGAACCAAAAATTCGGAGATTTTGCCGTTCCCAATTTCCGATTTTGTTTTTTCTTTGGTCAGTAAAATTTCCGATTTTCCAACTCCCCCCCAGAAATTCTCTCTCCAGGAACACGGATTTTAAGGAAAAAAAAAAAAAAGACGGAAAGAAAGTGGCGGGGGGGGGGGGGGGCGGCGGAAATGGCGGCCGAAGAAGAAGAAGTGAGGATAGAAGTGGAAGCGGTGCAAGCTGTGTACGGACATGATTGCGTGGTTCTCGATTCTCTCCCTCCCCATTTTCGCCTCCACATCAAGCCCCGCACCGCCGATGTCTCTTCCCAACAGGTCTCTCTATATTGCTCTCCCGCTTTTCTTCTTGTGGACTCTATTGCTGTATATTTCGGGCTTTTTTTGGGGGGGGGTGGGGGGGGGGGGGGGGCTTACATGTGAACATGATCAATCAAAGATTTTTGGGTTCTCTCTATTTTGGTTGATGGTCTCCTTTTTCTTTTATTTTCTCCCAAAAAAGAAATAGAAAGAAGCAATCTTTGAGATGAGAGACAGCTTTCGATGTTATGGATTTGGCTTAAAAGCAGTGAAAAGACTGAATCTTTCAAAGATCTTGAAGTTAGCGTTTAAATAAGTTAGCAGCAACAACGAAAGGTGAGAGAAGGCTGTGCTGGTTTTAATTGTTTCTATTGATGGAAGCTGGTTGGTGCTACCTTTTCAATTCCACTTCCGCATTTGCACTTATGCTATGTGATATTCCACCATGTTAGTATGCGTATTCTTTCCTTCCACGAACCATTCTTCGTTTCATATATGTCTCTGCTTTTCATTCTTGCAGTTTGTGGAAGCCATTGTTGGGATACGGGCAGGTCTCCAGGTATCATACAGCATTCACTAGATATCAATTATAAAGTGAAAAGTATTAGGTCTTTGTCGCTTTGTCATTGTTCTATTGTTTGCAATTCATTGTTAACTTTTATGTATTAAAGAACAATGTCATGAGCTGACTACTGTGCCTCTTTATATATGTGGGTGCTAACCTTCATCTATGTTATGTGGCAGTATCCAAAGGAGCCGCCCCATATTTATCTTACAGAATCCAAGGGTCTTGATGAACAAAGGCAGAAGGATCTGCTGAACAGTATACAACATAAAGCATTTGAGCTTTCCTCTTGTCTGATGCTTGTAGCCCTTTGTGAGGTATATGTACAGAACTATGGTAGCTTTTTTTGGGGGGAAACATTGACTGAACAAGATGCATCAGCATATTGCTTTGTGCCATTACCGAGTCATGAAAATTGTAATAGCACAACACTTGAGAAGTCATGGCTGTACTCACAGGTGCAAAACATTATTGGCAGTTGTCTGGTTGATTTCATGTTTACTAGTGGTCTCATGGATCTTGGCATTTGGCATAGTTGAAAGTGTCTCCTTTTATGGTGTCTTGTCCAGATTTCAGGCAAATAAATATGTTAAAAATTCATTCCTATCAGCTAAATTTTGAGTTGAAACACTCACATTTTTTGATAAATTGCATATTTAAACCTTTATATTTATTTGGTAAGTTGAGAAAATACTGGAAATTTCTAACTGTCATTTTCCAAATGGTTTTCTAGTTTGAAACATGTTGTCTACCCGCTGATCAAGTACTATTTTTAAGTATCAGGCACACATTTTCATCTTTTCTTTCCTTTATAATTTCTTTTTTGTGCATCTATATATCTGCAAAAATCCATTGAGATGTGTACACACAAATATATGCTACATGTAGGAAGCAGTGGAGAAGCTCTCAGTTATGAATCATCCAGATGGCGATTGCCCATTGTGTTTGTGCCCTTTGGTTGTAGGAGATGAACATAGTGAAACCTTACCATTTATGAAGTTGATGTCATGTTTCCATTGTTTTCACTGGTAGAGTTCCCCATTCTTTTGTTGTAGTTAGGTATGAGTTAGCAACTTGGTATCTAAAAAGCTTATTTTTTCTGTGATGTTATTCAAATTGTGGCAGTCAATGCATTAAAAGGTGGTGGAATTGGCTCCAAAAAGAGAGAGAAAGCAACAATGACATCTCAAATACTAGAATTCTGCAGCCCATCAGGGACATGGAATATCAGGATGGTACATTTGGCATGAAAATTATGGTTACAAATAACGATTGAATAAGGATAAGGAATTTTTTCAGCTTAGCATGATGACTGGTGATGGTTTTCTTGTTACTGTTGTTTTCTTCTTGTTAACTCTTATATCTGAGATCAGCCATTTATTGAGGTACTGTTAATTTTTTGTTTTAACTCTCCTCGTCAATGGTCCATGAAAAAGGAGAAAAAATAATTTCCTATATAGGCAAAAGAGATTATAGGCAAGGTAGTACACATTTTCAATTTGCTGACATTGATGCCTTCAGTTTGAAATCCTTAACCTCACTTAAAAGCTTGAGCTGAGGTATACTGAGATTTATGGAGCATTCTTTCTTGTTATCATCTTCATTGTGGGTAAAAATAGGTGTGTGGTTGCTGTTATTTTTAACAATCTGGTAGCCAATTTTCAAATGTTATATCAGATGCTCCTCCCCCATCTGCTTACCCCCCTTAGTATTGCTGCCATTCTTTTTTAGCATAATGCTTCTTGCTTCCTTATTTAAAAAGTCTTTCTATCATGTGCTTAATTTCTTGTGATGAATACTGTGTAGATATGCATGGAAGAATGGAGGGAAGTATGGGAAACTGTCCTGTTTGCCGCAAAGTTTTTCAGGCCAAGGATTTTGAGCATGTGATCGACTTGGTTGGAACATGCTCCTCTCAGTTGGTATGTTGTCTAAAATCAAAGATACTGATTTGTTATGGCAATGTTATCTTTAACATTTGCAATATTGGCCTTCATGGATGAGTCATGGAGCAACAGGAAAGTTGCTCCATTGCGACATGGAGGTCATAGGCTCCGGTTATAGAAACAACCCTTTTGTAAAGGTGCATATATCTGGTCCTTTTCCAGACACCATAGAGTCGGAGTTGTGCAATGGCCTTTTCAGTTTCCCATGAAAAGAGAGAATAAATTTAGAATTTTTGTGCAATGTAATGAAGTAAAGATTTTGATGCTAAAAGCCTTTAATATGAAAATTAGTTTAGCTAACTAGAAATTCTTTCTGCTATTTTTTGTTTGCTTTGTGGATGAGTGGTGACCTGAAGGCATATGTTCAAGCCTTCTATGTGACTTCTTTGGATTATGCACACTGATCTAACAATACTGTTCTTACGAAGCTGAGTGTTAGTCTCACCACAAACGAGGAAATATTATGTTGTACTATATGGATTAGCAACTTTGCAGGGTGCCCTTTTCGCTAATGACTTTTTTTTTTTTTTTTTAATCTTAGAGCTCTAAAGAAGCAGAGTCCAATGATGACAAGGAGCTCCTGCAATCTGATTCAGAGAAAATTAGAAGACAGAAATTTGAGGCCATATTGAAACTACAAGGAGAAAGCGGTGGCTTAATCGAACCAAGAAGAGACCTGGTGGTTTTGCCTGGAATGTTTCTTCCTCGGCCGGTCTTATCTCCTACTCAACCAAGGAACACGGAAACCGTTGAGCACCATCAAAGTGACCACCCAACTGTCTCCGAACAAGCCAATATCAGTAGTTCTTCAAGAGGAGCTGCGTCGAACTATGACAGGAACTCAGGCAGGACGAAGCACAGGCAACAAAACCCCAGAAATCAAGTCAAACAGTGGGTGAGGAAAGAAAATAATACCCGAAAGTGATTGGAGAAAGCATGCAATTTTTGAGAACCTTGTTGTTGGTGGATATATGGAGATTTTTTCTCGTCCTTGTTTTCAGATATGTAAAGCTATCATACTTAAAACATCCAGAATCAGAATGCCGCAACAATTGAAGCAAAAATAAGTAATGGGGTGTGCGGCGAAGAGAGACAATTATGGTCCTGAATTTTTGGAGCCCCAGTGGGTGGGGACGTCAAGTACATTGATGGCAAATGGATGTGTTATTATCAATTGATTTTTTTTCTCATATAAAATCAAACACTCAAAAGTCTCATGGATTCATTTAAACATATAAGGAAAATTTAGTAATATCAGGAAAATAGCGTGAAATTGGGATTTTTTTTTATGTTACAAAAAAGGAGAGTCAATATTAGGAAAAGAAAGAACATTAAATATTTATACAACTTGGCCTTTACTGGCCACAATTTTTTGATATGCCAGTGGCTACCTATAAGTAGATAAGATTCTGTTCCACAAAATTGGGAATGACAGAGAGAGAATGGCACGACGATTGCGATTCTAGAGAAGAATAACGTTGACTATTACAAAAAGTTTTGATTTTTTTTTTTGACTTATCACAAAATATTATATTAATTAATGTGTGATTTAAATATTTTATTAATAAAAAATTATTTACTTTGATAGAAATAATATTTTTATGATAATTAACCTTCTAGAAAACTTCTTGTGAACCTTCTCATGCCTTCCGGACACTTCCCCTTCTTCCTTTCAAGTTAAGTGATTACGCGAGATTCAAAATAAACACTCCTTACTTATAAGTTAAATAGTTCAGTGAGATTAAAAAATTAGTTATAAATTATATTTTAATATACTCTTTTACATACAAATTTGTTAATTTAAAAGTGTAAATAAAGAGTTTACCTTAAATGTAAAAATGACATAATTTAAATCTTCTCAATTTTCAAATTCTTGTAGCATATAAATAAATTGTGTATTTTAAAAATTTAAATTAGTAGGTAAAGTTTATGAAAAGGTAAGCATACTTAACTGTAATTTTCTTTCCACTTTTAGTGAGCCCCCTCACCATTATCACAGTTCCTATCTCCTGTATGTCTAAATCTTTTCATTTAATTTTGTTGGATTCTTCCCTCTGCCCATTTAATGCCAAACTTTCCTCCACTCTATTTCGATATCAGGTTTACTATCAGTTCTATCTAATTAAAAATAATATTTAAATTTTTTTAAAATTCAAATATTTTTGCTAAAAATTAATAAATATACAACGATGATAATAAGATATGCAATAAGTTATGAAAACATTTAATAATATTTAGTCATATATCCTTTCGTCATTGATTATACATTTGTGTTTTTGTTAGATGTCTAGTAATTTTAGATTAAAAAAATTAAAAATAAATAAATTCAAAAGATTAATTTTTATTAAGTGAGACCAATGGCTTGGAGACAAATTCTGATGCCAGGAACTTTTATTGTTGATCTTATATTCCACTCCCATTCTTGCGGGCCCTTTGTTCCTGGAAAGACCTTTCTACGTACGTGTCTAAAACCCCTCATTTAATTCTGTGGATTCTCCCCCCCCCCCCCCGGGCCCCCCCGCGGCAGTTCCAGACCAACTCTCTATCCATTTAACGTCAGGATTTCCTCATCATTAAATTCGGTTTCATCGTATGCCTATTCCTCACTGTGTGCTCTTTGTGCAAGCACCCAATACGTATGAACCGCTAACAACAGTCATCATAATAATTGAGACCTTTTCTATATAATGATCATCCCCTGCTCCCTGTCTCAAGGGACTGGCAATTCAGGTCAAAAGCCTTCATGCACATAAGATCCAAGAAGGGGCATTTTCGATGGGAACTACACGACCGTGCACAACGCTCCTGTCAACACCTATGACGCAACAACTCAAGATGACGAGAGTTCAAGGCTGCACCCTCACTCAACCCGAAAGACTAAACAAAAGTCTTGTAACAAAGAAACGATATCTTGAGCTAGTTGGTGGTCTGGAGGCATCCTCCACCCCTCGAACTGCTAAACTTGGCAGCCGGTGGACGGAATATCAAGGTATCAAAAACTGGGAAGGGTTGCTTGACCCGCTGGATGATAAGTTACGCGAAGAGATTCTCCGCTACGGAGGGATGATTAGTGCCGCATACTCGGCCTTCGATTTCGACCCCTCTTCGCCCACCTACGCCACCTGCCGCTTTCCCAAGAAGACATTTCTGAAGCGGACGGGTTTAGCCCAGACCGGCTATCGAGTAACCAAATATCTATATGCAACATGCAGTGTCCAGCTGCCAGCTTGGATGGAAAAGGCCCCAAGCTGGATAAGGAACCGGTCCTGTTGGATCGGCTACGTGGGAGTCTGTGAGGACAAGCAGGAGATAGCCAGGCTAGGACGGAGAGATGTGGTAATTGCCTTCAGAGGCACTGCCACCTGCCTCGAGTGGCTCGAAAACCTACGGGCCGCGCTCACTCGTCTCCCAACACCAGCAATGGGCTCTGATAACCTGCCAATGGTAGAAAGTGGGTTCTTGAGCATTTACACCTCGACAAGTGCAAAGGGCCAGAGCCTACAAGAAATGGTTCGTCAAGAGATTAAAAGGCTACTTCAATCCTACGGGGATGAGCCTCTTAGCATAACCATCACGGGCCACAGCCTTGGCGCTGCACTCGCTGCACTCGCGGCCCATGACATCAAAACCACCTTCGATCGTGCACCCTTCATCACCGTCATCTCCTTCGCCGGCCCCCGCGTCGGCAACCACAGCTTCCGGCAACAATTGGAAAGACAAGGCACGAAAGTCCTTCGAATAGTGAACTCGGACGACATAATGACGAAAGTACCTGGGTTCGTGATCGACGGAAACAACGGCGTGGCAAAGCCCAGCTGGATCCAGAGGTGCGTAGACACAAAATGGGCCTACGCCGAGATTGGTCGAGAGTTCCGAGTCCGCAGCAAGGACTCTCCGTACCTAAAGAGCATCAATGTCGTCACAAGTCACGATATCAAGACGTACCTACACCTGATTGATGGATTTGTGAGCTCCTCCTATCCTTTTAGAACCACCGTCAATAAGATGCTCCGCAATTGGCGTAGACACAGAGAGCTAGCTTTGGATGCCGGTGGGGTAAGAGCTGACCAAACTGGAGCAAGACTCCTACAAAGTAAAGAAAAGGCCAAGAAGAGTCGTACTAGAAGATCTAACGTGGGCACTTCAGACATTATCAATGAAATAGTTGAGACAAGTAATAAGGTGAGAGAACTTCTCGTACTTCAGATGTCTGGGGATTTTGGTATTCCCGGAGTTGACAAGGTTTTCGAGTTTGTAGGCTTTCGTCAGAAGATTGCGTGGAAGCGAGACTTGAACGTAGAAATTGATCGAATATTTATATTGTTAAATTATTTTTTGTCAACTATGTTATATTGTTAATAAATAATACATTAAGTAGTAATTAAAATTAAATAGTGTAAATCTGTATTTTGCATATGTTTCTAATTCAGCATGGTAATTACAATAATTATTATTTTCGCACTATTTAATAAATTTCAACGAAAAGTGAAATTCGTTCGCTTGCTAGTGATTGAAAATGAGAATGGACTAGGTGGGCTGGGCAAAAGTGGACTAGATACTTGTGCAGACGGACCAAAATGGGTTGGCTACTTCTATAGATGTAAGAGGGAGCATCGGCTGGATCCCTAGCTAAACTATATTTCTCTATTTCTCCCCAGGCCCCACTTCTTTATGTATATTTAAGTTTAATTTTTTGAAATTGGCCTCTCTTTTCATAATATCAATTGGCACTCTCTCATTTTGACCTATTTAAGTTTAACAACAAAGAATTAATCTTAAATAATTCATAGAACTATTAAAAGTTTTATTTGTAAATAAAAAAAAAGTGTAAATAATCAAAGGTATAAAATTTAAAGAGAGACAAAAAAAAAAAGCCAAAAGATCATGAAAAATATACTTATTGAAAATTGCAAGAGATTACATTGTGAATAAATTAGTGATTCTAATTTGGATTAAATTTGTGTTATTTCACTTATTTACGAGCCATTTTATGAATTTACTACTGCACAACCTTCCAAGCAAGAGTTGTCCAATAATAAAAGCAAATCAACGTGATCAAATTATCATTAATTTGTCATTTTTATGATAAATGATTATTTTTATAAATATGTATAGATGTATTTACTCATATAAAAATAAAAAAAAATTATTCAAATGTTTTAAAATATAAAAAATTGTGGAAACAAGTTACATACTAATCTTATTCCTTGACTTTAGTTGCCTGTTTTTGGCTATTCTTCATTTTTCTTGTGCACATGCTTCGACTTTATTTCTCCTAAATAAAACCCGATTGATATTGACTTACCAAATAAAACAGTCGAATACTTAAATCCGAGGGCATTAAGTATAATCATTAAGTCAGAGCCACAATATCTTAAATTCAATCCTATTTAAGAATATTTTATTTTCTTGCCCTTGGCTTGATGAGAGGGACCTTCAATCTAATCGAATGCCTCTTTTTGTTTGTTGCTTTTTTTTTTTTTTCTCTTAACTTAAAGATTAGATGCCAAATAAGCTATCCCGTTGATTGATTAAAGCAGACAGATCCTAGCAACCGTGAATTTTCTTGGTTTTCTCCGCCAATTTTTTATATTCGGCCAGCTGAACCTGTGCACGTCAAACTCTTGGCCAAAATAGCTAAAACCTAAAATCAAAGAAAAATTGGTCCCACACGAATGTTTGGTACCCACCACCCAATAAAGCCACAGATAAAAAGGTCTCCAGCCTCTGAAAATGCGCTTAAAGAGTGATAGTTTGGCGACAGCGCAAAAATGCTTATTTCATATGAGCGAAACTGCCAAAGCACAATGGCATTCCAAACAAGCAACACCCAGTTCTCGAATATGCCTCCTCAAGAGCACAAAATCTTGATTCTTCCTAGAAAGTTTCAGATATTTCTTCCTTGTATAAACCATTATTGTTTAAAGCACAAATATGTCAACCCTTAGTTGTAGTTCCTCAAAAGCTGTCTTTTGCCATGGAAGTGTCAGATATTTCATAGTCTTTTAAAATCATCATTCGTACTTCCTGTATTTGCGCGCTTAAACCCCGCCACCACTTGTTCCCCCCACCCCCCCCCCCCTCCCCCCAAAAAAAAAAAAACCTGTCAACCACTTGTTTAAAAAAAAAAAAAAGAAAAAGGAAAAAACCCTGCCAATCACATGACGTGCTTTTCACTAGTGGAACTTACTTATCTTCTGATAATGTATCAGAAATGGATCAGAAGGTACTCAGCTTTACTTGATTTCATTTTCCTAGAGTACGAAACTAGACGAGAACATTCCAACATAATTACCTTATTGAGAGCATAGAGAAGAGAGAGAGAGAGAGAGAGAGAGAGAGAGAGAGAGGAAAATGGAGAATATCCTGGAAAATCAAAACCCATTTTCTGGTTAGTGTACATTGATAATTTAAAGGTACGCGGTGCCTAGTGGGAATTGTTGGAGGCAAAGAATTTGGGGCTTGCACGAGGAACGCATTACAAAGTTCACATTTTGATCAGCTTGATCAGGGGCTTGAATATCACTAATACGTCCACCAACTTCTTTCTCATAATGACTCTTACTTTTGTGTGCAGTGGATTAATGTATGTAAATGAAAATTCAGTGGCACGACGTCTACTCCTTTTTCATGAATTGCATGAAATAATTAAATATTTTATTTGCCATTGGCTTGGCTTGACTTGACTTGACTTGTAAAGTAAACAATGTCTTTCTAGTCGAGCCATGTATTTCAACCATTTGTGTAATGGAAGGAACAGTAAGATAGGTGTTTTTTTTTTTTTTTTTTTGCCTTCAGTTCATGTTTGTGCCTTAACTTGTCTTAATGGTCTTTATCTTCTATTGTCCCCACCGCCACAAATATATAAAAGAAGAAGAAGAAGAAGAAGAAAATTTAACCAATTTGTTTTTTGTTTTATTCAAATCGGAATTGAGTCCTTTGTGTAGAAATTTGATAGAACCTAAACTTCTTCCCCCAAGAGCTTTACACAAGTGGTAAAGTTTTATTTCGTCTAGTGGGTAAGATAATAATTGCAACTGCTAAGAGAGGCTAGCCAAACAAAGTCTAACCCCAATTAGCATTGAGAAGAGGGAATATGCCTTGATACATAGGTATCCATCGTCCATGCAGACAAAGAAGCGTCCAAGATATTTGATCAGATGAAGGTGGGGGGGAAGCGGATCTGCTTGCCCATCTTCTTATCTGATGTGATTTAAATAAATAACGTGATTTCCTTTCTCGTGCGGAAAATTTTTATTTCTCTATTGTGTAGGTACGACTGATTCTGAGAGAACAAGTAGAAAGTGCGGCCACAAAATGAATGGACTGTAACCGGAAGGAGTATAAAACCAAAGTAGTGCTGGTATTTATCTGACAAAGTGGACACGGGCAATTAGAACAGAAATTTTGGCTTTGGCATAAAAGTAAACTTTCCATAGCCAAACTTCCTTGCAAACTCCCAATTCCATAATATGATAAATACCCCAAGTTCATCTACGATTATATAATATTTATTTTATGCAAAACATTAGGCAGCATTAGTTTAATTTTAATTTACGTGATACAAAACCGATAATGCTATTGGACGTATGGACCATCTACATGAGGATTTGAAAATTTGGAATGAAAAGTATAAATTAATAGCTATCAAATATAAAATTTAAGATAAAATATGGAATTTAAATCGCAAACTTCACTATAATTTAATCTGATATTCCTTCATTCAAATAGAAAACAAAAATAATAATAACTTCTTTAAAGCCTAATTCTCGAAAAGGTCTAAATTAACTAATAAGGCCAGGAGTACACTTTTTCTATCAATTGAGCTAATCTTTAGTGTTATAAAGAGGTTGGTTTGAATAACAATTATTTGGAAAAATCTAATAGATGCGGCATATAAATACCATTTCAGTCAATTAAATCGTCAAAAACTCGGAGCCAAGCCGACTGAGCGGGCGGCGCGGGGGCCTCTGCGACGCGGCCTGTGAAAATTCTGGTCGGAAAGAAAAATTTTGTCATTTGCAGATGGGGATCAGTGCGGGCCCAGGCCGAAATCTTTCTTCTAGAATCGACGTCGTTTAGTTCCGGTAACTGAGGGGTTGCAGCCGCTTTTTTCTGTTATTTTTCATCCAACCTCCTCCTACCGACCTCTCTCACTCTCACGTTGCCCAAGGTTGGTCTCCATATTTTCACTGTTTGTGCATGCAACGCCGTCCACTTTTATCTCTTTCTTCGCCACTCGCCATTGAGCTTCTTTCTTCGCTTATAAAAATGTCAGTCCTGCCCAAAAAACCAACCAAAAAAAAAAAAAAAAGGAGCATGAGAACTGAGAACATTAATTAAGGTTAAAACCGACGACAACAAAAAGATCCATAAAAAAAAAAAATGAGGCTGTCTGTCGGAGCGGCAAGGCCATCTTTGCCATCTATTGCATTTTCAAAGCACCAGATGGAGGAAGTACTTCAAGCTGATAGATTGCTGGTACGACGGCCTCTTAATAATAAGCACTCCTCGGCAGTTCGTTGCCGCATCGCCAGTAGCTCAGCCAAGCTGGGCAAGAAGTGGATGGAATATCAAGGAATCAATAATTGGGAGGGCTTGCTTGACCCACTTGACCACAATTTGAGAAGCGAGATTTTGCGGTATGGGCAATTGGTAGAAGCTGCGTATCGCTCGTTTGACTTTGACCCTTCTTCTCCAACGTATGCAACCTCAAAATTTCCAAGGAGCTCTCTTTTGTCCAAGTCTGGAATCGGCGAAAATGGATATCGGACTACAAAGAATCTCCGCGCCACTTGTGGGGTGAGGCTGCCAAGGTGGGCTGACGGGGTCCCAAGCTGGGTGTCCACTAGGTCCAGCTGGATTGGCTACGTCGCCGTTTGTCAGGACAAGGAGGAGATATCCAGGCTGGGCCGCCGCGACGTGGTGATCGCTTACCGGGGAACTGCTACCTGCTTGGAGTGGCTTGAGAACCTGCGCACCTCCCTGACTTGTTTACCTGCCACTAATGTGGGTTCTGCGAATTCCAGTACTGTCCGCGGGCCCATGGTGGAGAGAGGGTTTTTGAGTCTCTACACTTCGGGAACTTCCACGATTCCGAGTTTACAAAGCATGGTGAGAGAGGAGATCGGGAGGGTTCTCGAAATGTACGGTAATGAGCAGATCAGTTTCACGATCACCGGTCACAGCCTCGGCGCTGCGCTCGCCACTCTAACAGCATACGACATTAATTATACTCTCCGTGACCGCGACACACCGCCTATGGTCACCGTCGTTTCTTTCGGTGGGCCACGTGTCGGTAACAGGAGCTTTAGATGCCACCTGGAAAAGTGTGGAACCCGAATACTTCGTATAGTGAACTCGGATGACCTCATCACAAAAGTGCCTGGATTCGCAGTGGACAGCAATAACGTGGCAGGAGTTGCGAGCTGGCTGCAGAAGAGCCTGGAGTGCACGCCGTGGGGATATGCCGAGGTGGGACGGGAGCTGAGGCTGAGCAGCAAGATGTCACCGTGTCTCAGTAGCAAAAGGGATTTTGCCGCGTGTCATGAGTTAAGCACGTATCTTCACTTAGTCAGGGGATTTGAGAGCTCTACGTGTCCTTTTAGTCAACAAGATCCTTAGATAGGCATCCCAGAGAAAAGCCAGATAGAGACGCAAATTCTGATAACATACATAATAATAATAATAATAATAATCTAACAATAAACGAACTCTTTAATCACTAAACCTCATCTTTCGATAGTGATGGGACGCTGAGTTTGGTGTGCATAAGATATATATCCTTGGACTCTCGTGCACCTTTATTTTTTTTTTATTTAAATGTGAGCATAAGTTGAAATTCAAAGTTTGATGTGCTCCTTTTTTTTTTTTGGTCTTTTCTAGGAGGTGGACATACCTTCCATTCCGTATTAGTTTACAAGATCAATAAATTTATATAAATTGTTTATTCGAGTGATATGAAGCTAGTCTCATCGTATTCTAAATTAATATCCATTGTTACGAGATAGAGAGTGCTTGGCCCCTCGGATTATGCAGCCTCGTGTGAGATGATCGAACACCACTATTGCCTAACTTGCTATTGTTCATCCTCTGACGACTGCGTTATTGTTTTTCCATGGCACCAAACTAGGATTACGGACTGCACCGCTTATCAATTTTCCTTCACTCATCCTCTTCTTTTAGAGATCGACTTAAGACATCAAAGTATTAACGTCAATTACAAGGCCGGCACCTCAAGTTATCTTTTCCTTACAGGTGTTCGGTCCCCATTTTTGTGATCCCATCAGTGTCATTGTCCCTCCTCCGCCCAAGTTATTAGTTTTTAGAAACCAACCAAAAAAAAACAAAAGAAAAGAAAAAAACAACAATGCTCTAAGCACCATGTAAAAGAATAACAAAGTGTTGCTTGAAGAAAGCGGAGTATAATTACGATACTTGTGAGGAGGTCTCCTTCATTAATAGCTATATGACGATCTTTCGGTAGGTTAGTTGTTGAAATCCAAAAAAGAAAAAGAAAAAAAGAAAAAAGATTCAAACACCCATGGTATGAAACGACAGCGACTGTACACAACGGCCCAACGGCGAAGTGGGCGTTTTCAAGATGACAGTCGGTTTTGACGGTGGGATCATCCAAGAAAACGACTAGCAATTGGACCCCAGAGACGTGGGAAGGTCCTAATCAAATAATTCTTAACACATTGTTCTTATTTTTTGCTACTGCACCTTACTGATAACCTATCACCCCTTTATGAATTTCTCTCCGTTTTCAGTCCATAATTTATGTCTTTCAAGGCTTCTGAAGTTCCTCGTTGATTATTAGCCAACGTATATCGCCTTATATTTAAATTAAGTGTGAAAGCTCTAATGCCATTTCCACATAAACTTTCGCCATACGAAACTCGGCTGGACATTTATATTCGAGGAGGCCAATATTTTTAATAGGGTTTTGCGTGGGCAAATTAGCATTATGTCTATATTTATCGGGACTAGTTGTGCTAATAATAATCTTATATTTAACTAAAATTGCCACACATATTGACGTAAAAAAAAAAACTTTCATATTGGGAGGAAAAAAAAATTCAATCCTTGCCTCAAGGTTGAAAAAATACAACGAAATCCGTGGCAGGATTAAAAAAATAAAAAAATATGTGGAACATGCCGCTATAAGATAAAACTTTTATCAAATCATAAGGCTTGGACCAGGTAGAGAGTACGGAGGAGAGACTGGCCGTCCGACCATCACCATGAAGAAGATGGCGACAAAGGTGGGTTGACGGCGACCTTAAGAACATATAGAACCAACTTGATCAAATAGTTGCAATTGGCAAAATGTGATCCTAACAGAGCTTTTATTTAATATATGGGAGGGGGACGAAAACAGCGTACATGGACAGAGCGGGGGTCCCTTTCAGAGAGAGAGAGAGAGAGAGAGGGAACGTGGCGAGGGCTTTACCTGGGGTTCGGAATTAAATGGAGGATAGACCCGAACCCACCATGCCCTCTACAGCGTATGAAATTTGAGGATGATGGGCTCACTTTTCCTTGAGGTGCTCTCCTAACCCAATCCATTTCTTCTTGACCTCATTAAGACAGAAGGTTGCTCGCACCTAATCGATAATCATCCCTTTTTTAACACCCCCACGAGGCCAGGTAACGGCATTTTTCGGTTTATAAAATAACGACAGTAACCCAAGGCTCTGTTGTGGCCTGAGCCTTAACACGGCCACAGAAGTCCAGCCCTCTGGGTCCATAGTCACTGTTAGCGACCAATTGCTAGTTACTAGGCGTTTAAGGTAAAGGATTACCGAATTGCGTTTCATCTGGAAAGCGAAGTTATGGCTATTAACGCACACCCCAAACCGACGGCTCTAGAAAATATACGATCCACAACAGACAATATGTACTTCTCGTGTCGGTCATACTATAAGATACTGCATTTAATTAATCAGGTTCCTAGAAAAATGCCAACATTCAATTTTTTGAATAGACATTACTCGATGTTATATGTATATACCCATTACATCTAAATTTGGGTTTAAAATTTTATTGCTGTTATTTGTCGCTGTAGAAGTTAATAAGCATAGAATGCATAATTATTCTTTATTGAAAGACCTAAATAGAAAGATTTCTTCTCTTTTTCATAACAAAAACTTTTTTTTTATTATTATTATTCATCAATTAAGAAGAGTTGGAAAAAAAATACAGTAGTTAGATAAAAAAAAAAAAACAAGCATATAAAAAAGAATATCAATTTTAAACATACAAATAAACATGAATTTGAGTCATTAATAGATGCATAATATGAGATAAAATCTGGGGGAGAGGGGTAAAGCAGGATTGAGAAACTACCACATCTTGTGAATTAGTGTCAAACCTGGCATAAAAAAAACCTTATGTTCACGGTAAGCATAATGTCACGGAGTTAGGCTTGGACGTGCTAACCCGTGCGGCACTTAGTCGATCTTGCGAGAGAAGATGCTAAGTAAGCCTTGAATTGTTCGAACGAACCAACGGAAGACTTGTGGGAGGCAAGTAACCGAACAAGAAGAACTTGAGAGAGCTAGAGAGAGAGAGAGAGAGCACAAGAGCTTTGCAAGTGAACTTGTATTGAATGAATGAAGAGGTGATTTACAAATGAGAGGAGTGGGGGTATTTATAGTAGTTCCACCTCCTTGATGTGTGGCTATAATTTCTCTAGATCTAAAATATCTAAGATATTTACAAAAGAGAATACCTAAGCGCTTACCTAAGCGGGGCGCTTACCTAAGCGCTTACATAATGGAGGCGCTTACCTAAGCGCTTACATAAGTGAAGCGCTTATCTAAGCGCTTATGCAGAAGGTGATAAGTGGGCTAGCTTCTGGGCCATCATTTGGGCTAGCTCTTGGGCCATTATTTGGGCTAGGCCCTCATCAATTGGATGGGCCGTGACACATCCTCCCCCACTTAATCCTGCGACGTCCTCGTCGCATTTTCAGCCTTAAATTGCCGGATGTGATCGGCAAATTGCCAAAGCTGGTCTTCTCGTTCCCAACTAGCCTCGTGGTCTGGCAGAGCCTTCCATTTGACTAAGTACTCGGTATAGTTGGGAACTCCTCTTCTCCGGATCACTCGATCAGCAAGGATGCATTCCACCTCCTTATTGAATTCGGTGACCACAGCTGTTGGTGCGCGTTTTGACTCGTTTCGGCTTTGATCCTCTTCGTCTCCATGGAAAGGCTTTAGAAGACTTACATGAAAAACGTTGTGGATCTTTAACTTTGGAGGGAGTTGGACTTGATAGGCGGCCTTTTCCCACACGCTTGATGATGGGGAATGGTCCTTCGTACTTTCCGTACCAAGCCCTTATGTACCTTGCGTAGAGACTTGAATTGGTTGGGTAGCAACTTCACCATCACCATGTCTCCCGCATTGTATTCTTTTGGGCTCGTTTCATATCAGCCCATCTCTTCATCTTCTTGGCCGCTTTGTCGAGGCAAGCCCTCGTTATGTCCGCTTCCTCATGCCATTCCTTTGCAAACTTAAAGGCAGATGGGTTGTTGCCAGTGTAGGGGGAGGTAATAGCACTTGGTGTGAGCGGTTGTTGTCCCATGACAATCTCGAACGGGCTTTTGGTTGTGGTCTCGCTCCTCTGAAGGTTATATGAGAATTGGGCAGCATCGAGTAGCTTTGCCCAATCTCGTTGGTGAGCACTGACATAGTGCCTCAAATATTGTTCGAGCAAGGCATTGATTCGCTCAGTTTGCCCATCGGTTTTTGAGGATGGAAGCTTGTTGAAAAGTTTAGCTCGGTTCCCAGCAACTTAAACAGCTCGCGCCAGAATTTACCTGTAAAGCGGGGGTCTCTGTCACTGATGATGCTCTTTGGCACTCCCCATAACTTTACCACGTTCTTAAAGAACAAGCGAGCAGCTTCATCCACCTTGCAATCAGCAGGAGCTGGAATGAAGGTGCCATACTTGCTAAACCGATCAACTACCACCATGATGCTTCCGCACCCTTCAGACTTTGGTAGAGCCACAATAAAATCCATCGAGACACTTTCCCAAGGCCTTTCGGGAGTGGGTAGTGGCTCAAGTAGACCGGCTGGTGACTGCTGTTCTACCTTGTCTTGTTGGCAAACCAAGCAAGTTCGCACATAGGCCTCAACATCTGCATGCATATGCGGCCAGAAGTAATGTTGTTGGACAAGAGCAAGGGTTCGTGCTATACCTGGGTGACCAGCCCATAGTGAATCGTGGCATTCCTTGAGGATCTCCTTCCGCAAGTTGCCCCACTTTGGCACGAAGACGCGGTTCCCTACCGTTGTCAAGACTCCATTGTTTCACCCAAAATCGACGAGTCTTCCCCTCACTAGCCAACCTTAGCAGATTGTTAGCCAGTTTGTCTTGTCCAGTACCTTCCTTGATCCGTTCAAGGAGGTTGTTCGTAGGAGTACTAGTAGCAAGAGCTGCTAGTTCCGCCTTCCGACTCAACGCATCAGCAACTACGTTGGCTTGGCCCGACTTGTATTGCAGTGTGTAGTTGAATTCTGCCAGGAAGTCTTGCCAACGAGCTTGCTTGGGGCTGAGTTTCTTTTGTGTCTGAAAGTAGCTTGTAGCAACATTGTCAGTCATAATTACAAACTTACTTCCGAGGAGATAGTGTCTCCAGGTGCGCAAGCAGTGGATGACGGCAGTCATCTCCTTGTCCTGGATGGTATACCGTCTCTCCGTGTCGTTGAGCTTGCGGCTTTCATAGGCAATGGGGTGCCTATCCTGCATCAAGACTCCTCCAATGGCGAAGTCGGATGCGTCAGTGTGGACTTCGAAAGACTTTTCGTAGTCCGGTAGTGCCATAACGGGTTCTTCGGAGATTGCTTGCTTCAATCTCTCAAAGGAAGCTTGGCATTCTTCCGTCCAATGCCAAGTGCAGTTTTTCTTCAGCAAAGTCGGTCAAGGGAGCGGCTACGGCAGAGTATCCCTTGATGAACCGACGATAGTAGTTGACAAGTCCTAGGAAAGATCGCAATTCCGGGACCTTGGTTGGTGGCTCCCATTGTTGGATGGCTTGCACCTTTGCTGGATCCATTAGCAATCTGCCATCCTTGATTCGATGACCAAGGAAGTCCACCTCTTGCTTGGCAAACGAGCACTTCTCCTTCTTAACGAACAATTCGTTTACCCGTAGAGCTTGGAAGACTTGCTTGAGGTGCTCTACATGCTCCTCAAGTGTTTTACTGTATACAACAATGTCATCCAAATAAACTACCACGAATTTGTCCAGGAAAGGATGTAGTACCTGGTTCATGAGTGTGCAAAAGGTGGCTGGTGCGTTGGTGAGACCAAAGGGCATGACCAAGAACTCAAACGCTCCGTAGCGTGTTACACAGGTCGTCTTTGGTTCATCACCTTGTGCTATGCGAACTTGGTAGTATCCCGATCGCAAATCCAGCTTGGTGAAGTATCTCGCCTTTCCGAGTTGGTCGAAAAGGTCAGCTATCAAGGGTATGGGATACTTGTTCTTGATAGTAACCTTGTTCAATGCTCGGTAGTCAATACACATCCGTAGGGATCCGTCCTTCTTCTTCTGGAAGAGGACTGGGGCACCGAATGGGGGCTTTCGATGGTCGAACGTAGCCCGAGTCGATCAAGTCGTGGAGCTGTTTCCTCAATTCAGTGAGCTCCGGAGGTGCCATACGGTAAGGAGCCATGGCAGGGGGGTTTGGCACCGACTTCTAGCTCAATGTGGTGATCCACATCTCGCTTTGGTGGAAGCTTCTTGGGCAGCTCGGAAGGCATGACGTCCTTGAACTTGTTGAGGACGGCCTGAACTGGTTGCGGCAAGACAGGAGTTGGTGTTGCTATGTCTTCCCCATCGTTTAGTTCTCTTATGGTAGCAACGTAGCCAGGACCCGACTTGAGACCCCGCTTGAATTGCAAGGACGAGATCATCGATGGTTGAGATCTCTCCTTACGCTTCAAGGGGACTACGCGGATCTTATGGTTGTCGATAACCACAAGAGAACGTGTAGCAGGAACAGGGAAAGCCAATGCTCCGCAAAAGAATGCAAGACCTAGCACCACTTTAAAATCATCCATGGGAACAACGGTAAAGTCTAACTTACCCGTCCATTCGCCGATTTGGACAGCAACTCCGTGTGCCATGCCTTGGATAGGCTTTGCTCCCGAGTTTACCGATTTGATGGTGCCGCTTCCCTTCGTCAGTTTGAGGCCTAGACGTTTGGCCTCTTCAACATCCATGAAATTGTGCGTTGCCCCCGTATCCAGCATCGCACTAGCTGATTTGCCCTCGATGGCAAGGTCAGTATACAACAGTCCCTTCTCCTTGGTGACTGTTGGGGAGGAACGCTTTGAGAGATTACCCAATTGTTGGATAGATCCCATGTCCGCTTGGGCCTCTTCGTCGGCCTTTTCTGGATCGAGTGCCGCCATCATCGCATTCATGGCTTTGCGTTTGGGGCAGTCCTTCACCCAGTGTGGTCCATCACAAATAAAACAAGGTTTAGGAGGGTTAGTCGAGTTGTGTTTACCTCCAGACTTCTTCTCATGCTTGGGACGGTCATTTGAGGGCCTTTGTTGTCCACCCTCGTGGCGACCAGAATCCTGCCTCTTTTGCCCGACCTTCTCTCCCCCACTTTTGCCAGAGTTCGGCTTCTTACTCTTGGAGTGACCAAAGTAGTCGACGAAGGTTTCCGCAGCGGCAATGGCAGCATCTAGGGTCTGCACATTACGCCTCTCCAACTCGACTCTTGCCCAGTCCTTCAAGCCGTCTTTAAAGTAGAAGAGTAGTTCCCTATCGGACATTTCGATTTCAAGCATGAGGGTAGTAAATTCTTTGATGTAGTCAGAAATACTACCTGTCTGACAAAGGTGACGCAACTTCCTTCTCGCCTCACCGTCTGCATTGTGAGGGACGAAGTACCTACGTACTTCAGCCTTGAATTGTTCCCAAGTGTCGATGCTGCATAAGCCTTTCTCCCGTTCAGAGTGCTTCCTTCTCCACCAGAGTTGGGCGGTATCTCTTAGAAAGATTGGGGCGTTGCCTATCCTGGCCAGATCGTCGACAACCCCCACGGCCTCGAAGTATTGCTCCAGGCTGAACAAGAAGTTCTCCACGGTAGTGGCGTTCCTTGTGCCGTTGTACATGGCAGGTTTTGGGACCTTCAAGCCATGTACCGCAGTGGAAGTGCTAGCAGTGGCAGCCGTACTAGCAAGTGAGCTGTTTCGACGAAAAGACTCCATCTCCCTACGAAGGGCATGAATCTCTCCTTCAACAAACTCACGAAGTTTAGACATACCTTGATTGATCATGAGTTTGGCAGCCTGAGTGACCTCCGCATTATCATGGACCAAGTTATCAACTTGGTCACTGAGATCCCCCACAAGAGAGTTTATGTCGAGGACACTCCTCTCTAGGGTACCAACACGTGAGTCTAAGGTCTCCTTGGCTGGAACCTTGGACTTGCCACGTTTGGCTGGAGCACGTTGCTCCTCACGTCCACGAGCTTCTTGCTCCATTGGTTGCTCCTCAAAAACAGTCTCAACAAATCCTTCTTCACCTGCCATATTCGCAACTCAAACAAGAACAGAGTAGGGACTAGGATTACCTTGCTCTGATACCACCTGTCACGGAGTTAGGCTTGGACGTGCTAACCCGTGCGGCACTTAGTCGATCTTGCGAGAGAAGATGCTAAGTAAGCCTTGAATTGTTCGAACGAACCAACGGAAGACTTGTGGGAGGCAAGTAACCGAACAAGAAGAACTTGAGAGAGCTAGAGAGAGAGAGAGAGAGCACAAGAGCTTTGCAAGTGAACTTGTATTGAATGAATGAAGAGGTGATTTACAAATGAGAGGAGTGGGGGTATTTATAGTAGTTCCACCTCCTTGATGTGTGGCTATAATTTCTCTAGATCTAAAATATCTAAGATATTTACAAAAGAGAATACCTAAGCGCTTACCTAAGCGGGGCGCTTACCTAAGCGCTTACATAATGGAGGCGCTTACCTAAGCGCTTACATAAGTGAAGCGCTTATCTAAGCGCTTATGCAGAAGGTGATAAGTGGGCTAGCTTCTGGGCCATCATTTGGGCTAGCTCTTGGGCCATTATTTGGGCTAGGCCCTCATCAATTGGATGAGCCGTGACAATAAGCTCGCGTTATTACGAAGTACATTTTCCAACAAACCATAAATGAAATTAATTCTATTTTACGGAAATGTATTTCTGTGATTCATCAGAATGAACTTGACCCTTCATCTCACGGCGTTTAAAGAACATGCGGATGCTTGCCACCAACTCCCTGACTCCGCTAAGAGCAACAGTACATTTATTATTAAGTGATGTCTAACATACAGAGAGTCAGCCACATTTAGCCTAGCAATCAACAAGAACACCATGAAAATGCAAATTGTTTTTATTTTTATTTTATTAAAGCTTCTTTTTCATCTCAGAAACAATTAATGATTAGATATCAGTTGCCCGTGAAGAGGATAATTTTTTCAGATTCTCTGACCACCAAAATGGGTAATTTACACCTCATCCCACTTAATGCAGCCATTAAAATTTATTGTTAGGTGATGCCCAACGTACAGAAAGTCAAACCACATCCAGTCACGTAATCAGCTATAGCACCATAAAAATGCTTTTTTTTTTTTTTCAGCTCACAAATAGGGGCTTCCATCCAAAATCCTTTGGACTGGTGGAGAGTGTGTGCACCATTGCTTGACACTCTTTTAACCTATTGCTTTTAAGTACAAACAATTGCAGTGCAGAAGACTAAACAAAGGAAAAGGATACATTTCCGGTGCAAAAGTATAATGGCTATACGGTGCCAGGTTAGATTATCGAGCTATCCATGTTTCCGACGATTATCAAAATCTTTCAACTGTGCTTTCAACCATGCGTGCTCATGACTTAACCTCTCAAGTCGAGTCTCAGCCATCAACATTTCATCTTTTAGATGGTGCATTCGCCTTTCCAGCCATGCCATGGTTTCAGCTGTTTTGTCGCCATGCCCACCACCAACACCACAGTAGTCTACTGGAGAAGGAATGTGAACATGTTGGGGTCTGTTCAATAGAACAACAATGCTCACCTGCAGTTAAAAAAGACAGAAGACAAGAATTTGGAAGTACCGTAAGATAGCAAAAACAGATTCAGATGATTGATGATCACCTAAAATATGGCAGCCATAGGATGTAAGAAAATAATTGATGGTATTGTGTAGCCACTAAATTAAACCTTTCAACCAGGCAACTACGATTAAAGCTGGTGCAGGATGAAAAAAACAGATCGAAGGAAGAAATTTCTATCATCTCACAAGAATTTAAGTAATAGGCACATATGAAAACCAAGTGGCAAATGCCTTGCAGAACATCAACCTAGACACGGAAACTCTGATAGAATGCAGCTAGTTGAAATTTGAATTGCAAAGAGGGCATTTCCATTAATCCCACTATTTCCCCGTGCGGGGAGTGGGGGAGTGTGTAGTTTTAACACCAAACATGCCACTACAACATTCCATCACTGGAAGAACCGTGAGAAATTGCCTACCTGCATCAAGAAGATCACGGCAAATGCAACAACTAAGATGAAGGAAATTTGGCTGTGACTTTTCAACATTGAGTAGAATCTTGTTAGATATCCAACTAATATGGAAAAAACTGATGTGGCACTTGTAAAGGTTTCTGGCACAAGATTGCCAAGCTGACTATTAACATCCAAGGTGTTAGAGATTTGCGTGGTCCTCAGATCATTGTCTGACTTGTTGGACAGCCTTTCTGAAGCTTCCCCAGTTGTAACTTCTCCCTCAGAACGAACACCATTCTGGATGAAGTTAACAGCAGGATTTTCTGATTTACGTAAATGAGAAAACAGAAGACTATATATAGTAATTCCATCACTGGCAGCAATGTCAAAAGCATAAGGTATCATGGAAAGAGAGAGACTGCCCAACCTTCTTGTTTTTCAATGTTTTTCTGCTTCAATAATTCATGTGCCTGAAAATGTAGTTCATTTTACATAATACCTCATAAGTCTGACTGGGTTAACAACTCGACACACTGGAAGCATCAATCCCTTAAAAGAGTCCAACTAAGTCAAGCTTTTAGTTAAAAGATTTCACCTAAAAGGAAAGAAAGCATTACCATCTTTATCCACATTGCATAAGCTTCGCGACATTCTTCCAAGGTAGATTGCACTATTTTACCTGTAAAATGCATCAAATTAAATGCAATAGATAGTCCACAGGAAGCTCCAAGAGCAAGAACAAAAGCATACACAGAAAAAATGCGGAAACAAAAAGAATAAAGCACAGTATTGCCACATTTTGTGAGGCAAACTATGAAGATTGATTTCAAACAATCATGGAGCACAGATCCATTATCCCTCACTAAGAAATATGAAATGCATAATATCAGTTGTATGAGATTACTATGCTATTGGTGGAATTGGCTGAAAGGTGAAATGTACAGTCTTAAATAGAATGTTTCTGCAACACAAGCTTATAAGCTATCGAAGCTAATTTTGTACCCAACAAATGCTGAGCAAAATAATTTCCCCAGTCAGTATGTATGCTTTAATCAAATTACATTCCACAAAACCATCAATATACTTCAGCCTCTACCATATAGAAACAGTGGACACTCACAAAATTTATAGTTTCATGAGGAATTGAGAAATCCACTGCAAAACCTAGGGCAATCTGGAATTTTCCTCTTTAATGCACTGAATTTTTTCTTGCAGCAATTAGCAAATGCTCATGAAGGTGCATATCAATCATAAGAAAACATTCTGTGAAAGACCTATTTTAGTGGCATACATCAATGGGCTTTGGTAGCAGCACCAAGGTAGAGAACCCATAAAATCTGTACAAAGCCAGAAACAGCCACAAATACAAAAATACGGACATGACATCACAAGAACACAATGACACATCACCTCTTAGAAAATTAGGGCATGGGTACAACCTAGCCACAACTGTAAGAGAGAAGGCAGACCTTTAAAAACAGTTCTCTTGCTGAATGCCACATTTACATATATGTGCAAAATGCAGCCATCATTTGGATCATCGCCATCTCTAGTCACATCCCATAGACCCTAACAGCAAGCCCAGCAGAGGGGCAGAATTAGTATGTAAAATTCACAGTGAATTTCAGGAATGTTCTCTAAGGCATTAAACAATCAAAACAGCTACTGTTAAGGGCTGCTCAAACTTAACGCATTTCAAGCAACAAACTGATGCTATATCAGAGAAAAAACAATGCTTATAACACTTTCAAACAATCATCAGAACAATACTTTGTAGCAATCTCCTCAGCATCTCAACAATCCACCCCATCCTTTAGCTATTAAGTTTTTACTCATAGCTTGTAATACCATTTCTTTTTTGTTTCCAGCAAACAGTAAAACCCACAAAAGAAATTACATAGCAACTCTTGAGACAGGATAGGAAAGAAGAAAATCTTGAGTAACCACCCAGGCCACATTGTCCGTGCTGCACAAAATGGTGCTTCCTTCTACCATCTCTCCCAAAAGCAGCTCATCAACAAGAGATAAAATCAAAACTAATAGTGGGTATCCCAACTAAGACTAGGAGGACATAAAAAATGAAGGGAGGTCAATATCTCATCCTCTCATTCTATGTGCCACAGGGCAAGTAAAAACTTCCACTCTTCAGCCCAACAAAACTGAGGAACTGCCTTTCTTTCAGCAATTTCACTATTTAACCATCCCAATAAAAACAAATGAATAGAATATTTTGAATTATGTAAGCCTCAACATATTACAGGAACCAAAAATGGAATCAGTATTATAAATGAATGATAGAGAATAAAAAATTTGTTAAGTCCATATTTCAGATATACTGCATAACTGTTCATGCTGGACATACATCCTGCAAACATCATGTAATCCATTTAGACTCAGGAAAAGGGCACTAAAAATGATGTGCAGAGGCAGCAGATATAAGAAATCAGAGATGGCCACAAATTAGAAAGATCAATGACATTGTTTTCGAAAATGACTGCAACTATTAATGAAAGGGAGTAAGTTTATCATCCTTGGTAAAGTAGAACCTTAGAAGTAAATCTAACAACTTCCCATGCATGCATGCAGTCTGATAATATCTTCTAATGTAAAAGAAGAATCAGACTTGCAGTTTGAATAACTTCTAACATAAGCAACATATTATTGCTTCAAAATTCTTAGAGATAGCCTGTACCTCAACACAAAAATGATCCCCATAAGGTACATCATTGATTTCTTGTGATGTCTCAATAACCAAATGACTGCCAAATCCAAAAATGAAAGGTCAAGGGACAATACAGATAAATGGAGGCAGATTATCTAAGCTACAGAAGATTTTAAAAGAACAGTAACTGAGCAAATAATTGATAGTAACACAATCAAAATTATTAATTGAATGCAGCCAACATGCATATAGTGACTGCTAGTAACTTACGGTAGCAGAAGAAAAACGAGATTTCACTGCTTAAACTAGTAGAGACAGACCATTCTCATAATAATGAACTATGCAGCACAATTTTCATGTACCTCTATCTAATTTAGACCAATCCACACTTTTGTAACAAAAACAAAGTACCATGGAATTTGGGGACCATAAGCAACATCCCTGCAAGTGCTACATGCAGCTTCGTCCAAAAAACATGCAATGCATAAACTGATGGAAGTAGCCCGAGTTCAAATGAGGCACTATTATAATCTACTAATAACCATTGGCACCACACAACTAGTATCACATGAAAATTGCTATATCAAAGAACCTGTTTTTGTACACTTGAAATTTCTGCACCTCCTGGCAGCTGCCACATTTTGCACCTTGATAGGACCATAAAAAGTTAATAAAAAACCAAGTGGATCAGACATGAACAAAAACTATTATGAACTGGCCTATAATCCACAATAAACAAGTAGATACAAATTAAAGATCCCACATGCATACCAAAATAGATTTTGATCGGATGCTGAAATGAAATGTTACGAGCGTGCCAAAATTTCTTGTGGGGGTACCATGAAGAGCACCTGAATTCTGTAAAGCAGAAGGTACACTCAAACAACCAAAGACAAACCTATAATTTTATGTCAGCTACTGTATTCTCTGAACTGAATATAGATGGTAACCAGTGAGTGCACATTAGTATGGTGTTTAAGGAAATCAGCTGAAACTACCTTTATCTCCACATCCCTTGTGGAATGATTCAACAAAATTGATAGCATCATTTGAAAAGAACAGATTAAAAAATTCTTCTACCTTTATCTGCAGTCATGAAAAAAAAAAAAAAAAAAGAATCAAGGAAAATTTTCTTGTACATCATAATGCCAATATTATTGGTTTTTATATGAAGCAGAAAAACAAGAAGCAAATTTTAAAACCACAGATATATAACATGACATAGATGTAGCACTACCGGAAATTTTGTTTCTGCAACTCTTGTATAAGATTCTGGTACTGCAAATCACAAAAATGGTGACTTGAGACATTACGAGGCATTACCTAGAATGAAATATCCAACAGATATGGAAAGTCCAAATGAAATGCCAAAAAAATAATAAAATCTACCAACAGCCTGTCCCCAGAGCCAAAACATTTCATTGTTTTCATAAAGGCTGGACCCATGATCTGAAGCTTTGTGAGAGGGTGCCAGGCAGCTAACTCTACCTCCTCCTTTCATATTCCATCCTAATCTCCCACCACAAAAAAGTCCTTTTCACCCTCAGAAATTCACAATCAATTACCTGTACCTACTCCTTAAGTGTTCAGATCACTCACCTTGAATACCTTGAATGCAATCATTATTTTCATTATGGGAGACGAGGAAGCCCCAGGAAAAAAAATTAAAGGGGAACAAAACAATAATTATAAATTTATAAAAAAAGCCAGAGTCAAGAATTATAGAAGCTAACTAACTCTGAGGTGCATCAAGATCTTCAACAGGCCATGTTGAAGGTCCTCTTGAAGAAGATGATTCATTATTTTCAACTTGCTCTGCATCATGGGCCACATTATCTTCTTGTGTAAATGTTTGTGAGAGACTTCCATTTTCAGCATCCACTGGAAGTTTAATATCATCTAAAGGAGGAGAAACCTTATGCCTGATTGAAATACACATTATGATGAATCACACACAGTGTAATTCAAAGGCTGATAAAAATTGTAAACCTCATAAAAATACCTAGCAGTTGAATCCACTTCATTTACTCCTTTGAAGCTATTGACCTTTTTGATTATGACAAGTCCACTCTCTTGGCTATTTGACCCAAATATCAGTTCCTGATGTAAATTTGGTAAATATCATAAAAATTATCAACAGTGAAACAAAACCATAAGTTTCACCAACTCAAAATAGAGAACGGAATAACACGATAATTAAGGGCCTTCCCTAGACCCCAGAGTGCAAAAGCCTAGTGCACTAGGACACCTTCCTTTTTATTTAGAAGCACATTATCAAAAATAAAGAAGAGAAGGAAAGGCATTATCTGAAAAATAAGCAAATAGAATGTTATCTCTAAAAAATTCATTTTCTAGAATGGTATCAGTTCATAAAGAATTATGTTTTCCAATCTTGCAAGCAAAGAAATGAATGGACTTACAGCTGCGACTTCTTTAGACTATCCCTGATGCAGCACTAAAGCTACAGTTTCTATGCTCTACATCATAATTTTTCAATCTCAGTTTCGTATTTTTATGGTGGTCATCGGCATAGTTACTCTTCTCTCATGTAGCCCTTTTACACTGGAGTCATTCAATGTGCCATTACTTTATGCCTTAAGAGAAACTAACATGAAATTAATATATATATATATATATATATATGAGGCAAAACTATCACCTGTTCTGTGATTGATTGGGCACCATTACCCAGCTGAAGCCATCCATCATTAATGAGCTTAAAAGCTTCATCGCGTGACAGGAATGATGCAAAAAAATACTGCCAAATAAAAACTAGGTTTAGAAAAATTGCACCTGCAACCCCAATTCAGAAGTGAATGCAGCAGATTTAGGTAGCAATTAGTAGATACATTCCTTGCAAACAACAAAAAACAAATAAAAAATAAGAGAGTAAGTACTCAATATCAATGACTACCTTTTTCCCCCCAGCAAAAATTTCTATTGCATTAGGGAAGATCCCAGCTGTCTTTGCTCTCTTCACGCTTGTAATTTCACTAAGAGGGATTATTTTCTGGAGCATAAATTCATGCAAAGTTCCAAGTCAATAATGAGACAAAGGAAGCACAAAGTCACTCACTGATAATTAGAATTAAAACTCAGTTTTGAAAATTACCTTTGTCTCAAATCCAAATATGTTTGAATAGAAGCAAACATAATGCACAAAAAGGTACATATGTCCCTGCATCGTGCAAACAAGAGATGAAACATACTTACAATCATAAGGAAACATTTTCAGTCAATTATTCCACATTAGTCAAAAAGTATCTGCAGAAAGAAAAAGAGTGGCACAAAACTCAATCTGAGCAGTGCCCACTCTAACATTTGAAATGGTTCAATAAAGCATGTGCTCCTCAAATAGAAAATAAAAGTGGAAATCAAATTTACCTGAAGAAGTATACTGTCCTGGAATGCACAGTTAAAATCTTGTACAAGAGCCTATTTGGGGAAAAGGAAATGCAGAGAAAATAATATGTTTCAGATAGGAATCTTTTAGGAACAATGAAATACTTCAGGACCACAAAGTCAGTTTACATTGAATTTGGTACATTTAAGTACCTAATAACCTAATAAGAAATTCCTTCAAGTTAACAAGTTGTCCAATCTAAAGTAGTTCGAGTGATTTAAAATACTTCCTACACAACCAATCATTTATGGCCCGAAGTCACTCACTTCATCAGGTGGAAGGCGGAACAGCTGACGATACTCTTCGCTCCTCAGATAGGCTAGGGCCTGTTAACAAACCGGAAAACAGAAATTACGTATCAAATTTAGAATTTTACACGATTAACGCCAGATATAAAGTAAAAAAAAAAGTACATAACAGCAATAAAGAAAACACGGATCAAGGTTTGAGTGAACTCAGCTATAACTATTGCCATGCTTCTAACTAGGAAAATGTGGAACGCTTTTAAACAGTGAATTTCCACTCATTTTCTCAAATAACACACAGAGCCATCGATTACGTTACGTGAACTTTGAAACGCTCATAACCTTCAAGCAATGATAATCACCATCAACCGCCAAACAAATTAACGTCAAACGCAGGCGCACGCCGTTAACGGCAAGGAGTAAGGAGAGCAATACCTGCGCATCGACGTCTCGGTTAGGGTTTGGAGAAGAATTGGACGGATCGTTACGATCGGGCGTGTCGGCACCGCCGGGAAGAGAAGAGGCGGAAGATGATTCGGAAACCATTTCTGAGGCGGACTTTGAAGGAGCGGTTTCCATTGGCGACAAGCCGATCCAGTCTGCGCTGACAGAGGCCACGGCCATAACACGCGTAGGGAGATCAAGGGGTGCCGTGCACGAGATAGGTGGGGGGCTCCGTATTAAAAAATAAAAAAAAGAAAGGGAATTTTTAGAGAGAGAGAGAGAGAGAGAGGAAGCGTGAAGAAGAAGGGCAGATGAGTCTCAACGGCACAAGCAGTGGAATTAAAGTTAAGTTTAAGTCGTCGGTTTTGTAGTCAACGTCGCGTGGAAAAGAAAGTGCCGATCCCAGACGTTGACCTTTTAACACGTGGCGCCGTCTTAGTGCGATGATCAAGCCTTCATAGACCAGGGACTTGATAAGGGGCGCTTGGATTGTAGTCTACGCCGAATCTGGACCGTTGGTGATTCTAACACCCCGATCGAGATCTTTTTAACCCCTTTACCCGCCAAATGCGAGATTGAAAATCTTTGGTGCAAACGGTGCCTGGAAAGGCGGGTGCAAGAATTATATACATTATGCGGAGATCTTAAAAGATTCGTTTCTACCGTTTGTTCGACCCTCTTCACGAGTTAACTTGAAGGAAAGCTCACACTGACGTTAAGGCGTTTTAATTATTTACTGACTCAAATATATGACTTTTATATTATATTGAGATTAACTTTTCGTGTAACATTACAACACTTAACTTAGAGGGAAAATGGAAGCATATCTCTGTCTAACCAATAAATCCTAATTTATAAATTTGCAAATTTAATCAAATTTGAGTTATTTTTACATAATATGGGAGTGTTAAAAAATAGAACAGTGTTGATCTATATCGATAGTAGACCCCTTCTTTTTTTTTTTTTAACAAGTATAGATTGAATAATTTATCCCAATTTTTGTATGAAAATGATCTAAAATATAAATGACTAAATATGAAAGAATTGCTCTAAGTATGAAAAAAAAAATCTTGGTAACTTGTTATCAGACAAATACTTATTTAGAAAACTCGTGCTTATGTTCAGACTATTATAATATTATATTGAGATGAATTATCAGTTTGTTTGGGACCTCAATTTCAAACGAGTTACTTCAAGTTTAATTTAGTTAATCTTCCTCTCAACTAGACATATCTTCAACCCCCCCCCCCCACCCCAAGGTCTTCCTTTTCCATCATTTCTCTCTCATTCCTCGAAGTCCAACCAAGAGTTTGACAGTGTTTGCATGTTTAATTTGTTTTTTTAATTATTATTATTATGAAATTTATTAGATAATAATCTGCACAATAAAATTTTGTTTTCATAAAAAAAATATATTTTTTAAAATTTAAATATAATATTTTTAAAATTTTCTTATTAAAATATTTTTATTTTTAAAAAAATTAATTGAACACCCTGTGTTGAAGGACTATCCCATCTCCAGACACAGGCTCGCAATGTTTTCAATGCCCAAATTTAATTACCAATATTCTCTGCTGGGCCCAAACAGCCAAGCTTCACAGAGGTGGGCCAAGAAGGCTTGAGAAAAATTAAAAAAAAAAAAAAAATTTGGTTGAAATGTAAGCATTTTTTGGGCAATTCTCAAATGTCAAAATCGTCTCCAAGGCTTCATAATCAATTTTGTCCATTATAATTTTTTTGGTCAATTATAATCTTAAATATCAAAATTAGGCCAAAAAAAAAAACCACGACCAGTTCCAATGAAACTGATTGAACAAAGTAATTGACCATTTTGTAAGATTGAAAACATTTTGATAATTTAAGACTACATCAATCACACCAACTGATTGAAAAGAGAATCACGACTATGTATATCTTTGACTAACCTGAGCCGTGAGCATGCTGGTTCTGTTGACTATTGTTTGTCTGGACTCAAAAAAAGATAAGCGAACTGGGCCTTAAAATAATAACCCTCCAAAGGGCATATTCGGTGAATCATTCGAAGTAAAAAAGTTTTATTTCTATTTTCGTTGACAATTTGAAATCTTTGTATCAAATAAAATGGTCCCCCAAAGGCAGAAGACAAGAACAAAAGAGAGAGAGAGAGAGAGAGAGAGAGAGAGAGAGAGAGAGAGAGAGAGAGAGAGAGAGAGAGAGAGAGAGGTTGAATTCAAATTTAAGGGATTGAGGGCAGATTTGATGATCTCAAACTCAGTCCATCTTATCTACCCTCCGTCTCAACACATGCCATAAAAGTTGAATAGTTTACCTAATAATTAATGCCTCTCATTTAGTGTAGGATTATTAGCTAGCAACCCCTAAGACACGGAAAAAGTTTGTGGGTGTACCGAATATATAAGCAAGAAAAGCAAGGAATAATGGAGGCGACCCACCTTTGCGTCCCTCCCTTCGCTTTTCCTAATTCCAATACTCCTTTTTTTTTTTTCGGGGGGGGGGGGGGGAGGGTACATCAGAAAATGATACTAAATAACAACGCTCTAGCCCTACACTTTTGAAACCTGGAAACTTGCTCTTTGCGAGAAAAGCAAAAGGAGAACCAGGTTTTATAGAGATTGATTGCAGACCAACCCCCGCCCCCAACCGCCTTTTTTGTTATTTTATTTTATTTTTATTTTAAATTTCGGGAAACGAGGGTGTGGGGTTTTGGCATCGAGTAGTAAGATATTCAGCTAATCATTTTAATCACTGCTCTCATAGCTTTCGTGGGATTGGAGATTCACATGACAACTCGTCCAATTTTGTTGTCGCCTTCAACAAATAAGTTCAAGCAATCATGATCCCCATCATCCATCAAAGTTTACAACTATTTAATCTACCAAATATGATACACGGGTGTGACGAGTACAAGACTAAGCTAAATTGAAATCGAACTCTCGCAATATACTATAGAAGTTAAAAGAGATTTCGTACCTATTTTAATGGATGCATTGAGATTTTAGATCATATATGAGCATTTATGCGAAGAATATAATGAATTCGTAACAAATAGTATCAATAGCTACGCTTGTCTCTGCCATGAGACTCTCAGCTTGGCAAGGTGATGAAATTGGTGTGGGGATAGGTTGCCTTAATGACCCGTCACAGTATGTATAGTATTAGCATTATAATGTTTAAATCGGGATAAACGAGCTAGATGAAAGAAATGCGAGACTGTTAGTGTTGCAGTGTAATGCCTAGGCTCGCACGCAAGTTCCCAATTTCTCCTGACTTAAAAAAGTTTGCCTAAGGTCTTTTTTGTCAGTTAATGACTGCCACGCTAGGAGGCTGAGACAAAAGACAAATTACCATGCACGCGAGTCCGTCCTTTTCCCCAAATGTCCAAATTGTCCCTTAGTCTCGAGCGCGTCTTTTGGCCTTGTTGCCCGACAGCTGGAGGGTTCTTTGGACATTGTATCTGTTAAAAGGGTCTGACCGACCAGTCCCAACCCAACCCGTCTTTGGAACGTTGCGGCACGTTCTAACAGCACAGCTGTCTGTTGCAGACCCTACAGCCTACTCAGTGCGAACCGCTGAGAGTTCTGTTCACGTAAGATTTCCTGTTCTAATTTCATGTTTACCATTTTTTTTATGCACTCCATCAATAAAAATAAAAAAATTAATTTTAATCACTTACGTTATAGAATTTTTATAATAATAATAATAATAATTGTTGTTGTTTAAATTGGCCAGTGCGGTCGTAAAATAACAGCTCCAAATTAATAGGATAAAAGATAGATGGAGTTAGGCTTTATCCAGTCTAATTAGAACAAGCAATCTAAAATTTTTATAAAGTTTAGATTCAGTTCAATTCATCGTTGAACATTGTAATTTTCTTTTTCTTTTTTTGGGTTAAATCTCTTGAGTCGTTGATTCCATCCGGTTGTCCATTCGAACCCATCAAATCTTATTCCAATTTGGTGTTAATGACATCAAATGTTAAATCGGTCGGAAAGTTGATTCCCATCTGAGTCAAAATTGCGGACAGGTTTAGGTTTAAAAAACAAGGGAAGAAAAGATTGGTGTCGTTGCTTTGTCTCCCACAATAAACTGCACAGGATAGCAAACAATTTTGATGCAGGGCAGACGTAAATAAGTTGAAATAACCATGAATATTAATATATATATAATTTTATAATTAATTATAATTATATATCAAATTATTATAAATATGAACATGAAAATTAAGATAATGTGACATGATTTTTGAGGATTTATATATGTGTTTCGGATGGATAAACTTTGATGCGACATTTAGGGGGCTAATTTCCATATAATCGCACGGCCATAATTCAGTTCATGTTTGTGTGTCATTAA